>OZ026615.1:78825608-78843202 GCA_964020975.1 Hermodice carunculata | reverse complement strand
AGAGAAACCAGGTCAAGTCCACACAACAAAATTGCCTATACATGTGAACTACACGATAGTCACCAAAAAGTTCTATCTTCCTTCCAGTGCACAAAAATACCACTGTCACAACACTGATCATTTTGTTTCGCAAAAGTTGGACAATTACAATAACTGTACAGCAAAAGGCAAGAGCCCTTGCTGACACGTGTGGATACGTGTTTTAGTGTTGTATTTGTATGATGAAAACAACATGCATGGTTAAGCCATTACACTATATGTCTGCATAGAGGCATATTCCAAATCTATCTGTGGAAAATAAAACTGGAAATTTGCATATTTTTCTTTGGTTTACTATACCAATGATATGCCAGTATTATTTTACGCAATTCCACCTTGAGTAAATGTGCAAATATGGATGGAAGAGGACATCATATAAAATGACATAAACAGCAGCATACCGGTTTAAACGTAACATTTCACTTGGTTCAACATCTATGTTTGGTTTTACGTATGAAATTAACTCTGCATACAAAATACCACTGTCATATTTTTGGTCTTATTATATAAGGCGTTTGAAGATAAGTTATTCACCCCGTATCAGGGTTTGGGCACCAGTACAACCTTTTCACCACCTGTCGTAATACTGACAAACAGATTCAAGTGAATCGAGTCACTAACCTAGATATGACCACATTTTACACGAAAGTTGTATACGTGCTTTTTTTAAAGTAAAAAAAGTAAACCTGGTCATCGTCTCTATGTTAAAACAGCAAACATGTGGCTTAACGCAATTATTACTAAACAATCAGATGTCCGACTGCAAAGTAAACAAATCTAAGATTGCAACTTGAATATTGGGACCATTGTAACATGATAAACTTTCAACCCCATCTGGGCGCAAAACGTAATTGACGATTTCTTGACGAAACTTTTAACATGCGTATGAAACCCGTACAGTATACAGTTATTTGCATTTTAAAAACCATTTAAGATAAAACTGGCGATGTTACTTTCAACCCCATCTGGGCGCAAAACGTAATTGACGATTTCTTGACGGAAACTTTTAACATGCGTATGAAACCCGTACAGTGTACAGCTATTTGCATTTTAAAAACCATTTAAGATAAAACTGGCGATGTTATTTTTACTAACTCTAAGGGGTTGAATAGTTAACACAGTACAATGCTACCATGCGGCTAAACTGCCTATCATGTGTCATGAATATTTAGCTGTCCATGTACAGAAATAAATATATTAAATATCAATATAATTGTATAAAACACTGTTGTCCATTCCACAGTACATAAAAAATCTTATACCATGTTGTGTATGACTTCTTTAGCCAAGGCAGTGGCTTGTATGTATGTATGTAATATACACTTTTTTACTTTCAGTTTTTTTTTCTTTTCAGACATTGTTCCAATGAACGCAAGAACTCATGAAAATTCAAGCATTCATCGTCAGTAAATTTCATAATGCCATTAAAGTGGTAGGTGAGGCCAAAGCTGCATCACTTGGGCTACTGTCACTAGAGTTTCTTTGCATTTGGCTGGCACATGATGGCCCGGTGACGGGAGTCAATCCTGTGTGCCCATCAACCATGCTGTCCAACCCTATTAAGGTGAAACCAACTCCACTAGAGGGCGTCGTGATTGGAACACCCGTTGCCATGGTTACATTTGTCGTGGTGTTTATTGCAGGAGATGCAATGGCCAAGGAATTTGGCCTGGAGTTTGAAATTGTTTGTTGAATAGAATTGTTGAGCCTGTCAGGGTCTGGCTTCACTACAATTGCGCTGACATTCAGTCCCGGCTCACTCTTGACCACAATATCGCGAATTTTATGTTTGACGTTACACATGGGTGTGTGCGCCTGAAGCAGAAACTCGAGTTGTTCTTTCTGTTGCTGCAAGGCTTGGATTTCATTTTCCAACGATGCTTTCTCTTCTTCCAAATTATCGGACTCCTATTTAGAAACAGAACAAAGAACACATTTTACCCATTGGGATAGTGATAATCTCGTGACAACGTGCGGTATCATTCAGTCATGCTACACAACTGCATTGTAGATTGGCTAATTTTGAAGGGCTTTTGTTTCCTGACCTGTAAGTGTAATTCGCGTGACTTAGCCTATATTTAGCACAAGTCATTGCCATATTATTGTAAGCGCCTTCAACTCTGTAACATGGTCTGTTCCGCCAAACGCATCCATGCGTTAATTCCTACTCCACGTGACGCACTTTCAAATCATATACAATGGATAGTATGAATACATACAAAGAACCTTGGAAGAAATGGAATTCCAATGGCTCCGAGGGCATTTCACTGTCATTGGTACCAGTAATAGTCAGCCAAATGTGTACGTTCCACACTGGGTCATTTGTCCACAAAAATTAACACGTAATACCAGGGACGTGTGTGTGTGTGTATGTACGTAACTGGTAATACCAAAAACTGGAAAGGGGTGGGGGAAAGAATCATGAAAATAAGTGCATTCACCTCTATCATGAAGTACAATCTGCATTTACTTTTGTATCACACAGACACACACACATGATGGGATGCATCATTTACGTGTTGGTGTTGTCATGGAGCAAGTATACTAGAAGTCAAGTCCATGGGTTCACCCAGAATGTATGTACCTAAATAATACTTACATTCATTAATTTGTTGGTAAGGTCAACTCTTCTTTGTCTGCACTTGGCTGCAGCAACTTTATTACGCTCACGGCGTATTCGTCTGCGTTCCTCCTCCTCGGGAGTTAACTGCAAGGAAAAGAAGCATTTCATTTTAAAATCAAACCTCTTTTCAACTGCCCCAAAATTCGGGTCCTAAATTGTGTAATATACGCTACATAATATAAGACCTATATCAACTGCCCCAAAATCTGGGTCCTAAATTGTGTAATATACGCTACATAATATAAGACCTATATATTACTATTATTATACAATGGAATGTTGGTAATGATGGCTGAAAGTCAGCATTGGCCATCCCTATAAAGCCGGATCTGTGTCACCCAGAGTCTTAGTGAGTCACGGATGCAAAAAATGACAAATTTTGGGTAGTTTAAACGGATGTTCCAAACTCTTTCTCTTTTACACAATATGTCGTAGGAATGGAGCAATCTCATCAGAATATGTTATCGATCTGGGTATTCCCCGCAAATTGCAACAAAACATGTCAGCTCTTAGAGATGCTGTGTGAACAATTCTTCGGGGAATCAATACTGTACAGGATATTCTACAACCGGGCGTCTCCCACATCCTGGATGAAAAAACTCGCGAAGGGCACGCAAGTGGAATTTACCATGAAATACTGAGTTATATGATTTTGCCCATATGCCATGAATGCCAGAAACTTGGGGTCTTTGTGATCAATATGATTTTGTTGGCGCCACTTGTCTGTGCCCAGTGGTCTCCCCTGTGGTTTGTCCACAATATTAATCGAAGGCATAATATGGATGTGAAATATGGTGCAGTGCTGGCAAACCGGATGTAAACGATTCTACCTTACCTTCTTCCAACTTTTTTTTTCGTGGTATTTAAATAGGATTGGACTTATTTCCACAGTCCACGTCTAAATTCTATAATTTTCTTGCCAAACATCTGGCGTTTGTTTGCGCAATCTATTAAAAGATCATCATCGACATTTTCAATTTGGGCCACCACGCCCACTTTCAGCTGGGTCTACCCAAACGCTTTACCGTCAATAGTAATTATTCCGTTTGCCTACTCAGCAGACTTGCTTGCATTATTAGTGGGTTTACATATACACCACCTTCTCCGCCACAACTCCTCCAACAACACATTGGGAACGTTAGTCAGGAGCAATTCTTACCTTTTCATTGCGAGGTTTTCTGGGTCCCGTGGGTCTTCTTGAAGATGTGCTTGTAGCTGTGGTATAATTGTTCCCTCCTGAGCCAACTTTGGCCCTCTTGCTGCTAGGTGGTTCCCAGTCCTCATCTGATTGATCAGAGAAACTATCGGCGTAGTCTTGAACCATTTCTGGGGCTGTTGTCACAGGGTTTATCACAGGCGGTACAAATCCACTTTGTCTGCTTAGATCTTGGGCGGCAGTTGTAACTGGGACCGACTGAAGCTCTATGAAGCTCTGCTCAAGGTTGGACAATGTTGTCGGGGTCAGGATGGGTGTTGTACCGGTCGGAGCACTGCTTACGAAGGAAGGTCCTGCTCCCGAATACTGGAAAGCACATGGAAAGTATCTACATGAGTTATATGTACAAGAGTAGCTGTTATAATACTCCATCTTGGATTCTTGCTCATCTCTTCAATTCCAAGTTATGTTAGTATTTGTTCCTTGCACTGACCAGTATGATACATTTATATATGCGACAATACCCGAGTAAACAATATCCCAAACCGATCATACATTATTATCTACAACCAATATGTACAATTCAAAGTGGTGCTTATCACCCTGAGGGTCGATTGTGTGGACAAGATAGACAATTTATCTAAAATAAATACAATATACTACTCTTGTGTATTTCTTCAGGTAAAATGTGTGGGCCGCAGCCAGGATATTGCCTTTAACTGAGGCAATTTGCTGGCCCTTGTTTACTTCCACTGTTTGCCGACCGGAGCACCACCGATCATAAACTAGGACACGTCCAATAAATTGATCCCAGGACCCAGTCTTGCAAATGCACTGCAGGAGAGCTTTATTTCAGTCCTAAGTGACTTGGGGTTTTTTTTTGCAAAATTTCAAGTGTTGTTAATGTGGTTCCATTCATTACATTCCTGTGGTTCCATTTCTTATATTTCATTTGATTCAGTTTTAGCAGATTTTGGACAATGAATGTAAAATGATGGCGCACTGCGCTGGTCAAGCCCTATCTTTATGCCAGGTTGACCTACTTTCTGACTAGGCGAACTGCATGCATTATAAATAGGATGAACTACAATTTTTGCTACGTCTTAACGCAACATTTCGTCAGAAAGTTTGCATATGGGGTATACGGTGATTAATATGTGCAGTTTGTCATAGTTCTTTAAGCAGCAAGTGTGACTAAGGGCATTAGATCACCTCTCTTTCCAGAGGCTCCTGGCTTGGGTTTGCAAGCCTGGATGGCGCGACTTATTGTTCGTGCCAGAAATTGCGCACGGCGACGACCGAAGCCAGGATTCGGATTGCATACGCTACATTGAAATGTCGTGAAAACGAATAAATCGCCGTACAATGAAAAATACCAATCAGGTACGCCCAAAACGGACATAAATCTGTCTACTTGGGTTCAGACTTAGTAGCACTATGAACCACTGCCATGCACATAAGTCAAAGTTACTTACTGATGGGGTCAGTGGCTCACCATTTGCCATACAAGACAAAATATCTGCCACAGTGTATTTGGAGTCGGTGTAAGAATCTGTGGTTTCAGGTCTTGTCGTGTACATCACTAGGTAATCCAGATATGTGTTCTGTCGTCTACCGCTTGGTAATATTTAAATTACTTCCGAGTTGTATGTGCCCTTTCAGTTGTGGGGGAAGCCTCGAATTGTGTATTACTGATTAGTCACCACCGGTGTGACGGTGGAAAACACCTCAAAGCTTTATATACTGGGTCTACAGCCTGAATCATAAGCTAACTTTAGTAACATTCGTCATTCACAGAGCACGTGACTACCGACGTCAGTGTCGAGCAATCTGGAACGAAAGCGCCAACAGTCGATTGTTGCAATAATTTATGCAGACGTCACAAAAGGAATTCCATGCCAGAGGTCTCTCTTACATAAACACGAATGACGTCAAGCGCAGGTTGCCTTGCACGATGATCCTAACAACCAGCTTTCTTTAGTCTGCCATAGCCTAATGTATTTCTTGCTCACATGCTTATAATATATTGATCTACTATTCTTAGCAACACAGGCCAATTCGAGGCAGAGTGGGATTCCTTCTGACTAAAATTACAAATTGTGGCTCTGGCCTATATCAAGTGACTCGGGGATACCCTGACATTTGTGACCTTCATCTGAAAAGTGTTTGTTATACCTGCGGGACATGTTTGTAGGGCGTGTGCACAATCTGCCCACGCAGACAAGCCTGTTTGTTGGTGCCCAGTGCAAAAGTACTGCATTCGTCTCTCGAAAGAGTCACAGAACGACCAAGCTGCCGTTTGTAATGACATATAGAAAACCATCCAGCTGACTATTATAGGGAGGGCATGAAGATGTTCTGACAGTGCCACCAGGGTCATATGGGACACAGCAATCGATTTAGAGAGTTCAGGTTCTTCCTCGTGCCAACAACAAATCATTTCCAAGTACTTAGTATTTTTGCCAATACTATACGTTATGGTACGCTATTCCTTCTTCCTTCTTCTAGTTACATGCCCGCTGGGTCATCACTTCAGGATGTGTTTCTTATTTTGACCACTTATACCTCGATGGACTGACATTTTCTGCATTATGTAAACGCGTGCTTTGAAACACGAGGGTAGCCCAACGATCCAAGGGCAATATTGTGAGTATGTCCATCCTAGATGCACACTGGTATATACTGTATACAGAACTAACTCGTATATTTGTACGTACTTTTACTTATATATTTATATGTCTTATTTATTATTTTCTCTCTCTCTCTCTCTTGTATCATACTGATGTGACTCAGTAAATGTGCAATAAAGATTTGAATTTGTCACAAGCTGAAGATACGGTGCCGAGCTGGCTGCAGCGTCTGTAAGTCGCTCAGTCGGCTCCTTGCCCGCCTCCCTCCCCCCCCCGCCCCGCCTCCCGAAACATAAATCCCTGACAGATGCAAAGTATTATGGTTACCACGAAATACCAGCTTTTCGTGTCAGTTAACGTAACCCCTACTCAATGTAGACCCAACCAAAAATAAACCTCTCTCTCTCTCTTTTTCTCTAATTTTACAACTTAGGCGCGTTCCATACAACCCTCGATCAGCAACCTTACCCTTCATTATTAGTCAGATTGACCATAATAAAATTGCTTCCAAAGCAGACCCATTTTATTTTGCCTGGTCTGCTGGAGTGTAGTTACACGGAACTTGGTCTGCTTTGCCGGCAAATAATAAAAATGAACCGGTGGTTACATGCAGCTTGGCAACTCCTGCAAATGCCGCGGCACCGGAGTCCTGCTATTGGAGCGGGGGAAGGGGGGGGGGGAGGGGCGAATGAATCCTTCCCAAGAAAAAGATGCAATTAATTTGGTTTCATCTGGTGCACTTTTGAGACCGACGAAGCCAAATTAATTCTACACTGCAAATATACTAACTTTCAAGTATGTAAATTGTGAAGGATTTTGCAATTAGACCCTTAAGCTGAAGTTTTAAATTCACAATTTGAAAATAGTTCCTGTAAAACCTGTTAAATGTTAGCTCTCCTGGTCTATCTCAGTTGGCGTATTGGAACATGTTATCTATTTGAACACACCGTATTCATACATTTGCCGCCTTGTGGACAATTTCTTTATCATATAATAATGCACTGGTGTTTGAAATGTAGTGCACATTTGAACGTGTAAGGTTGCATGATTTAACAGGAGCCAGCTGGGACAGAAGTGACGGTAACCAATATAAATTATACTAACTTACGAACAGATAGTATCCAACATGGTATACCTGTAAAGTTGCAGATTAAATTGCTTTCTGTGAAAAGTGATTCAGTAGAGCTGCCAGACGGGAACAACATCTGACGCAGCCAGTCCTCCAATTGTGCCGTTTATTAGGATAACATACTATAATGAATGGCTGCTAATGACTGAAGAGTTAAAGACGGCAAGTTTGTGTGTCCATGATGTCACACTCGCTGAATATTTGGATGCTCGCAGAAGTTGTTTGTAGACTCACTCAGTCAGAGCTCCTGTGAGGTGTTAAATCAAGGGGATGAAGGGATCATTTAAGTGAGCAGTTGTGATTATTGTCGACAACTGATTCTTGTTTACTGTTTACCAGTTCTTACTATACATAACTAATGATGAAGGAAAAGGGTATATCTTTCGACATGTAGACTGCGTAATTGGTCCATGGATTGTCGTAGGCGATCGTTTCACGATCCATGGTTAGCCAATGCAAAATGTGCCATGCTCCACAAGTTTCGTGCGTGGCCTGTGTATGTACCCTGGGATTCTGAATTGAAGACAATCTTCATACTTTATATCTACAGGAAAGCAGATCAGTATCTGAACTCCAATGCACAAAGCACATACGTGCAGAGACCTGGTAGGTTATAAGAGCAAGTGAGATCAGGGCTGTGATGGCTGGCCACGCAGCCTCTGGGATTCACTGCACACAATAGGAGATGTCACAATTACCAATTACCTGTGTATTCAGCTGAATACACAATCCAATGCACAGATTTCTTCAGGGCTAGAGATGTGTACTCCCATTGGATTGCATGTTAAATTAGCCTCAAATTCAAAGTCTATTTTTAAAGCTGCAAGAATAAAATTTTTGTGAACATTTCAGCTATATACATAATTTTTCCCACTCAAATGTTGCTGTTTCTGCAATGAATGGTTTTAAAGTTATTAAGCTGTAAATTACAATGAAAAAATAATGGGAATACACAACTCTAGCCCTGAATGACTGAAATGCCTTCTACAGGAGACCAGTAGAAGCTTCTGTTCTTGCTCTCCCCTATTGTGGTTGACCTCTTACGATGTTCAACCAATAATAATGACCGGGGGTGGGGGTGGGGGTGCGGAACGGCGCCTAATAATGATAATGTTCATTCCCTTATCAAGGAGAAGACCTTGATCTGGAGACACCTGTATGTGTGTGCACCCAGGCTGTATCTGTGGCATTCAAGGTAGAAAATGTGATATATATATATATATATATATATATATATATATATATATATATATATATATATATATATATATATATATATATATATATATATATATATATATATATGTGTGTGTGTGTGTGTGTGTGTGTGACGAAATCATATTCAGAAAATTTATCTATTTAGTTACTTTCTAACTTATTTACTAACTTGTTTAAATATTAAAGACGGAAAGTGACAGAGAGAGCGAGAGCAAAAGAAACATTTCTAAAACCAAAGCTTTCATGATTCCAAAGACGCTGACAGAAGTATTGCATTTCGTCTCTTTGATGAACGCACCAACATATAGTGGTTCATTTAACCTTTCGGTTGCTTGCATTCCAGAACTACTGCAATGATCGCTATGCTTGAAACAGAGTGATGCAAAAATATATGTTTTGTTCTGTTCAAAATGCTTTCGGCATCTTGCCTTATCAATTTACTGTCAGGCCATTAAATATTTTCCTGGTGCCCTATTATCAGGAGAAGGGGTGTGACCTCGTGTCAGAGCCAAGCATTCTCCTTGACATTTCGACAAAAGTTGACTACACATGCTTTGCCGTGATGTCTCGCTATGTGTATATACGTATAGCCAGATGTGACAGCACGCGAAATTCAAGGCCAAATATCATTTAACCTACGTCAAAACAAATGCCAGTGGCGTTTATTGAGAACAGTATATGGGCAGATGATTCTTTCGATCAGGAAACAGGAGAACAAGCATTATGGTAAAAGTGAAGGTATTCTTTCTGGAGGTAAAACGATATGACAACATTGAAAGCACCGTCTTTGGTTTCTGTAGCAAACTGCAGTTATTTCTGTCGGAGATGTAGCTTAAGATAGCATGTTCTGACGCGTGAGATTCCCAAAATAAAACTCAAGGTCTGTGAAGCTGGTCCTTTCATATCGACAGAATAATATCGATGTTGATGTGGGAGTGGAACTGGATTACCAACGTGGTCATGTTGTAGTATCTAAAGCTAATCTTGGAATGTGTTTCATATTCATCTGCAGTTCTCACCTGTCACTCGTTGTAATTGTTTTGTTTGTTCACCCGCCCAGGTTAACGGTAACATGAAGACCGGAATTGCGACCACCTACACATCGGGTACAAATTTGTATCGGGCTTTACTGCTAAAATTAATCTTTTGAAGATAAAGTATTAAAGGAATTCGTCCCTCATCCGTCAGGAATACACAAAACAAGAAGACTGTGGCAGTCATGTGCTCTCTCTCTATATATATATGTACATTCTTTTGTTTCATCTGTGTAGGAAGATAATCTGTTTGTCCCAGGCATGTAGCGTGAAGTACTGCACAGGAGGCCACTTCTTAGTCGTTTTGTACGGGTGACGGAACACCGTTACCGTGAACATCAGGCTTATTTGGGTCAGTATGAAAAGAAATACTCCCATATACTTCTTCTTGATACATAAAAGACGAAAAACGATAAATATATGTTCGGGTGAAGCATAATCATCTTGTGTGTCAAGATCGGGCAGTGCTCTGTGCCCCATTTACATTCATAAAATCGAAATCGAAGAAGAGAAATGTAAAAAAGAATGAAAGACGGAAAACGACCACAAAACAGTCCACCAGCTTCCAAAGTGAACAATGTCCAAAGAGATGGTTGTGTCTTCTTCTTTTGAAAGAAATCTAACCAACGGCTTGTCATAGAAGTGAGGTGAAAAGAGTAGAAACATTAATATAAATCTAGGATTCAGATCATTAAACTGTGATCGAATGCAATGGAAGAGGTCAATGTTAATACTTTCCGTGAATTAAGCTGCATACTCAACTCTTGTAAAGGTATATTGGGCTGGAGATTTTTCAGCACTTTCATAAATGTGTCGGAAATCCCAAATCTATGCCTGCACGTTTGTCAGCTGCGATTTTTGTGTCAAATTGTGGATGCATCATTGACGCAGACCTCGTTGTAATCAAAGTCCCATTCTTTATGGTCACATCATCTGATACTCTTTTTCGGTTGAGGTCAGGGGTCAGAAATGAAAAAAATATCAAGATCAACCTTCAAAAACGAACTGGTCGTCAGGCTTTTCTATTTTCATAAATTTACTAAACTTGAAATTCCATCGAGGAATATTAGTTTGACCACATAATTGCCTCAACGGACGAGCATACCAGATTTCAACAATGGATGATCAAGACAGGTCGCGTTTATCAAGTGTTTTTACCGGACATACAATTTGACAACTGATAAGACTATGCATCAGGATCACATCCATAACCAAACAATGGGCTAACATGTCATTTTTTCGCATTGAACGCTTAAATAGGTCAAAGTGAAATAAACCAGTCGAGAACCAGGCCTGCATGCAGTTGCCATGCAGCTGGGTGTTGGTAGCGACACGGAAGGCATGCTAATTACGTATACGGTGAAATCCCTCTATTAAAACAACCCATGGGCCTGACATAGATGGTAATAAGGAGCGGTCTTAACACAGAAAGCACAAAATGAATTGAAAATTGGGCCCGCTGAAGGATAGTGGTAATAGGACAGTGGTCTTATTACACATGTCTTAATAAGACGACTCTTCGCCATAGCATTTTCCACAAATAGAGTCACCATATATTCGATACTTCGACTGCATATCATCATATGAGAGATCAAGAATAAAATATCCGTCTTTCGATCTGGTTAAGGTACGCGAAAACTGTTAATAACTGGATGGGACAAGTACACACCAGAATTTCCCAACCAATGAAAAATTATTTGCAACCAATGTTTGACCATATTTGTATTTTAATGTTCCAGAAACAAGTGATCAAGCACAGTCATTTGGGCTTTGCGGTACAAATATATTAAACCGTTGCGTCACGAACTCCCATGCACAGTTGAAACTTGTGCGCTCCACCACATCCATGCTGATACGAGTATTGTCGTCACGACCACGCTATACTGTACGCATAACTGCAGCCATTATGATATTCCTATTTCCTGCATACGCATGTCCTACATAATAACCGGGTCCTGTAAACCACAATTGTATCACTGGGTCATCAACTCACGAAAAGCCTAGACAGTGATATGTTATGGTACGTAAAGTCTCTCACCTGCGATTGCAATCCCTTACAGTACAATTGGCGTTTTGTCCCTACTCTGGAATAACCATTGAGCAAGATTGATTCAAGTGTTTTGAACATGACGAAGCCTTCACAGAAGTAAATCTCCCAAGTAAAAAGGAATGAGTAAGTTTCAGTCCGGCAGGCACCATACAGGTTTGTTCACATCTGAACTGGTTCTCTTCAAACACACAGTAAACATTTTTATATCGCCTTAAGGGACAAGGTACAAGTCCCGGGGCTGGGGTCCAATTTTTGAATTAATTATTATTTTTGAAAGATGGGTCGACAAGTCGTGACTCATAAATACTGATCAAAAGTGAAGAGTATCGCACCCATGTAACTTGACAGTGCAAAGTGGACTTTGACTGGAAACACATCAGAATAACGAGAACAAATAGTTGCATCATTATACACATGTTTAGTATATATATATTTTTTATTACCGCCTTTATGATCTTTCCATGAACTGCGTATAGATCGATCCACTGGTCTGAGCAAAGTCTACCTTTGACGTCCGGTGTGTTAGGGTATATTTGCATATAGATTAAAAAGGGGTACCAGTCAATTTATTGGTATGTGCCAAAATGTAACCTGACAAATACAATATGCAGTTGTCCCTGTTTGAGATACCGCCACCCTTCACTGTCACTTAAACTATTTCCTGCCAACTGCGACTAAAGTCGAACTACTCAAAACTGCTCTGAATTATGACAAGGGTGCTAGATTTATGTTCCTTGCAAAAAAATTATTTGATTCAAGGACCAGCATGTCTGTAGTTATATACATAGAATATGGACGAGCTTGCCTGTAGTTACATGCATAGAATAAGGACCAGCATGCCAGTAGTTATATACATAGAATAAGGACCAGCATGCCTGTAGTTACATACATAGAATAAGGACCAGCATGCCTATAGTTACATACATAGAATAAGGACCAGCATGCCTGTAGTTATATACATAGAATAAGGACCAGCATGCCTGTAGTTATATACATAGAATATGAGAGCCCAGGCCAGCAGCCGTCCTTGGCACACTTTGGGCGCAGTGCCCCAACGAAAGCCGTTGCATCAGTCCAGAATTTCGCATTGGAGGAGTTAAGAGTGGCTCCTTAAAAACGACTGGTCTGTAATTTTTAAGCCGTAATTTCTAATACGAGGTGTCTCCAAAGACAGCATTCTGAGTCCAACAAATTTCAAGACCGTTTTGTCAACATTGTGTGCTATCTTGGGCTTTTATAGCACAATAGTTTGCCCTGTCCCTCCCCCCAAACCTTCATTACATCCTTATCTACACCTCTCTGTGAAAAGATCACATCCCCCAGTAAATGTATCAGTCCTCCTAGTGGCAGATAGACAATTCCACATATTGTGTATGTATCAGTTAGGCATATCCGTTTTTGAGTGGTGTAATTCACCTTATTCTATAACGAAAATGGAGAAGAAAATGTGAGTTTTGTGGAGAAATGGCATATCATTTCTAGCATCTGGTTTCAGACATACGATACGCATGTACTTTTTATGGTAAATGTTTTACTCCTGATGCTGGACAGTTTTGTACATGGGGTCTATGTTTTTAGTACACTCTCATTAAATAAAAACATGAAAATACAACATTAAGTAGCAAAGAAGATTTGCTTCACAGCAAATCTGTCTGGGTGCCTTCAAAATGAGAACAGTTTGAAATGCTACACTTTGCCATTGTTCAGCGTAATCTTAACTTCGTGTATTAGCCTAATTTTTATAAATTAAAATGGTACAAGTGAAGTTAGAATGAAACTACTATCATAGTTTTGAAGCTTTTCAACATTTTAATTTTGTGTATTTGCCTAATTTGCATGAATTAAAGTCCTCCAACTTTGATTTATGGTTCATTGGATGCGGCTATGCCACAAACACATACATTGAAGTAGGAATGGCACCTGTATCTGTAATAGTTTTGAAGCAATTCAAGATTTACGGTTTGCATATTCACCTAATTTGCATAAATTAAAATCCTACAACCTTGGTTCATGGTTCATTGGATGCGTCTTTGCCACAAACCTTCAAATTGAAGTTGAAATGGCATCTCTATGGATAATAGTTTTGGAGATATTCAACTTAAAAAATTTTCAATGCCCACTTTTAGCATAATTTGAAATTCTACAACTTACAAACCTACATATGCACATTGAAATGTTGAGTCTATCTGCAATAGTTTGGAAGGTAATGCCTCTTTCAAAATTTTACTAGCCCCCTAATTTGCATAAGTTTTAACATCATGACTATTCCAAATGAGATGCACAATTTCACTCGGTAGGTCAGTCACTATAACACGTTTGGTGGTTAGTGTCTGAGAAAAAACTCCGGAGCAGCTTGGTCGTAAAGAAAGAAAGAAAGAAAAAAAGAAAGAAAGAAAGAAAGAAAGAAAGAAAGAAATTCCATTGTTTACTCATAGAGTGAAACCTCTCTACAATGAGCACCCTTGGGACCAGAGAAAAGTGCCCACTCCCGAGAGGGTTAGCCCTTCTGGGCAGTATGGATGAGTATATGTACATGTATGTTATTCACAAATGCACATGTACATGAACAGTGTATATATATTATAATTCAGTGGGATGTGTATAGTATACACCACTTGACACCACTATCTACAGTAGTTCTGAAGCTATTCGAGATTTTAATTTTGTGTATTTACATAAATTAAAAGCCTTCAACTTCGGTTCATGGTACATGATGCGGTGATGTCCTACTTTTTCGAACTGTTGGAGCAACACTTTAAATTGTTTTAACATAAATGTATAACACTAGAGGGCTGCGTGAACAGCCCGTGCTAATCTGACCTTAGCTTGCCTGACAAAATCACGGTTGCAACTAAATAGACCTGTGTTGAGCTTAAGCTGAGTGCATATGGTATTTAGAAGTATTTCTAAAACGGACGACTTCGCCTCTTAAAAGCTCAGTCTGACAAATGGTCTGTTGAGCTAAATTTTGCAACGCCACCTGGTGAATAATTTAAGAACTAAGAGTCCCTAGGAGTGTTCCTGTGTAATATCAAAGCAACTGGGTGAGCAGTTTAGGGTAGATTTTTTAAGATTTGCCAAAACAAAAAAAAAAACTGAAGCGTAACCATTTGAGCAAACTTGGTAGAGACCAAGCCAAAGTAGATTGCCACCAAGTTAATCTGAAGGTCAGCTTCTTTGGAGAAAGCCAAAATGTGAATAAGCATTAGAATGCCCATTGGTTAACATAGTAATCAATAGGAAAGGTGCCTTTACCGATAAGTAACCGAATTGAAACAATCGTTAAAAATCAGGAATCAACAGCATTGCCACCTAGTGAATAACGGAGTTTGACCCTTGCACAAGGAACATATCCACCAAATTTCAGCTTAGTCTCAGTGATGGTTCTGGTAGAGAAGTCGACAACAGCGAGAACACAAACAAAAAAAAAATCATAAAAAATAGAAACAAAAATTGCAGCGCCACCTGGTGAAAAAATTGAGAGCCAGAAGTCTCTATGAGTGTTCCTATGAGATATCAAAGCAAATAAGTGAGCGGTTTCAGAGATTAAGATTTTTTTAAGGTTTGCCCCCCCCCCCCAAAAAAAAGAACAAACAAATTCATAAAAAATAAAAAAATCACTGAAGCGTGACCATTTGAAGAAAACTTGGTAGAGACCCATCCAAGGTACATTACCATCAAGTTTGAAATCAATCAGGTTGACAGTTTCAGAGAAGAAGTCGAAAATGTGAATTAGCATTAGAACACCCATTAACTTATACAGTAATCAATAGGAAAGGCGCGTTTACCGATAACTACTCAAATTGGAAAAAATCGTTAAAAATCAGAAATCCAAAGCAGTGCCACCTAGTGAACAACTTTGTTTTGACCCTTTCACAGGGAAAATTTCCACAATATATCAGCTGAACTGAGTGACGGTTCTGGAGAAGAAGACGAAAATAGCTGAGCTAAAAAAAAAAAGCTGTTTTGATTTTATTTTTAATATTTCTCTCAGTGCCAACTGCGACTAAAGCCGAACTGATTAAAATGAACTGCTTTGAATCATAAAAATGGTCCTGGGTTCATGTGCCTTGTAAAAAGACCTTTCATTCAAGTAGCAACATGCCTGCCGCGGAAAACTGTTGACTCAGTACAAAATGTGACACCCAAACACCGGTATTTAGGTAAGAATACATGGGCACAGGAATTTCATCGAAAAAATGAAGCGTTTACGGATCTTTCAACATATTGATATAAAGATGTTTTTAACCTTGAAACAAACATATCTCCAAACAGGATAAGAGTATATTCCATGATTCACTCCATATAAAATATATAAATATGAGCTAAGTAAGTATTTGTTACAAAATTGAAATTTCATGACCTAAAATTCTCAGTAGCTTAAATCATACGAATGTAAAATTGATCTCTGGGATATATTTTTGTTGAAATTTTACCCTGGAATCCACAGGTGGCTGATAAGTTGATTATAAAAGTACATCAGAAGTAAAATGAGGATAAATTCATAACTTCAAGATTGATATAGTTCTTTCTCATTAACACTGATTCACCTCTTTCGATTTTGTTACTGGTCAATATGTGCTTGTTTCTGAGAGATACAATGCATGTTAACGCTTCACTACATGTATTTCGCGTGGCGTCCTGATCGCGGCAGTACGTTTACATCGATTCGAGAAACAAATACATTTAAGGCTCAAAATTGCGAGGACAGTTTTTGACCATGCCATAATTGTTCATGTGACTTCAGTGCCGCTTTCGTCTGTAGATCGATTAACTCCCTTCTACTCCGACTTCGTCAACAAATTTATGTGGCCGCATATTTAGTGCTTTGTATCCATAGGCCTAGTACACAAGGGAATTTCTTCACTCACACACTCCTGTCTCCTTTGTGATCTTAAATCAAAGCATTTATGTGAAAACTCCTTCAGAGATCATGTTAACAATGATATAATATGATATTCAAACATTTATCCGTCGCTTTTAGCAGCAAAGGCTTGAATAGGTCTGAAAAGACTGATCGTTCGACAAGAGTTCAAAGGGCAAAAGATAGCTGGGATCATATGGCGGTACCGTGACTGACCTTTACCCAGTCATTCCATGGGTACTATGGTCAAGTCACTTGACTGTCACAAGAAACAAAACAACTGTTAAAAAAGTATTAATTGATCGGGATAAGCAACTGTAACAGGTATGAATTTATTGGAAAATGGACTGAGTTTTTATGTGTTACATCTCTGCTATGGAGAAATCCTCAATATTTTCCACAGGCATTTGGTTTGTATTATATGCTTTTGTTGGTAATAAACTTAAAAAAAGTATTTTCATTGTCAATTTATACATTTACATAGCAGACAGTATATCTTATTCTTTAAACCAGGGTTACTGGCTTAGTGGTAGCGATAATATCCACCAGGGTCTGGATGATGGAATAGTGGGGGGGGGGGGGGGAAACATGTCGAGGTAAGAATTCACAAATAAATATATGAACCTTACACGAGAGTAACATAAAACAATAAGAAAAAAAGTATAAGTATTGCTAAAATGTAAAATAGGTATGTACAGATTTAAAATGCTTCAACTTCTGAAGTATGCTACACTGCAAACTGTGCGACAAATACGTCTGGGATATCTCCTTTCGTCAGTAAGGATGCAGATGCAGTCAGTTGGGACAGGTTTTGCCCATACAACATGATGTACATTACATTATTTTGTTAA
>OZ026615.1:78810608-78820608 GCA_964020975.1 Hermodice carunculata | reverse complement strand
AAACAGTGCCGGGCACATGGCTTTGTTTGGATGGGCATGATAATGAACCATGTCATTGTTTGCACAGTCATTAGTCCAATTGACAAGGGTCACTCACAGGAAACCATTAGCCGTGGAGAGAAGAATGGGCCAGTTCAGATTAATCACTACCATTGTTCTGATTACTTTTTTTTTTTTTTTTTTTTTTACTTTGAAATTCTCTATCGATGTAAAAATAAATTAGCACAATCCACTTACAGGTCCCGAAATATGGAAAGCTGCAACACCCAAACAAGCCAAGTGTGGTGTTCCAAATTTAAAAAAAGTCGAGATCTAAGCCACAAAATATACTTTTGTTTAATGACAACATCACAGAGGTAAAGCTACAAGTATATTTTCAATCTTTTTCTTCCATTTTTTCCTGTAGATATTGTTGATATGCTAGTTTTGTGTTTGTATGTGTTTTGACTATATCTTGTAATGTATATCGATTCATGTCAATAAAGTTATCATGTGTCTATTTCACACAATAATTAAAACACATGACAGAAGAAATGAGTATGTGTCATATTACAGCCAAAAATGCGTAAGTATTGGCAACTTTTTCTTTCAATGCGATTTTCTCGGATATGATTTTTGCTCAACCTCTGCAATTTGTATCTCGCCTCCCGAACGTACAAATTGCCCTATCACATTAAAATCAACGGACATTAAAAGAAAAATATCATATCCAGGAATGGTTCCCAGGATTTTTTTTCTGACAACCCCTTCCATGACTTTTGGAGCAATTTATAGAAGGAAAATGAACAACCTGTCAGGACCAAAAAATTTCATAACTTTTTATTTATGCTATTTCAGGACTAACCGTTGAATTCGATCCTGGACATGGATGTATATTTTAAATTTCTTCTGATTTCAACTGGGAAAAAATTGTGTGACTTCTGCGCGGAAAATGTGAAAATCCTACCAAGTCAGAAAGAATGTTATAAAATCTATAAAAAAAAAAATCCAATCCTGCAAAAACAAAAAACAAACAAACAAACAAACAAACAAACAAACAAACAAAAAAAGCCCCCCCCCCCCAAAAAAACCCATGGATACAAATCTGTGGATCATATGTAGTAATCAGAAAATATATAGGTTTAATATACTTGTGAAAAAATTAAATGGGTAATTGCAATCCCAAGTTGCCAGTCTCACTGCGCACTAGTTTCACACCTACCACCTTAAGAACACCAGACCTCAGTGGCGGCTCGGCAGGCAACAGAACAGATACTTCCTTTCACTTGAAGATGAAGTTTCAGTTTTCGCATTTTTGCTGAAGCTGCATTAATAATACTGTTTCACTGTTTTTTTTTTTTGTTTGTTTGTTTTTTTTTTATCTTTTTTTTATTTATTTATTTTTTTTTTCATGGTTCTGTGGCATCAACAGAATTTTGTGAATTTATTGTAAAGAAGGACGTAAATGGATGGAATGGTGCAAACGCACATAGCTTTACTACCAGAGATATGTGCGTCCAACGTATTAACCAGTCTCGAGCTGCTCAAGCGTGTTACGCAGGTGGGCGGGCGCGGATAGGGTGCAGGCACACAGGCATCCACAAAGCACCAAACAAACAATGTGCGGGTTTCGGGTAGGGTTGAGACATGAGGGGGCGTTCCGTTGATGTGCCTGAACTTGAAATCACACTGGACAGGACAGGATATGAGCGAGCACTACGACAGCGCCCTCTTGTAACTGAAAGGCAAACTACAATTGTGACGAGCACGGATGGAGCTGGCATGAAAGTGGTATTGTGGACCACAGTTGCATGAAGGATAGAGGTTGTTCCACCTGAACGTTCGTCCCTCTTCAATGAAGAGTACCTCCCTGGTATGGTATGGCGTAGTATGGTATTGTATCTTTATCATCAGACATTTGTTTGAACAAATTGATTATTTTACGCATTCTGTCTCATTAACAAATCTCTATGTTTGGTCATTTTGCCTCATATACCGATAGCATTGGATCTTCGATCAAATTTTTGCTTAAAACCAGACAATTTTCTCAGCTAAAATATGTTCCAAAAAATCTTTTTTACAATAATTAAAAACTGATATTGTGCAGATTGAATTTTTTCACCAATGAAAATGGTAGTTTCATTTGAACGATATATTTCAATTACAACGCAATGTTTGGGTAAGAGAGTCTCCTCCTGTCATGAAGCCCTTTCACGAACTCCTGGTAAACAAATTTTCATAAAATGAACGGCCATCAAACGGTTACTATGGTTATTTATGAAACTATAATTACGCAAAGTTTCCAGCTGAAATGAGTAAATAGCAGTAGAATATTTCGCTTTTGAAAAAAACTGCTCATAGTAAATTTGAGTTATAAATGATACCAGGATGTCACAATCTGATCACTGAAAATTTCAGTTGGCATTGATCTCAGTTTACTGTATCGTGTGCATATAATAGACATCACCACAAACGAATAAATTATGTTAGGAATCGCTAGGGGTGTCTGTTGGGTCACGCTCAAATATCAAAGCATCGTTGAATCACAAAAAAAAAATAAAATAAAATAAAATAGAATTAAAAAAAATGAAAAAGTGTTTAACTTTCAATACATAGGGGTTAAAAAAATCATTTTTTTTTTACATTTAGATTGTCAAACATAATTAAAAAAATTCAAAAAAATAAAAAGTAAAAAACTGTTGTCAAAGTAAATGCAACAAGTATACATTTACGTTAGTGTCATTTCACATTTATGATCACAGCTGACTCGGTGGTACTAAAACGTGTTTAAACCAAAATCTGAGGCTATATATTATAATAGATGCCAAAGAAAGTTACAGTACCACTATGACTACTTGGGATTTTTGTATCGTTTGGTATACACAATACATGTATTGCACACAGGAGTGTTAGTACCACTGTTAATAATTAATCGCTAAAACAAATATGAGTTAAAATAACATGCCTACCCTCCAATAGCCACGTGGATATTCCATTAGAATGGGGCCGGCTAGATGCGGAATGGGTGCTCACAACGTCCGCTGTAAATCCGTGTGGAACAGTCGAAAGAAAGAGCAATATTGTCACCTCAGGCTTTTATATACCGCATGTGTGTGTAGGGGGATCGGTAGATTATTCATAACGCATTCTGCTTTGAAATTGCTACTGTTCTAGGTCATCGCCTAAAATTGTTGCTTCTTTGGCGTCCAATTACAGCTGTACCGGAAGCACGCGGAAATAATAAAGTTCAAAAGTTTTGAACCGGATGATGAAAATAAGTGAAGCCATTTGTGCTAATCTGTAATCCGGGTGCTTACGTGAGGGGCGAGCGGGAGCTATATTAATGATTTTATGATAAGTTCAAGTGCTACCAAGAAACAATGCATACCTGGCACTGAAGAACGAAAACACAATCATGCCTAATATATCTGAACTACCAGGGTCCACGCCCACTCATACTGCATGGTCATGAATTAAGTACTGAATAACCTTTAGAAAGGATGTTAGCATATTGTAGGTCATAAAATTAGGACAATGAATCAGCCGGGAAAAAATGTTCAATGAAATAAAAAGAACTGAAGATAAGCGTGAAAACAAGAGTGATCGATCTGCATTTAAATTATAATGTTCTCATAAGTTTTATACAATTTGCATTTGTAAGAAGGGTTTTTCTGCATACTTTCTTTTCTTGCAAACACAATTTTATAATTATCATGTACATGTACAATGGAGCATGAATGGCTGCAACAACATATCAAGTGATTATTGGAAATTGCGTTTTATACAAACAATGTCAAAGTATTTAACAACAATTTTAACGTCGGTTACAATTTCATAAAGACTTTTTTAAAGTTGTATGCATTTCGTAAATATGTTGCAGTAGAATCTCTGAATAAGATCACCACTGTAAAGAGACAATTTCTATGTTAAGATCATCAATTTACAGTCCCTTTTAAACTTTAATTAAATTATATTCCTATTACGACCGCTTCCCATAAAGCCAAATGTCAATCTGATGGTCTTATTCGGAAGATTCTATTGTATTAAAATTTATCCATGCTTCAGTGTTACGTGCTCGCTGGAGTACTATCCTCACACCGCTGTTACAAACCTTCGCTGAATTAGCAGAAATGGAGAAAAAAACTTCCAAATTTTTTCATATCGTGCTAACGAAAGGTAGCTTCTTGGTGAATTTACAGTTATCACATTTTTGCGCTCAGATTACTCTTGGCTCTTTTTTAACTTTTTCAAGAGTAGGTGGGTGGAGCGAGCTTATTATCGATGTCGTAGATTCCATTTCTCACATTAGAACACCTGAAATAACTACGGTCGATGTGGAAGAATACAGACAATAAAAGGAAAGTTAATGACTTCTTGGGCCATAAGTAACTTCCTATAAGGGTATTGGTGCATAAAGACAAGCATTTTCCTCTGCTTCGGGTCACTGCGAAAAGATTCTGAAGTAAATTTTGTTCGAATTATAAGAATATCATCGGTTAAAGTATGACCAACCAGCTAGCCAGCCAACCAGCCAACCAGCCAGCCAGCCGACCAGCCAGCTTGCCTGCCTGCTTGCCGGCCTGGCTATCAATATATCTAAAAATAAACAGCTGGTATTGTTAAACAATTGAAATCCTCAATATGCACATAATTTATTGCTTTTGTCTCAACAATTTGATTGGTTTGAAATCCTGATAATCGATCCTAAATGTTCATAAATCTCTCTTTTTTATTTTATTTTATTTTATTAGGATACATACACATATATAACGAACGGGTCGTTCGTTAAGCCATGATCACCAGAGGGCCTTTGCTACACACAGATGTCCATCTAAACAAATGATTGACAGATCGCCTGTGTGAAAATCTACAGAATGTTTAAATTTGAACATATATATTTGCACAGCAGTCTAATGTTGAGATTTGAAAACGTTTTCCAAAGAAAAAAAAATTGTTAAAGGTGCCCCCGCATTTTTGATAATTCTGAGCCATACTGATCTCAGTTTGGTTGAATTTGTAATGTGTGTGGAATTATATTATTATACTTCAAATTAAAATCTACATGCCGAGAATTCCAAAGCATGTTTGCTCCAGACAACGGATCGTTCACTGAATGACAACACAACACGTGACCAGGAAGTATTGTTCACACGAATCTTCTTATCAGTAAATATAAGAATATTAAACACGTTACAGACACTTAACTTTTCTAACAAACATGTTGTTTGAAAAACAACTTTTTTCTTAAAGTGTACGCAAACATTGAGCATGGAGACTTCCGTGATTCACGGAGTATTGTTAACCTTTTGCCACAGAGAAAACAGACCGTGGAGAACACACCGGAGTTCGTCTGTTTTGCAGGCAAAATGTACGTAACAGTGCCATGAAATTCACTGTAATGTTTTTTATGCATTTTTGTCTGAGGATGGTCTGCATGCAGGCAAAACAAAGAAGTACGAGATATCTCCGATCGCAAATCGACGGGGAAGAGGAAGCATCCTTGTTAACAACTCCAGAGAAACAGCTTCTTCGTATGACATGTTTGAAAATAAAAACTATCTAGATTAACCATGACCTGGAAAAGCAGGTCAAGGTCACAAGATCAATCAACTGCATGCAACAAGGTCATCAGTCCACAAAATTCAAACCACAGATCTAACCACAAAGTTGAGATAACAAACCAGCTGTTTTTCTACATGCATACAACGTACAATGTTCCATTCCAAGAAATCACTTGATTCCAACTGGGATGCTTACATAGACTGTAATCTTCACAATCACTAAGAGGCAACTCCGTTGTCACTCGCACCCCTTCTTGAGTTCACCCTGTCTTTGTGTCACGTGAAAGGTGAAAAGCGTACAAATTCCCCTGGTGTGCAAAACTATTGCGCGGAGATAGTTTGAATATATTTTTCTTCTGCAGGAAGACCATTCCCCCATTAAATTATTTTCCCAATCCAATGAATGGTGTTAATAACGAAACTACATTCTACCTGAGAAGATATGGCGATGCAGATGTGGTCTTGCTTTCTGGGTCAAATATGGTGTCAATGTAATCAACACATTTGCGCATAAAGATTTCAAACTGTGAGGGAAAATTTCGAATGCCCGTACTTTGGGACAATCCAAATCGGCGGCAATTTAACAGATCCGTCTTTGCCTTGCCTTCTGCGTGGACCCATCTCCGAGTTTTCTCCGATCTACTCGGTCTGTACTTTGACGACACGATCCCTGTTCTTTCGCTGCAAAGGTGACTCAGATTCTGATTGGTCTACTTTGATTACCATGGTAAGGAGCTGCAGTGCAACATGGTATACATAATGGCAATGGTCAAAGTGATAATGAACAACTTTCTGATTGATCTCTCAGACCGTGAGAAGGGTGACACTGTAATCTTATTACACTTATTGTAAATACAATTTTGTGGTCTAGGAACAGACCAAATGCGGCAGAGATAATATGGACCTCAGTCTGCCTGGACAAGTCTTTGTCCCGCAACATAGCTTCAAGTGCGTAGAACTTTCAAGCTACGGCAATGAGAAGCTGTCGTGACTACGAATACACCAAAAATAGTAAGGATCACTTACACGTTAATATATATTCAACCAGAAAAATCAAGTTTTATCAGTACAAAATTCTGCATGTGTGATAATAACAAGACAACCGTAGCTTTTCATGGGGCCATCCATTGTCCCTCATCTGGTGAAAAAGGGCAGATTTTAGACCCACAAAGTGCAGTCGAACTTTCCAATCCTGCCATGCACACAAACTACCGACATGGTGTCTTCTTGTCATTCAATAGCCGTTCAATCGTATGGTAAAAATTTGGGTGCTTTTCTAATTTTAAATATTTGGCAGTATTTCTTCAATACTGCGAGAAAAATGTTGAAATTAGTTAAGGTTCATATTTTTAGATGCCATTATAGAATGGTTAATAAAGGTGATGTGCTACAAAAATTGCATGATATCATAATTTTTATCAATGAATCATTTGATCACTACAAATTAAAATTTTCGCTGACACAACCAAGGATATTTTTGCATAATATTGCGAGTTCATGCCAAATATAGTCAGGAAAGTTAGCATACTCCTCTGGTTGAAAGGATTTGAAAAATGCCTGCTATCTTCAGGATGTAAAAAATTATTAATTAATCGATATGGCCATTACATGTAGTTGAATCTGATTCAGCACCGGAATATACGGTGAATCACGACAAACTCTTCCTACAACTAATAACCTCTGGCTCACACTTTTCTATTTTCAAACTAGCCGACCTTGAGGCTAATTGCCAAATAATCTGTGTTTGGTAGAATAAGTTTGGATAGAAAACGGTTAACTCATTCCATACTATGGTGACAGGCCTTGGTTAGTAGTTCTGGCACTGCCTGGCAAGTTATGCTGCAGCTGCCCTTGCGGCAGCTGCAGCATGACTTGCCAGGCAGTGCCAGAACCACTGACTTTAGACTATAGGCATGTTGGTACTTGAACGAAAGCTCTTTTCATGAAGAATTCGAATATGCAATTGTCGTCTTAAACCTAGGTAAATTTACGGAAAATCAGGGACTGGTATGGAATGAGTTAATAGTTTCTCTGTCAATCGTAAAAACGACGTTTCCCCTTTTCCTGTCACTCTTGCTCATTTGAATATCAATACCCGAGGTACCATAAATTTAAGGTCGTTACGGAAGAAAGATTATGGAAGCCACAGGTGAAAAGTAGCGGTGAGGCACTGCCTGTGTTACAGTATAGCACAGACACTAATTTATATGATGAAAAGTAGAATTGGACATCCATGATTCCAGAGGTATAACAAGGAAGGTCTCTTGATAGCCTTCTAGCCCCTTGCAAGCTAAAAATATCATCTCAGCTGGGCAGTGGAGTTCAAAGTTTCGTACTTTGAGGGATTTTTGGTTTGGTTTTTTTTGTTTGTTTTTGTTTGTTTGTTTGTTTGTTTGTTTTTGTTTTTTTTTTTGGGGGGGGGTGTTAGTTTTCTTAATTGTTTCGGTACATCTCTATGTTGTCGGCCTATATGTTTAACATCACATTTGTGCATTAATTTTGGCACTTCTGTGTTTTAGTGCAGGAAAGAAAAAAATATTCTGTTGGCTTTCTCGACAAGAACTGCACGAGATGATACCCCCACCTGATGGGTGTTTTTATTATAGACGCCTAGTGATGCCAGGTAACATGCTCGTGGATCACAAACACCAAGAACGGGTTGAAAGCGGTTGTGGGGGTGGGGCACATACTCAACATCAGGGTGGGTGTGTGCCTCGGACATTTTTATACAATACCCTATCTTAATCCTACACCAGATGTCTCCAAAATAGAGCGGCAAGGATTATCACTGGTGTTTTCGATTTTACCCACAGTGCAACTCTACTTATTCAAAACTTATGCTGGACCAAATTAGCTGAACGCCGCCAATTTCATATTTCAACTTTAATGTACAAATCCCTGAACGAAATGGCTCCAAATTACCTGCAAACCAAATTTATTTAGAGAAATACAGTTCACTCCCTCAATACCAGAAGTAGCCTGAATGGTGATCTCCAAAACCCCGCGACCACGCACTGAAAAATTCAAGCAATCCCTTCGTTACAAAGGACCGCTTATTTTGAATAGCCTCCCCAGATCCACTAGACAAGCCGATGACTTATCAGACTTCAAAACGAAATACCTTTCCCAGGCATAAGAACCAGAGTCATACATGTTCATGTTTTAAGCCGTGTGTCTTGGTATTTGTATTTAAACATGTACTTTCATATCTGTTCTGTTTATTTCTTTTATTGTATATATAATGTATTATCCCATGTTGAATTGTATTGTGCTACACTATGTTTGTAAATGTTGTTTATTGTAACCTGGGCCCAATGGAAGAGTTTTTAACTGAATGGACCACCCAGTATAAATATATTTCAATAAAATAAAATAAAATAAAATATAAAAAGGTACCCTTTCTTAGTCCTGTAATGTGTTGACTTAGCATAATTTAAATTGCTACAACTTTTGTTTTTAATTCATTAGATCGCAATGGTCAATAATCCTCTAGTAGAAGTTGGAAAGACATTTCTATCTAATTATACTTTTGGAAATATTCAAGATTTAAAATTTCAAATGCCCCTAATGTGCATGATTTTAAACATCTTCATGCCTCTGCATAAAAAGGCGAAACTCCTTGTATGAAGGCACAATCATACCAAGTTTGCATGGGTTCTATATAGTGGGTGAGTACTTGCACCAGTTTTATGCCCACACAGTACAACAACCACAACAACAACTATATTATTATTATTATTATTATTATTATTATTATTATTATTATTATTATTATTATTATTATTATTATTATTATTATTATTATTATTATTATTATTATTATTATTATTATGGCTGTTGCTAGAGGGCGGTTGTGTTTTTGAATTTTGTAAGTTCCACATTGCTGAGCTTTGAATCTCAGATCACTTCTTCAGACGTGTTGGCCTGAACGACGGCAGGTATTTAAAAACAACGGTGACGTGACAACACGCAGAACAGATTCTTTCGAGTCCAGTGATTTTTATAAAGCCCCGTGTCACGACTTGCGAACACCTTTGTGCCCCATGGTCGTGTTGCACTTGCAGTGCCATCATGCCGCGACCGCAAGACTGACATATTTGGCCCACTGTTACACTATTACCAGCTGTAAATAGGAGCGGTTAACCGTAAATGGATAATTTGTGGTTTATTTTGTCACATAAGGTCAGGTAACCGATTTGACAAATGAAGTTTGTTCTGGGCTTCATATCTGCGTAATCTTGTCTGTACATGTATTGATTTATTCAATCAAAGAGTGTAGAGAGCTACCCTCCTTGATTCAATCAATTAAATGGTGTCAAATACCTTGCTTTTCATTGCCAGGCTAAAAGAGACGTGTCTATGTAATCGAAAGCCGCTTACAATTAACCATAAAAGTTATGTCATATAATTGATTTCCACCTTGTTATGTAGGCCTAAAGTTCTGTCGATTCACTCATAAT
>OZ026615.1:78787408-78810408 GCA_964020975.1 Hermodice carunculata | reverse complement strand
AGGTGATTAATTATGCGTATCATTGTTGACAGATTTGTCCAGTCAGCAAGTGGCCCTGCCTGCTGAAGTCCGCACGCTGACAATGACCGCATGATTATCCATCAGGAGGACAACATCGATTTCCAACATGCAACCTGTGAACGCCTCATACATTTTACCTAGAATTATCTAAAACATCACATCACTGCCATTTAAAGTACGGGCAAATAACTCAACAAGTATAATTATACATCCTCGGTTTTTGTTTTTATGCATAGAATTTAATTTGTGTTTTAACCAATCATGGCCCTCACTGGTCCTTATGCTGCGGATGCAGGAGTGTCATTCACTTTTAGTCACGCAATGAATACAGGACCTCAGGTGACAGGCTATTGAAAATTAGGAAGAAGAGAAACTCTTATCCGTTTCTTGCCATATAAAAGGAATAAATATGCCTGATCATCTGTGGGTTTGAGAAAGGTGTCACTTCAACATTTAACCCTTGAACCAGAAATCTTGTTGGGCTATTAATTCACTAAGGTTTGCTTCGGTACAATGGAGGTAAGCATAAACAAATGCGCGAATAGCAAAAAAGTTAATTGGTTTTGACCCCATTTCATATTGATAATATTACTGTCCTTGAAGTATTCTTTGAGCAAAATGACAGGTACAGTGTCAACGAAACTTTTAAATGTCAAAGACAAGTCTGCGAATATAGCCAATTTAACATGCAACTCTATTAGGTTTGATTTACTGGTCCAAGTCCCCAGTAGTCGCCATTATGGACCATGAAAAAGGAGCTGTAGGTTTACTGACCATAAAGGAGAGCTTCGCTCGCGATTAATGTATGGTAGGCATAGCCTAAGATGCGAGCTTTACAAATTAATGTGTTACTATACGAGTCCATCTTCAAGTTCAAGTTCCAAGCTCTGCTGATCATGCGGAGCTTTAATCAATCTGTCCTTCGAAACCGTTTTTCACAACAGGTGCCGTGCTGTTCGGGCAACTGACCACAAGTTTATTTTCGCTACAATGCCCAGTATTACTGCGATTTCAACGGGATATATATTGTAAAGGAATACAATTTGAAACTGAGTTAAAGGTTGCCTGAAAAAATTGTTTAAAACTGTATTCAGTGTGAATTTATTTCATGTCATGATGGTGCCGCCCACCGAACAGTGACTTTTCATCGGCATACCACAGGAAAGGTATATCTGTGAAGTACAACTCTTATCCTCTTTTCTACACGCCCACGCCCAACCATAGGAGCTCGCTGACGCTGGCTAATATGTGGTAGGCATACCTTAAGGTGCGAGCGTCAGCATTGGTGGATCAGGCAGTCACACCTAGTCATTAGGTCCCGCTAGCGGCCATTAACCAACTAAACCAGTCTAGAGGACAGATGCCGTAGTACCTTGAGCAGCTGATTAAACCCGTCTGTTGTATAGCCTTTCTTTTTGTTAGACACTGTCCCACAAATTTAAGTACTGTACCCAAGATCTCTATATCCGCATTGAAATAGTGCCATAACCCGTGGTAGAGACATAGTGGGTACGGAGAGTGATTGTCAGAATCTCGCCCGACAACACCAAATCTGAGCTTGCAATATGGCGTTTGGGGGCCCCTAAGGGATATATAGTATCAGTTGTGAAGGCCTATAGAAGCCATCTGGCCACTGATGACTGCAGACATTAAGAAAGGTGAGACCCAACATGCGCAGCAAATGTTACATACTTTGCAATGTTTATTCAGGTTACCGTCACACCTGTAAAGTTTTCCCATTTCATGGAAACCCATTTCAAGCCCCAGAAGCGTGTTTGCCAGGCCCAGGTTCCAGCGAAGTTTCAACGATGTGAGTTCGTGAATCGTTATCATTTATCACACTTTATCGAAAACGTTTGCTGAATAGACATGAATTATTGACATTATGTCCATAGAGCCCGGTAAGTTTGAGACTTTGGTGTAAATAAAACTGCGGAGAAATCCCGGGATGCATAAAAATGGCGCCGCCCGTGTGCGCATGCGTACTAGGGGATGACGAAAAACTCCAAATCCATAGACAGTAGACTGGATACTGAGAAGTTTTCTGATTGGATGATTAAACCTTGGGTTATGTCATGTATTCACATGTACACGTGTGTTACTTAGATAAAAGCTCCCTGACGCTCGCTGTCAGCAAGCGCAATTGAGCTCTTATGGTAACGTACGTAGGGGAGATTGGGGAGAACTGTTATAGGGTTAAATTTGGCCACCCCTCATATCTTTAATTCATAAAAACCAATCAAGTGCCTGCTTACATATATGCACGATGTACCAGTTCTCGATCGTCTAAGCCGTGCGGTTTGTAAAAAATGCAGCGCAATACATCACTGACCATAGATAGGAAAATTATTGTTATAAATCGGAGATTTCAAGTTCTGGGCTGTACTTCCATGGTAAAACCTAAACAAAATTGTCTTTTCTTGAGGAACGCATGTGGTCTGTGCAAGACATGTCACTTCACTTCTGGTGACGAGATTGTGGAAACGGTGTTCCTATTATCGCTATAGCAATTCGAAAGTCCACACATAAAGTTCGGAGTGGGTCAGCAGGGCAAACATTTTTTGTGCAAGTAAACATCAAATCAGTTTATGAAAAATCTAAAAAGCTAGGGTCTCTGCGATTATTAAAATATAAAATGTGCGTGTTCTCTGAAAAGTGTGCTTTTTGCTTAGCGAAAAGAACCAAAATATGCGTTTACCAGCAATTACCCTCGTAACTGAGACGCCGGGGAACAGAGCTGGACATCGTTGCACCAAATTTCCCAGCTCAGAGACCGGTAACGTATCACATATAAAGATGGATTAGCAAGTGATAATAACAGTGTTTTTGCCCACCCTATCGAAAATAGGAACATATCGATAAATAGTACATCAACTATAAAGTTGGGATCCCTTGACCACATTCTGGCGCCTGGAGACTGAAGCAGCTAGAGCCCTACATGTGCATGGAAACATCTTTCCTTATTTTATCCCCCAAAATATTTTTTAAGCTTTTCACCATATTTTTGTGTCTTTCCTGTTTCATAGATCGTGAAGGCATTTATTTTGGTTGTGGCAAATATGTACCCTCAACCATCTACAGCTATAACAATTGTCAGGAAGTTTGAAGTAGATGGGAAGCTATCCGCCATATTATAAGAAAATGACACATTGGGAGAAGTGGGACAGTCTGTCTCAGTTCCCCCCATGTGGTAAACTCATGTAATTTTTTCAGAGAAATTAACTATTAATTTGGTTGTCCCATTTCTCCCCGAGAATCGTCTTCTTTGTTTTATGCCCCATAGTTATATATATATATATATATATATATATATATATATATATATATATATATATATATATATATATATACGTACAAGGTGGTATGAAAGTAGTTTAAGAAAGTGCCCCAACTTTCTTTTGGATATATTACCACCACATGAAGTTGATCTCTTGAATAGTAAGAATAAAAACAATCACACTTCTTCCGTAGTGTCCCGCTTCTCCCCAGACTCCCCTACATGAACTGTCTTCTAACCATGGAAAGTGGATGATGATGATTGCAAATCTCGATCGACTTCTTGCGTCGAGCCGTCGCCGATTGGATGTGCTCTTTTTACGAGCCATTTTAAAGATCTCACCTTGTCGATAATGCACGATAATTTATTCTCAGCCATGAAACTGAGTCACACATGTACATGTACATACAGTTGGTTCTGTATGTTTAAAGTTCTACACAGTTCATAGGAATCTTTGTCTATTTTATGTCTCTGTGCCAACACAGACATATTGTTTTTCTAGGAATTCTTTCTTTCTTTCTTACTTTCTTCTTTCTTTCTTCTTTCTTTCTCTTTCTTTCTTTCTTTCTTTCTTTCTTTCTTTCTTTACAGGTAAATTTGTCCGACATTTCATTTGAAAAGAATTATACGTAGAAACTCCAAATTTGGCACAATTATACTTCAAAAGATGAAATCTTGCCTTTTTATAATGAGAGGTCATGCTTTTCAAAATTATGCAAAGGAGGGCTTATTAAAGTTTTAAATCTTCAATATCTTATATACTATAGTAGATGTGGTTCCGAGTGTATAGGAGTTCTATCATAGCAAGGCAGAGGTCATCTCAAATGTCAAAGTCATGTCAAGGTCAAAGGTCAATTTTAGGCCAAAAAGTCATTTTGAGGTCAAAGTTCACTTCAGGTAGAGGTCATCTCAAGGTCAAAGGTCATATCAAGGTAAAGTAATAATGTTGTAGCCTGTTTAATATTCTGTTGAGACAAATATTTTTCGAAAATAAATTCCTCCTTAAAAATTCTATAATTAAATCCTTTATTTGACCTTGGCATTTGTTCATTCCAATTCTGAATGTATCGATCTTTTAACCTTCTTTCTATTGTATTTGTGTCTTTTTGTTCAAAACCACTTCCTAGTAGTCATTACCCTATTCCGCAGTCCGAACTCTTTACTCTCCATAAGCTGACCTGTCCCTGTCTAACTTATATACATAGAAGTACTATTGTCCATATTGCACACTTGCCTCTGTAAAATTTTGACATAGGCTGTATTAGCCCAAATAAACTAAAGGGTCTTCAGAGGGTAACTACTCAACATGTTTGGGAGCCTTTTACCCGTACATGTCTCTCTGAGTAGCGGCTCCTTGTCTAAGCTAAATATTCAGCAAAGACAATCCACATAATAAAAAATAAATATGAACGTGGCAATTGATGAATTAGCTAAATACGTGAAGTTTTGCTTATAAATGCAGAGCTTCATATGAAAGAAGAATACCTGTCAAACAAACCATAATTACCAAATTTGCATAGTACAGGTTCAGATAAGAACAATTTGACTTACCCCTGAACCAATATGTACCCTTTCTAGCTGGACAGCTTATCCTAGTTAAACCATCCGCCAATGTTTAACTGAAACCATCCGCCAATGTTAAACTTCATACTAGAAAAGAAGATTTGCTTCACTGCAAATCTGTTTGGGTGCTTGCAAAATTTGAATTGTAGAATGCTTTGAAAAATGTTTATTACTGTGATCCTGAAGCAGAATAACACACCTATCTGTAGATGTTGGAAGTGTTCAAGGCTAATATCTAAGCTTAATGACACAAAATATGTCAAAAGCATTTTGGGGAGACTACTGCCTGTTTGTGCAGATAGAAGAGTATTGGTCTAAATGTATGAAAAATATTGATTACTGGAAAGTTATTGATTATCCCCTGTTTGGTACATATAACAGATAAGAGCTACTTTTTTAATATTGCATATCACAAAAAAAAAGGAAAAAGGAAATTTTAGATAGGAACCTATCACAGTAATTCATTTTAATGTCACATATTACTGTATATCACAAATCAGAGCAACATTACTTTCAAATATCACGTATCGCAAATTGCCACTTCCCAATAAGGGTTGCGATATATGTATAAGCTTTTACAACTACATGTTTAAGCACCAAGTATCATTTGAAGTTCAATGAGTTGCAATTTACAACACCTTAGATACAGGATGGAAAAAATACAATACATTAATGCTCTGTCTAGTCGAAGTAATAAAATAGAATTACGCATATATTTTAAATGCATCCATAAACAAAAGTAAAAATTATGACATACTAATAACAATGACAGCCAATGTGAAACTGTTAAAATTATGTACACTTTATCCTGACAGTTTTGAATTCCCTTTATATAAATTCAACTAAATCACCTTAAAAACAGTTCCCTACCGTAAGTATGCATACTATAACACAATGTGCACTACTGGAAAAGTTGTCAAAATATTACTTATCAATGAAGGGGGTACTCAATGTGCATAGGATTTATCTGTTCAACTTAACAGCTAGAACATTTTTGATGTAATAATGGGATCTTTTTAAACATGTCCTATTATTATCAAATGCAATGTTTGGCAGTTATTTATCATCACACTGTAATGAAAAGCCTCTTTTCCAAGCTAGTGCATTAGAGAACCGCCATTCAAAGTAGAACAGAAAGCCCCCATTCTAAGTTCAGTATAGGAAACCTCCACTCCATGTTCTTTTAAATCATTCACCACTGAGGACAACTGTGCTGTCTCCACAATGTGCCTCTAATTAGGATCTGTCAGAATTTTATGACAAGTAAATGGTGCCTCCAAGTGTATAATGAAAATTTTTTCCAGTGTGGAAATAAAAGTGAGAGTTAATGGTGAGTAAAATGGAAACTTACAACTGCAACCACAAGTACACTTCAAATATGAAGGGTCTGCAATGATGCTGTGTGTCACATGCTTTGGAGCGATCCAAAAAAAGGGTAAATGGCTCTGCGATGTGAGATAAAAAAAATAATTTTATATACAGCTTTATAGCGGAAAATTATATGGAAACAGTGTTAATGTATATGTAGTGCCACCTGCTTTTGGATTTCGAACATATGAACATGTGACAAATATATACAATGGGGTCCAGTAGTAATGTTACAGCCATAAAGTAGCACCTGTGCTCTCTACATATTCACAAGCTTGGTGTTTTTTATTTGACGCATTTCACTCAAGTTTTATATTTGTCATTTTGGAGAGAAAAATCCATTAAACCTAAGTCAAAATTCTTTTCTCACAGCGGTTTTTATTTTATGGATTGGTTTCATGAGTGAAACAAACGAAAAAACATGTAGCACACCAGCAAAATAAAGTCAGTTTACTGAATATGTCAAAATTTATGCTGAAGGTCAAGGTTAAAGGCCCAATGCAGTAACACAATATTTGCTAGAATCTTATGTGAAGGACAAGTGACAATGACATTTACTAAATGTTAATAAGTTGTTCCGTATGCTAAGACTGTCAAGATCTTCATATTTTGTACATATAAACATAAAAAAGAAAGAGGGTGGAGAGAGAGAGAGAGAGAGAGAGAGAGAGAGAGAGAGAGAGAGAGAGAGAGAGAGAGAGAGAGAGAGAACTCATTTCAAATGTTTATAGCAGAATAATTCATCACATGTTGGTCCCTGTTTTCAAGGTGATGCTATTATTGCCTGTTTAGGAAACCCAAGGGCTGGAAAGGGACCCTGGGCCACCAGCAACATACACATCAGAAAATGGCATGACAGTTATCCAAGCAGGTAAATGCTGCTGTGACCAACCTGCTCCCCCACCCCCCCAGGACCACCTACACCACCTTCCTACACACACACAATCAGCTGTGCAAGCATATGCATGTCCTGTGCTGAGAGCCCAGTCCAGTGCCCCATGTGGCTCAGGCCATCACTGTGAGGCAGGCTTGTATATTCAGTGGACCCTTTTAAAACCTGATCTTCAGCCAATCAGCAGTGAGCAGAACTTTTTTGTAGGCACACTGAACACAAACATGCATCTCCCTTAACAGGGTTGGCATGGTGATTTTGAGCTTTTTACATAAAAACTATTGGGTGATGATTGTTCCATTAAATACTTCAACATGTGAGTCTGACTTGATATATATAATTCATGATTACAGTCTGAATTATTTTGTGTCAGTGTAACAAACCATTTTATGTTCAAAACATTATGCCCCCTTTTCCCGTTTCTAGAAGAATGTATACAGACAATCAACGTGGCAAAAAAGCCTCAAACTTGCCACATTTAGTTGCACTTCTACAACTTTTGTTCACACTCCATTGACACACATATCAAACATACATGTTTAAGGTAGGCCTTGTGTCTGTTTGCAATGGTTTGAAAGATATGTAGCTTTTAAACTTTTTTAAACTTTAAATTGTCCCTAATTTGCATCATTTTGAACATCATGACTACTAGGCGAGTCACTATGGCAAGTTTGGTGATTGTCGGAATAATAGTGTCCGAGAAAAATTCCGGACAAATTTGGTCGTAAAGAAGACAGACAGAAAGAAAGAAAGAATTCTTGGAAAAACAAAATGTCTGGGTTTGCATCCGTACATAATGATTCAAGCTTTATGTGGCGAGCTCAAGTTGAAGGAAGTGTCAAAAGTAGGTGAAATGGAGACAGGACGTGGAATAAGTAAGTTAGAAGGGACTAGAAATATTGATTCAGATATATATAGTTTGAGTATAACTACCAGTGAATATGAATACCAGATATGGAGAAGTATGTCAGAAGGGATGAACAAGGAGAGAAGACTTTGTATTCATGCATATAAGTCACGATATGGATTATTCGTGCATTTGGTAATGCACGAACACACACATACACAAAAAGAGTTGGGTGAAGCAAAGCTGCCAGATGTGTAAAAAAAGCAGATATATCTGCATGTGGCTGTGTTTAAAAAAGAAGTCTGATTAAGGCGTTTTTGCAAGTGGGTAATAGGCAGTGGAGTATGGATATCCAGGATGAGAGGACAGTGCAACAGATGTACAGCGGCTCCAAAAAATACAAGGATTGAAGCAGAAAAGAAGATTTGCTACACAGAAAATCTGTCTGGGTGCCTTCAAAATGAGAACTGTTTGAAATGTACACTTTGCCACTGTTCAACATAATCTAAATTTTGTGTTTTTGTCTAATTTGCATAAATTAAAATGCTGCAACTTTGCTCCTAGGTTCACTGGATGTGGCCATGTCACAAACTTATAAACTGAAGTTTGTATGACAATCTATAATAGTTTTCAAGCGATTTTAATTTTGTGTATTTGTCTAATTTGCATAAATTAAAAGCCTGTAACTTTGGTTCATAGTTCATTGGATGCGGTTATGTCACAAAACTCGAATGAAGTTGGAATGCCACCTCCACGTGTAATAGTTTTGCAGTTATTCATAATATAAATTTGGTCAGGTGTATTCACCTCAGTGAGGAAAAGAGGTAGAGATGATAGGCATGGGGGAGTATTGAAGTGAAAAAAAAATGTGTTGGTTAAATAGTCTGTACAGTCTGTTAGCCGGTAGATAGAAATTATTTATTTTAGGACGAGGAATAGGAATCAGATAGGGGTTTTTTTTTGGGGGGGGGGGATACGTACGGAGGGAGGGTTTAAAATAAGGAGCAGGACTTAGGGATGGGGTGCATGTGCGATCAAAGGAGCAGGATCAGAGAGGCGAAGGAAAGGGGTATTGGGGTCAGTCTAGGCAAAGATGTAAGGTTTAAGAATAGGCATGAGTATCAGGCTTAGGGTAGAGCGAGGGGTGTGAACATGTTCACTTAAGGACCAAGTACCAGAGTTATCGGAATTGGGAAAGGATGGTTGCTAGAGGGTGATATGGTGAGAACACCCCCAGCACGCCTCAAAAAAAAAAAAAAAAAAAAAAAAGCGAACAAACAAACACAAACAAACAACACCAAAACAAAACTAGAAAAGATTTGCTTCACAGCAAATCTGTCTGGGTGTCTTCAATGAGAACAGTTTGAAATGCTGCACTTTGCCATTGTTCAACATAATCTAAATTTCGTGCATTAGCCTAATTTTTATAAATTATAATGCTCAGCTTTGGTTCTTGGTTCAAGGGATGTGGCCATGTCCCAAACTTATAAAGTGAAGTTTCAATGAAACTACTATCTATAATAGTTTTGAAACTAATCAACATTTTGATTTTGTGTATTTACCCATTTTGCATGAATTATAAACCTGGAAGAACTTTGATTTATTGTTCATTGGAAGATGCCACAAACCCATAAATAGAAGTAGGAGTAGCACCTCTACAATAGTTTTGAAGCTATTAAAGATTTACATTTTGCATATTCACCTAATTTGCATAAATTAAAATCCTACAACTTTGGTTCATGGTTCATTGGATGCGGCTTTGCCACAAACCTCTAAATTGAAATTGGGATGGCATCTCTATGTGCAATAGTTCTGAAGATATTCAACTTTTAAATTTTCCAATGCCCCTTATTAGCATAATTTGAAATTCTACAACTATACTGTCCATTATAGTGGCAAGTGTCACAAAGGTACATAAGCACACTGAAATTTTGAGTCCATCTGCAATAGTTTGAAAGATATGGCGCTTTTAAAATTTTTGTTGCCTCCAAAATTTGCATAAAATATTAAACATCATGACTATTTCAGATGAGATGCACAATTTCACTGGTTATACCAGGCACCATGGCAAGTTGGTGGTTTTCGGAAAAATAGTGTCTGAAAAAAACTCTGTACCGTCTTGGTTGTAAAGAAATAAAGAAAGAAAGAAAGAAAGGAAGAAAGAAAGAAAGAAAGAAAGAAAAAGAAAGAAAGAAAGAAAGAAAGAAAGAAAGAAAGAAAGAAAGAAAGAAAGAAAGAAAGAAAGAAAAAGAAATAAAGAAAGTAAGAAAGAAAGGCATTGGCCTTTTATTTCTTTGTTAATGTATCTGAGATGAAAGTCTACTTGTCCCATGTGACCCCTTTTGTCTGGCATTAGGGGTGGTCTTAAATTGCAGGTACCACTGTACACTGAAACCTCTTTACAGTGGGCACCCTCGTGACCAGAGAAAAGTGCCCACTCCTGAGAGGGTCAGCCCTTCTGGGCAGTATTGTTGAGTATATGTGCATGTACAGTGCACACATATTATAATTCAGAGGGATGTGTATACATGCAGTACAAAACTGTCTTTGTTCCTTTATTTCATAAACAAATCACCTCACTGGTTACAAGAAAACAAATACATGAAAGTGTCCAGTGAGATGACACAAATCCGCACACTTTTTCAAAATACACCAAGTTGTGAAAACAGTCATTGAGGACTGTAAGTCCAGAATTTGATGGGTCTAGCAAACTCAGCTCTGTATGTAGTCTATTTTCAACAGATGGTTCACTCTGGCTTGTTGTGCCTAGAAGTCCCGTCCCTCTGATCCCTTGAGACTGATAAGCCCAGCAGACTCCTAGCCTCAGGCGAAAACAGACCAGCTGGGACACTGGTCAGTCTCAGTCATGGTGCACTTACAGCTCTGTCCAGCATAAGTGTGAACATGGGGCAGATATGTTTCTTGCATGAACAGAAAGAGATTCTCTGTATTTTATTGAGAACCTCATTACACAGTTGTTGGGGACTTCCCCCCACCTCCCATTTGCCACAAGACCCAAACCTTTTAAACCACACACACCTACCAGGCATGGCTGGAAGGCTGCCTATGAGACCGGTTCAAGTATCATGAATGCAAAATGGTTGCCTAGCACCATGGAGGCTTGTAACATGCAGTAGAGCAGAAACCCTAGTCAAAATGTGGATTGTTGGGTAATTCACTGAATTTAGCATACATTAAAAAAACTTTTGTTTGCATGCTATTGGATTTGCCAGATGTCTCAAACCTATATGCTTAAGTTAGAACTTTGCGTCTATCTATGATATTTTTGAAGATATAAAGCTTTTAAAATTTTAATTGCCCATAATTTGCATAATTTTAAACATCATGACAATTCCAAGTCAGGTGCCTAATTTCACTGGTGGGTCAGTCATAATGGCAAGTTTGGTGGTTTTCAGAATAATGGTGTCTGAGACAAACTCCGGACAAATTTGGTCATACAAAAGAAAGAAAAAAAAAAAGAAAGAAAATAAGAATTCTTGGAAAAACAAAATTTCTGGGTTGGCACCCAGACATAAAAAGACTGGGATAGTCTCTCAACAAAGGGGGGAAGAGTGGCTCTTGACGGGGAAAGACATGTGCATTCAAGGATGTGTCACAGGGTAGAGTGAATGGCTGAATGGTAGAGGGAGAATAGGATTAGGTGGTTGGCGAATAAATAAAGAGGAATGAATTAGGTAAATAGTAAGGATGTGCTGTAGGTTTTATTGGGTGACAGAGGAGGCTTTGGAGCGAAAGACTGGGAAAGGGGGCCTCGATTGGACTGTGGGATCGAGGTTGCTCGTCTTCGGTTTTGAATCCCTTTGATAAATAGGAGTGTCTCACTGATGGTGTGGTGTGGTATGAATCCTTTCCATGGGCTAGATAATCTTTGACAAAGGGTTTAACTGATCAACCCTTGGGGGGGGGGGGTGTCATCATCATCATTTGGTTCTCTTTAAAACGCTGTCTGGTGCACATAACATGAATGTCATTACATCCCATCTGCAAGTTTATTTGTGAGTCTCTAAGTGCACAAGATGCCGCTGCTGGCGTTGCAAAATTTTGATTTGTCACTGACCTTTTGCACGGAAGCGCCATATTCGATAACGAGGCGAGACTTGGCAGCTACCTCTGTCGCTGCTGAACTGCGGATATGTGTAACCAAGAGTAACAGGTACAGAGACTGATAACAAACCACACCAACACTTGATGTTGCCAAGCCTCGTCTTTGTCTTGGATGGGCGTTATTGGTTCGTGTAATAGGTTGATAAGAAGTGTTACTAACCTGGGTTACAATAAATAGATTATTATGAATCTGCTCGTTAAATCTTTCAATGTGAGTCTTCTTTCGATAATTCATTAATATAACTGCATATATGCTTGCTTTGTAGCCTGATGATTACGTCTGTGTTTGCATTCTGCATTTCAATATTGTTTCATTCTTTCTTTCCTTCCATCACTAAAGTGTTCCAAAATTGTAAAGTGTGTGCCAACACGGACTTTTTGTTTTCCCTCAAATACTTAATTCTTTATTTATTAAGTCTGTGTGCCAACACAGACTTTTTATTTTCCACCAAATTTTTATTTTTTCATTTGTTTTTTAAGTCTGTGTGCAATAGACTTTCTGTTTTCCCTTAAATACTTTATTATTTCTTTCTTTCCTTATTTATTAATTTTATTTATTTCCGTGTGAATTTTGTCCTAAGCTTTTCTCAAACACCTTTGTTCCGAAAAAGAACCAAATTTGGCTTGGTGACTGACCTAGTAGTGAAATGAAGCACCTGGTTTGGAATAGTCACCATTTTGAAAATTATGCAAATTAGGGCCATTTGAATTTAAATGTTGAATATCTATAAAACTATTAAAGGTAGAGGTACCATTCCAATTTTGATTTATAGGTTTGTACTATAGGCGCATCCAACAGACCACAAACAGAAGTTGTAGAATATTAATTTATGTTAAGAAGGTGCAGTTGAAAAGTTTAAATGTTAATTATCTTCAAAACTATTTAAGGTATATACCATATCAATTGTAGAATCGTAATTCATGCAAATTAGGAGCACTTGAAATTTTTAAATGTTTTATATATTTAAAACTATTAAAGGTGAAGTCACAATTACAACTTAAATTCATAGGTTTGTGCTATAGGCGCATTCAATAGATCACAAACCATATGTAGAATTTTAATTTATAGTAATTAGGGACACTTGAACAATTTAAATGTGATAGAGGTGTCCGTCATTCCTTCAATTGATAGGTTTGTGCTACACTTTTAGTCAAAGGTGTATTTTGAATGCCTGCTGAGGGATTACTTTGCATCAATTTATTAAGCAATGTGAAATTAATTCTTTATTTCAAGTGGAGCTATGTGCATGAATTCAACATTTAAAAGACCACTGGTGTCATTCTCACATTCTCATATGTTTTGCTGAGCACTGCACAATATAAACCCAAAGGTCAAGACTGTTGGAATGTAGTTTATGCAAGTTTTGTAAACAGATTTCTTGATAATACTCTATTGGTTTCGAAGTGCTGTGGGCCATTGCTCCGACTTCGAAATTATATTAGAGGTGTATTTCATAAATTGTCGGTCTGTGGAAGTGCCCTACCGTGTCAATGTACAAGTCACACCTGCTATAACATCACCCTGGGTCCTTGGTCAACCTTTTTTTGGGGTTGTCCCGATGGCCTAGACGTGAGCGTGTTGGACTTTACATTTAGCTAGGCGAGTGTGCCGAAGGTAGTGGGTTCGAATCCCATACAGGTCGACATAATTTTATCGTATTTTTCACTTCAACACTATAATAGATAGAGATGCCATTCCAACTTCTAATAGGGGATGTTGACCATTGCGCACCAAATTTTATCGTATTTTTCACTTCAACACTATAATAGATAGAGATGCCATTCCAACTTCTAATAGGGGATGTTGACCATTGCGCACCTAATGAATTAAAAATGAAAGTTGTGGCAATTTAATTAATGCACCATTATAAATTTCAAATCTTGAATAACTTCAAAGCTATAATAGATAGAGATGCCATTCCAACTTCTACTACTGTGTCATGGAATAGTTGTACATTGCCATACCAATATGCTATGAAGACACACACTGATTTGCTATGCAGCAAATCATCTTCCCTAGTTTCACTTTATATTAGTGGGTCGTATTTCATTTTGGCATGTTGATGCAATTAACATATTGTAATATAACACTTTCTTCCTCCCATTGAAATGATCCTAATGGAATCTTTCACATTCTGGAAAATTCCAATGGAAGCAAACAAAACATGCAGTGATCAGTGATACCTGTTTCTTTGCCACCTTTCTATAATTAGACAATGAAGGATGAGACCTTTACATGATCGCTGTGCATTATAAGCGCTTCTTGTCAATGCGTGTATGCGGTAATGAAAAACGATAGTTGTCATCAGCGAAGATCATATTATTTGTGAATTACAGCAATCAAGCCCCCGATATATTACTCGATACTGCGTTACCTGAATAAATCATGGTGCTAAAGTTGTAGATCATTATGTTCTATTCTTGTAACAAGGTAGCTGGCTGAATAAAAAGAAATGGACACGGACTGCATAGTAGGTTAATACACTCCTCCCTCCCCCCCCCCCCCCCAGCCAACAGACAGCGGGAAAGCTTATTGCATCAGTGAAAATATAATGTTTCTTTCCAAAATTTATTGACTCCAGTTGCATTGATTTTCATTTGTTGGGGTCCCCAGACGAAAAATGTTTCGAGATGTGTTGTTTCTTGCCTGTTCAGCTTTGCTCAGGATGTATTTAGTAGACAATTTTCACAAATGGCTGACAGTTATGGTCCGACATTAATGTTAACCGTTGGATGTCGAGCGTGTCGGTTCATATCTGCTGCATGGGATTATTCTAGATGAAAACCCATTCGATATACGATTTCCGTATTTAATTATGATAGAAGTTTCAATGCAAGTCCAGCGTTTATATCCACGAAATTGCGGCCAGTACTCATTAACTCTGTCACTGCCATTTTCGACAAAAGCGGGTGTGCGCTGAGTGGACATTACACAATATCAGATTCATATTCTTTATGAAGGGGCCTTTTGTTCCAGCACCAGCATGCCTGCAAACTATGAGAATTTTGGAGCAACGTCCAAAGCGCGCCAAGCAATGCTGTGGACTCTGTCAAATTTTGACACCGGGAGAGTTAATAGACTGTAAATTGGTATCAGGAGAGTACTAGACTATTCATCTATTATATTTTCATGTTTAAAAATTGATTTTTTTTCAAATCAGATCATTATAATGGTCCACTAAAATCGGCATCGGATGTTGCCAAAGTATTGCATGATGTTTCATATCGGAGTATCCTTAGGACGCAGCCTTCAAGTTGGGCTCTCTTCACAATAGTAGTACAGCAAAACGGAGGCAACCAAGTCCTGTCTGTGACATTGAGCTACTTTGTACGGTCAAGACCTTACAAATATTTGAGTGTTTGCATATACTTTTCGACTGTTCTTGTCGAAAGTACCATAAGAATGGGAAATTTAAGTAATGAGTCTCTAATGTTGGTAGACATAGGGTAAGATGAGCATATATTTATGTTAATTAAAACAGAAAGAAAGGGACGAAGAAGAAAGGAACGAAAGACAGACAGACAAAAAAAGAGAATAAGAAAAAAAGAAAGAAGAGAAAGAAAGAAAGCTACTGATGGGTCAAAGCCTCGTTTTCCTCTCCGACCTAACCCCCCCCACCCCCCCCCCACCCCCCGGAAAAAAAAAATTCAAAAAGGTTGTTTTGACCTGTGTTTTTAAAAGCCCGTCTATTACACTTACTTTGTAACGTGACCACAATTTGGAATTTGAGATGGGCATCATGGGATTTAAAACAGCAGTCCTACTCTCCGGTTGCAGGCTGATTGCGTCTCTCGTTACGAAGAGCAAGTGTTACGGGCCTTTTAAATCGAAGCGTTTTCGTTGCACTTCTCATTCAAAATAGACTATTCCCCTTAGTGGCTAAGATTTAGGATTTTAGAACAACGCCGTTCTTTCAATTCATCAATCCTTTTTCTTCTGAAAATACTTTGTAAAGTATTTTCAAAATTGATACTTGCCTAGTTTGGAAATAGGGACAAGTATATTCCAAAAACTAAGTATGAAAAAAATTCAGTTTTCCACATTTGATCATTCTGTATTCCTTTTGTAAATAACAAACAATCCCTGCGGCGTTTACATTGTAATGGATACAGTAACATATATATACATTTGCTGGGATACGAAAACAAATATTTCCGTGAGATTACTTTTCAAGTCACTTGGGCTTGTACAATGCATACGCAATGGGTTTGATTTGTGCCAAGGAAACACAAAACAAAAGCGTAACTAGAAAAGAAGATTTGCTTCAAAGCAAATCTGTGTGCTTCAAAAGTTGTAAATATTAAATGTTACAACTATTGTCCTTTGGTACTTCACATTCCATAAAGCTTATGGCTGGATGAAAATTTCAAAGTCCAAATGACCTTGACGTTTGACCTTTACAGGTCACATGTAAGTTACAAAAATGTACAGTGCTACAATACCCACAATTTAAGTCCAACATGATTAGAACTGGATAGAAATTGGCCAAGTTATGGCTGGGTGAAACTTTCAAAGGTCCAAATGACGTTGACCTTGACCTTTAGGGGTCAGATGTAAGTTTCGAAATGTGCAGTGTTACAATAGCTACCATTTGAGTCCAACATGATCAAAATTGGATAAAAATTGAACAAGTTATGGCTAGAAGAAAGCCACCATCGAAAGTGGCCTTTGACCTTGAGATGACCTCTACCTGAAGTGGACCTTGACTTTTGAAATGACATTTTGACCTAAAATTGGCCTTTGAACTTGACATGACCTTTGACCTTGACCTTTGAGATGATCTTTGCCTTGCTATGATCGAACTCCTATACACTAGGAACCACATCTACTATAGTATATAAGATATTGTAGATTTCAAATTTTAATTGATCCTCATTTGCATAATTTTGAAAACCATGACCTTTCATTACAAAAAAGCGAGACTTCATCTGTAGAAGTATAATTGTGCCAAGTTTGGAGTTTCTACGTATAATACTTTTCAAATGAAATGTCGGACAAATTTGCTTGCAAAGAAAGAAAGAAAGAAAGAATTCCTAGAACAACAATATGTCTGTGTTGGCATACAGACATAATTAAATGTCAATTTGCAAGGAGCTTGGCAGCCTCCGCCGCTGTTAACTATATATGGCCTTCTAGCCTATAATGGTTGCCAAAAGGTATAATCTGGCTTCAAGGCCCGCAAAACAGAAAAGTTTACCGCTGTTTAATCCCCCCCCATATATATATATATATATATATATATATATATATATATATATATATATAGGGGCTGTATAAGTAGTAGGGAAGAATCAAAGTCAGGTTGTCATATTATCTACTTAATAAGTTCTCCTGACTCTTCCTGGCCAACATGACAACAGCAATGACACAGTGACAATATCATGCCCAAGTACTGCTCAGTCTGTCAATTTTTGGACGTTGCCGATTCAAAACTCTGAAGTTGTCATTTTGGTTCCCAAACCCCATCCATATTGTTTTTTTATTGTTTGTTGTTGGTTTGTTTTTACTGAAGGTTTGTGTGAATGACTCGCGCTCAGCTGACCTATCACTTCTCACCAAATGTAGGTCCTCATTGGCCTACGTAGTGCAAAGCTTAAGTTAAAGTCAGTGGTTTTTCAGAAGAAAAAAAAAACTAATTTAACATTCAAATGCCGAATGACTTATCCCATATTTTTTTCCAGTAGGTGGTTTGTATAACGACAGGAGAATCACTGAAAGCATTTGTGGCTACCGTTACCTTTGGAGGTCCACGGATTAAACATTTTTATTGCAGATATATTAAAGGCATGCAGATATTTCAAAGGGCATTATCAAAAGATTTCATGTCAGGATCAAATTTTAATTTTGTGAGCTATTTGCTTGATTAACATGGAAATATGTGACAAAAATGTGAAATTGTATGTACCTATATAAATATAGAATTACATTTTTGCAGATGTCAAATTATAATTTTACTGAGTTAATGTATACTTACAAAACTTACTATATATCAGGTTTTTTTTATGTGTGTGTTTGTGTTGGGATTATGGCAATTTAAAATTATAGTTCTCATAATTTGTTGTACCTTCAAGTTAGAGAGGGTCCATTTAAACAGGGCCTAAAGCACAAGCAAATCCTGACATGTTTTGAAGTTCTGAAGGTCCACATTTTGTCTGTGAAAAAAAAAATCAGGATTTTATTTAATACTTAAATCTTATTTCGACATTTTCATAGACATATAAAACATCACGTCTTTGTCGAAAATGTGTATGTTTATTCCACAATTAACCCATACTTTTTGCATTTTGTTCAGATTTGAAATATTTGGATAATGCCCTTTTAAGAATATATAGTATTAAAATGTTAGCATTAGGGTACACTTTGCAATCTATGGACCTTCAAAGGTACTGGTGGTACAATTATTTATGGCATATCCCGTCATTAAAGAGGCTACTGCACCGCCTAGTACGCCACGTGACATAATGACCCTGGCCTAGTTGCTGGGACAGTTTGGGGGCAGTTACAAAGGTGGGGGGGGGGAGTGTAAAGTGTAAAATAAACTGAACCGTTAAAACTGTACTGCCTCCTTTGTCAGTTTTCCCCAAGCTGTCCCACCAACTAGGCCAGGGTCATTATTCCACGTGGCATACTAGGTGGAGCAGTAGCCTCTTTAAGTGAAAGAGCAAAATATTGATTTTTACAGTCATTGAAGTCCATCTCAACTTTCAAGGCCACTCGAAATCAACAGTGACAACACCAGAAGAAACGTAACCCTATAGGTATGTTACTGAACATGCACATGCTTGATAATTACTGTGCATCAGGCAGCATCATTACCTAGATGTAAAGCAATGTTACATGTGTATACTAGTGCTAGCTACCATCAAAGTTCAAAGTTAAAAAACGTTGCGAACAATTGAGATATACTAACTGAACAAACTTGATATAATTAACATAAAGACTACAAAATTGACACATTTCTGATGAAATTTGCGATTTCATGTTTGAGAAGAAGTCAAAAATAGCCTTACTCTGAATATATATATATATATATATATCGCAGGACTATTTGTCGGAGAATTAACGTCTTGAGGTAGCAAGAAGTGTTCCTATGCAATTTCAAGGCAAGTGGCAAGTGGCAAGTGGTTTCGTGAAAGATGCTTGTTTAAGATTTGGCTTCATAAATTTTTTAAAATCATCGGAAATCCAGCGGCCAATTGTTTCTAAATTGCACAGGAACACGCCTGGGTACCCTTATACCTACATATGTTCAACAGGTGGCGCTGAGGTTTTTTGTTATTTTTTTAACCTCTACTTTCTACTTCTTCAAAACCGTCACTCAGATTATGCTGAAATTTCATGGAAATATACCCAGCAGAAAAGTCAAAGTTGTACAGCACGTGACGTTCGCAGATTCCTGATTTTTAGAGAAATTTTCAATCAGAATACATATCGGTAAATACACACGCACCTATTGATTACAATGTAAGTCGATGGGGATTGAAATGGTAGTTCACATTTTCGAGTTCTTCTCTGAAAGCATAAACCGTATTCGCTTCGAAACTTGGTGGGGATATACCTTGTGTGGCTTTCTACTGAGTTTCTTCAACAGGACACGCCTTCAGCTGCAATTGTGGAGTAGATTCCTTTCGTTTGGTCATGCATCATTTTTTTAAAATCGTAATAAAAAACAAAACAAAGCAAAGCAAACAAAAGTCGTTGGATCGTGGCCATTTGAACAAAACTGGTAGAGACTCACTCAATGTGGGTTTTCTCTCAAGTTTGAAAAGGATCTGGTCAATGATTTCGGAGAAGTCGAAAATGAAATGTGAACGGACCATGGATGGATGAGTAATCGTCCTTTAAGCTCAACTGGCTGGTAAGTCAGCTGAGCGTAAAACCCCTCTCATTTCTTCATCGAGAGATCTGCAGCTGTTGTGTATTTCTCTTTACCTTTTTCATTATTCAATATACCTTCCCACTCCATTTGTGCCATATTGTCCATTACTATAAATGTACGTGCTCTACGCCCAATTGTTTAACTTCCCACATTCTCACAGTCTGTCACATTTATCCAACCATACATCCATTGACAATATTGGAAAACCGTCAGTCTTCCGAAAATAAACTCAGAATCTCATAATCAGCAAATATAAAAGAAAATAAAAGATCTTTAGCTTTACACAGGTTCCAAAATATGCTGCAATCAACCACATGTGTTTTGGAACAACTTCCCGCTCCATACCCTTAACCTACAGAACTCAAATATTTGACTCGATAAATATATTCACGTGTAAGTTGTTCCCGCCACGACAGGTCTGTCGGCTCCTGGGGTCCACAATTGTACATGTGTATACATATTTTGGAAATAGGGTGCATCCACACAGATGGACATGTATAACTTATTTATAGGTGTGTATATTTTGGAAATAAACCATATACCTTAAGCAATAGCTACATCTACATGTATGTATGTAGATAGGCATATATATATATATATATTTATATATATATGTATTTATATATGAGTGTGTGTGTGTTCATAACATAATGTGTATATGACAGTGTACATATGAAATGAACTAAATATATATATCAACAAACAACATGCTAGTATAATGGGAATACACGCCGTCCATTTATATTCCCAGTTCTTCAATGTTTTCACGCTTTATGTACAGTATACACCAAAACAACAAAACATTAAAACAACAACAACGAAACAAGTCACTGTCACATTTTGAAAAGAAAAAATATTTATGCAAAAAGTGGTAACAAAAATTTGCATAAGAGAACAAGTGCTCGTGAAAACAATATTTGAAAAGAAAATACCTGTGAATTCCACGATTGACGGTATGTTGGACGCGGGAAGTTGGAATGATATGCCGGCCGATAGTGAGAATGGTAAGATAGGTGGTAGTTGGGATAGTTGATGGGGTAGTTAGAGTGGCAGTTCTGGTGGCTGTTCCAGTTGGGTCTATTGCCCCTACTGCCGTAACCGCCAAATCCTAAACTGAACATCGTTTCTGTGCTTCAAATCAGAAAAGTTCCGTCGAGGCAAAAACGTATATATATATATGTATATATTTACGACAATCGATGATTTATGTTCAAATGAATTAATCTTCGCGGAAATGTCCAATGAAGTCGTTGGATGACAGTGACTCTTAATAAACCCCCAATTTAATAACGTCCCAAGATCACAACTGGCAAGAGGGGGAACAAATAGAAGCCAGGCGTGTACGCACACCTGACGGCTCCGCGTGTCAAAACCACAATGATAATGTACTACAGGGATAAAGCGTTCTGATTCATCCGTCAAAGGGAATTGGCCTTTTTCCTGAAAGCTGATGAAGTACTCAAGTTTTGCGGCGGAGGCATCCAATTGCAGAACGCTGAATGAGTATGAATAATCATGCTTGCTCGGTCAGCATCTAAAAGCCTATCGATGCAGAGCGCTGAGGAACAGGCAGCCCAAGGCTGCACATGTAGATATCAAATGTAGCGTATGGATGCTGATCGGTTTATTACAGACCAGAGTGGGAGGCAAGATCGCTGAGTTATCATTCCGTGCTTTTGTGCCATTCGAAATTGAAGCTATTTCTTGGAACTTGACCTTCAGTGTTTCATGTTGAACGCGTTCCAGATTAATGCTGAATTAACTGTTTCCAATTATGACTTTTTAGTTTTCGATATTTGGTTCTTGTGTGTGAGGGAGTGTTTAGCTTGAAATAGAGGTTTGAACTTACCTATATGGACTCCATTCTTTAACATTAATTTAGGCTTACAATTTCACACCTTTTCTATTAGAATTTGAACTGGGAAGCTAGTTGACTTAAAAGGCAAAGGAACATTATTTCCAGGAGGGTCGTAAACAATATACGCTGTCCCAATAGGAAAACCGAAGATATATATATATATATATATATATATATATATATATATATATATATATATATATATATATATATATATATATATATATATATATATATATATATATATATATATATATATATATACATATATATATCCAAGACGAATGATGTCATATAAAACGAGGTTGATCAAAGTACCTATCTTTACAGTGATCATAACCTTACAGTCGAATCAGTATTTGGTCTAAGGTGGCCAATGGGTTCATCTAAGTACAAAGGCGTGATCCAGTGAAAATGAAGTGACAGGGAAACTGTGCTTCCTGGCTTGGAAAACTGAAAAAAAAGTTTTATAGTATATATAGGTAAATAATTCTCTAGCTTGTTCAACCAACAGTTCTAAGTGTACAGTATAATTTCAAAGCTGTAAAACAGGCGATGACTTAGAAGGTGAAGAATCCGAGTTTAAAATATGACATTCATTTACAATGGCATAGAATGGCTGTCTGGTAAACATGTCCTTCTCACTCTGTTGGACTACACTTGTACCGGGTAATGCTACGAGTGACACGTCGTGACGGAGGCTGAACTAGCTACTTGGCTTAATACATTGTGATATCTTCTTGAGAACGAGTATGACAGTAAAATTAGACAAAAGTTGAAGTCACCGATCGACCCTAACCTTTGAGAGAACAAAGGTCGTGCTGTAGTGTCCCAGTTTTGTTGCATATCATATATGTATATACTAGAGGCGGATCCAGGATGTGTGGTATGTTGCTGAGGAGGCTGAAATAGGAGGCCGGAAGTTTGAAGGCCACCGAGGCCCACACAAGGGTCCGTGTCAGCACCCCAGGGAGAGCCCATGGTAGGAAGACCCAAGAAGCTCATGGATTGTATACACATTTTGAGGCAAAATTGACATCATTGTGTGTGTAATTTTTTTACATTATCCATTTTCGTTTTTTTTCCCGGCCATCAAAACAAGTTCCTATGAAATTCATAGGTCTCTGTCATTAAAATCGTGTGTTACCAGAAGTTATCTGCTGTATCTG
>OZ026615.1:78320208-78787208 GCA_964020975.1 Hermodice carunculata | reverse complement strand
GCCATAGATCTCGAGGAAGGAGAACAAATGTCTCTTTTCATGCAGGTAGGAAGTATACGCCACGATCTGTGCCACGGAGAGTGATTGATATAGGCTTGGCCTGCTTCGCAATCCATGTAAAAGATATGGGTCTATACTTTTTTTTTTTAAATGTCTCTTTTAATATACATGCATTTTTTCTTCTTTCTTAAGGTGGCAGGGATGGTCTTGGTCCCGGGGCTCCACATGAATCCGCGCGGTATGTGCATTGTCGCTAAGATATAATCTTCTGAACCATTTCAAAAGTTTTATGATGCTATTCAAGGGCATATAAAAAGTTTACTTCGTCAACATACTTGTAGATTCTGGAACGCTTTCTGTCTATATGTATCTCAGTTTATCTGATGGAAAAAAAATGAAAATGAAAACTTTGCTACAGTAATACATACGTGTAATAAAATAATGTGCTGTGAACTTCCAAGTTTTGCTGTGAATTTAGACAATGTAGCCTACCCTTGTTTTATGTGAAACAGCGGCACCTGTAGGTCAACTGGCAACTGATATACATGTATTCAACGGACGACATCAACATTGTAGGCCATGTAATAATGCATGATTGTCTTGAACAATATATACTTGTCTCTATCGTAGACTTGTACATTGGTGTCGCTATAAAAACATCAAACTACATTGTCCAGCCTTTATGTTTTCCGCAAATTTACGCATCAAAAGGCAGCGCCCGTAAATTTTTGCAACAGCAGTCATCAAGTTCAGCCTGCAGAATGCATTTATTGTTCCTTGCGCACACCACGTGACTGCTTATGGGAACACACGATTGTTTTGGGAGATGAAGAGCTATCATTCTATTGACCAAGAAAGAAAATTATCGATCATCTTACATGTTTGTTTAGCAAAAATATAATACATACAGAATGAAGCTTATCGATTTATAGTCTTATAACCTCTTTCATTTAAACATATTTATTTCAAACTAGCGATTTGGAAAGAGGACGAAGCCCTATATGAATCCCTTTCGCAAAACACAGAGAAAGAGAAGGGGAGACAAGGTACAACTAGGAAAGATGATTTGCTGCATAGCAAATCAGTGTGTGTGTCTTCAAAGCATATTGGTATGGCAATGTACAACTATTCCACGAAACAGGAGTAGAAGTTGGAATGGCATCTCTATCTATTATAGCTTTGAAGTTATTCAAGATTTAAAATTTCTAATGGTGCTTTTTAACATAATTTAAATTGCTACAACTTTTATTTTTAATTCATTAGGTGATCAGGTGCCAATGGTCAACAACCCCCTAGTAGAAGTTGGAATGACATCTCTATTATACTGTTGAAGATATTGAAGATTGAAATTTTCAAATTAAGTAAGAAAGAAAGAAAGAAAGAAAGAAAGAAAGAAAGAAAGAAAGAAAGAAAGAAAGAAAGAAAGAAAGAAAGAAAGAAAGAAAGAAAGAAAGAAAGAAAAGTGTGTGTTGACACACACACACTTTAATGATAGACTGCATGAGCGGGAATCTTTCAGAGCATTTCCTGGACTGTGTAATTGTATATAAATAATGTAGCCCAATATGTTTTCTTTAAGAGCCACTGAACTGACTGGTGTCCAGAAAGAAAACTTTAACTTATAATTAAATTACCAAACAGACATAGCTATTCAATCAATGCAGCCAATGTTTATATGACAAAATTAACTCATTCAGTGATGAACCCAAAGGATATGCTCTTTGCTAATTCTTTCAAATTTGCATTGCTAAAACAATGTGTGAAACAAATAAAAAAAGGTCAGAATATCACTAATCTTGAGCAGATATTACATTCTATTATGATTGTCAGAAATTTTAAATCAGAACCCCCTAATTTAAAAGATAAGAATACTCAGTATATCCCTTTGATACAAATTTTACTGACAGTAAATGAAGACTTCTGTCCTGAATGAGTCAAGTGATGCCTCATTTTCAAAGGGTCATTTTGATGTCACATCTTGTAAAATATATACCAGGATTATGGCTTCTTTGCAGTTTACTTGAGATGTGACACCCCTGTAAAAATTTAGCAACGCATTTGTTACCCCTAACTATATATATGGAACATTTTGAAATCCCTGCCAGTGCCTGATGAGACCGAGACAGGTCGAAACGCCTCGCACAGTTACCAGTTGCCTCTTCTTGGCTACTTGCTTTGTCTAAATCACCCCTGTAAAAATGTCCCACAGGTCTTACGATGTTGATAAAGGCTGTGGATTATGAGTGAAATCTATTGGGGTAATAAAATACACATAAACTTAAGGCAGAAACGGTAGGGTTTATTTTGATGTGGTTACACTTGCCAGGACTTAGGAATAAGCTGGCCATTTGATACCAATCATTCACTGTCACTGGTCATGTGTGTTTGGTGGGGTGGCAGACACATAGTAGGGCCGGCTCCACAGTAAAATGGTGTCCCTTTAGCCGGATTATTTTGTAAAAAATCCAATTATTAGTGTGAAAATAAAACCCATATAAATGTCTACAGCAGCACCCATGTGGACCTGTTGACAAACACCACTAATTATAGCAGCCGGGTTGAGTGGCAGAGCAGAGAGGTCAGTGATAGGCTGTTTGGCCCACCGGTACTGTGGTCACAACTAATGAGACGGCCCCCAGAGCTCAAGTTGGAATGCACTGTATAGTGTATAACATATTGAAGATTTAAAGCTTTAATTAGCCCTCATTTGCATAATTTCGAAAAGCATGACCTCTCATAATAAAAAGGCCAGACTTTATCAATAGAAGTATAATTGTGCCAAGTTTGGAGTTTCTACGTGTTATACTTTTCAAATGAAATGTCGGACAAATTTGCCTGTAAAGAAAGAAAGAAAGAAAGAAAGAAAGAAATAAAGAACTAGAAAGGAAGATTTGCTTTAAAGCAAATCTGTCTGTGTGCCTTCAAAAGCTGTAAATATTAAATGGTACAACTTTTGTGATTAGGTACGTCACATTGCATTAAGCTTATGGCTGGATGATATTTCCAAGTTCAAATAACCTTGACCTTTTATCTTTAACCTTTCTAGGTCACACGTAAATTGCAAAAATGTACAGTGTTACAATGCCCACCATTTAAGTCCAACATGATTAGAATTGGATGGAAATTGGCCGCGTTATGGGTGGGTGAAACTTTCAAAGGTCCAGATGACATTGACCTTTGACCTCTTTGGGTCACATGTAATTTTCAAAATGTGCAGTGTTGCAATAGCTACAATTTGAACCAAACATGATCAAAATTGGATAAAAATTGACCAAGTTATGGCTAGAAGAAAGCCGCCATCGAAAGTGGCCTTTGACCTTGAATGACCTTTGACCTTGAGATGACCTCTACCTGAAGTGAACCTTCATCTCAAAAATGACTTTTTGGCCTAAAACTGACCTTTGACCTTGACATGACCCTGACATTTGAGATGGCCTTTTCCTTGCTATGATCAAACTCCTATAAACTCGGAACCACATCTACTATAGTATATAAAATATTGATGATTTAAAACTTTAATTAGCCCTCATTTGCATAATTTTGAAAAGCATGACCTCTCGTTACAAAAAGGCCAGACTTCATCTATAGAAGTATAATTTTGCCAACTGTAATACTTTTTAAATAAAATGTCAGACAAACTTGTCTGGAAAGAAAGAAAGAAAGAAAAAAAGAAAGAAAGAAAGAAAGAAAGAAAGAAAGAAAGAAAAACAATATGTCTGCACACAGACATTAAGAAAGAAAGTGAGAAAGAAAGAAGGAAAGAAAGAAAGAAAGAAAGAAAGAAAGAATTCCAAGAAAAACAATATGTCTGTTGGCACACATCCATAAAAAAGAAAAAAAAGGAAAGAAAGAAAGAAAGACAACATTTTTGATAGTATGTAATGATATATAAACTACCACAGACTGTGTCATCATTCTTTTCCATTTCATTCTCATGAACCAAGTAGTCTTCTAAGCATGATACAACTTGTAGACGTCAGTCTATTCATACTTGTGCATGCTTTGTTTACATTGAACACTGACCTGGCTACCCGTGGCTTGTACGATATCCTAACATTGCAACCTCACTGCAAGGAAAACTACAGCGTCCTGTGGCTTTCAGTTGAATCTGTTATGTCTTACCCAACTAATTAACTATGTGTTATTCCAATGTTCTAAGTTATGTCTTGTCTGTCTTGTGTAAACATGACAAAAGCAGTCACACACGGCATTCTGTGTGCCACTCAGGGGCACACATACAGACAAGCATGCTGCCCGTAGCCTGATATCAAACCCAGGCTCTCTTATCTGGGCTAAAAGTATCAATTACCAAAGCGGACCCCAGAATCTTGACTGATACTATCTTTGAAGCCTTTGGTACTTCACATTCCATTACGCTTATTGCTAGTTTTAACAAAAAGGCCTGAATGAGCTTGACCTTTAATCTTTAGGCATTGCATGTAAATTACAAAAATATGCAGTGTTGCAATACCTACAGGTTGGGTCCAACATGGTTAAAATTGGTTGAAAATTGACTGAGTTATGGCTAGATGAAAATTTCAAATGTGAAAATGACATTAACCTTTGACCTTTAGAGGTCACATGTAAATTACAAAAATGTGCAGTCTAACCAACATATTAATCGAAGTTGGATTGATTACCTGTACCTATAATATTTTTGGAGATATTCAAGATTAAAATTTTCAAATGGCCCTAATTTGCATAATTTTCAAAACCGTTGAACCTCTTTACAAAAAGACCAGGCTTCATGTATGGAAGTATAATCCTGCCAAGTTTGGAGTTTATATGTAAAATACTTTTCAAATGAAATGTCGGACAAATTTGCCTGTAAAGAAAGAAAGAAAGAAGAAAGAAAGAAGAAAGAAAGAAAGAAAGAAATAAAGAATTCCTAGAAAAACAGTATGTCTGTGTTGGCACACAGACATAATTCCTAGAAAAACAGAAAAGTGTGTGCTGACACACACACTTTAAATAAAACGCCACTGTCAGAATGAACACCACTGCACGCAGACAGAACGGCAATGCCACATAATAAGAACTGTTGACAGGTCAAGACGTCCCAGGCAGGAGAAGATGATGAGGGTATGCATAAACAAGCACCACATCACCACCCATTATTACCAATATTTGTAAAAATCATGTAACAGCTCCAGGCTTGCCTGTGGATTTGATGTACGATTGTACAGCGTAAAAAAATGTTTTCGTTTTCTTGAAAAGTACACATTTTCGGAGCCAAATGATGAAGTTTGTACCGTGAATGGAGCAAACAGAATTACGCCATTTTGCAATCTATCTCATTCCACTATAAAATTTCCACATTCGAGAAAATAATGAGAAACATCCTCATTTGCAGCACAGAAACACATGGGGGAGTTAGCGAGACCATTTAAAAATAAACCTGCTTTGAACAAAGTACACTTCATAGGAAACGGGCATGTAAAACCGCTACTTTTCTAGACCCAGTGTAAAATATATAGTTGACTAGCTTAAGGTTTATTTTTGATTTAATTTAATTATAAACTGGTCTAGAAACCCGGCATCACGAGTGGCAGGTGGCAAATCGTTCCAGAGACGACCAACTGAGCGAAATAAGATGCACTGAATAAATTGGTTCGTGTTCGAATTGGAGACAAATTGTTTCCCACATCTCACATTATACCTGTTTCGTTGCCTGACGGAAGTTGGCAATATATCTGTCAAATATTGGGGTGCATCACCATTGAGAATTTAGTAAAACATAATTAGTTTACTTTTACTTCTTCTGTCTGACAATTTTTTGCAACCAGATTCCTGATAAAGTAGATCGTGACTCGTTCCAGCTGTCGCTCCTGGAACGACTCTTGCAGCTGCTAGATTGATTTTTAGGCCCTGGCAGTCACAACTTGTACACCCATCCCACACGACAGACCCGTTCTCTAAAAATGGCGGTATAAAGGAGAAATATTAAAAGAGTTTTCACAGTTTTCTGCTTGAACGATATTGTAGATGTTTCGAAATGTTTACCATCTTTATGCCTTTGATGGTTAACTCATGAATGTGACTTGTCCAGCTTAACTCAGATCGTATCAATAATCCCAAGTGCTTATGTTCTGGTTCATTCTGTCAAGATTTTTTCCATGAAAACAAAGTCTGGATGAAGATGTGGAAGTCGTTTAGTTAGTAAATTCATACGACTGCTTTTAGAAGGTTTAAATGACACTGACCCTTTGTGCGCTCAATTATCTACTTCGTGTAAGTCAGAATTCAATGAATTTGCTGTAACTACAGGATCCTCGACAGTGATTAAAGAAGTGTATCATCGGCAAATAATCGGATGCAGGAATTTACAACGTTAACAATATCATTAATATACATGAAGAATAAAAGGGGATCAGGTACCGATCCCTGTGGGACGCCTGATTGTAACTTCTCTCGGCTCCAATAAATGTTTATTTGTGTCTGTGTGCCAACACAGACATATTCTTTCTTTCTTTCTTTCTTTCTTTCTTTCTTTCGTTCTTTCTTTCTTTCTTTCTTTCTTTCTTTCTTTGTGTCTCTCTGTTTCTTTATAGGCAAATTTGTCCGACATTTCATTTTAAAAGTATTATACATAGAAACTCCAAACTTATCATGATCGTACTTCTATGCATGAGGTCACGAATTTTTGTAAAGAGGTTCAACGGTTTTGAAAATTATTCAAATTAGGGCCATTTGAAAATTTAAATCTTGAATATATCCAAAACTATTATCGGTACAGGTAACCACTCCATCTTCAATTAATATGTTTGTAACACTGCACATTTTTGTAATTCACATGTAACCTCTAAAGGTCAAAGGCCAAGGTCATTTGGACCTTTGAAATTTTCATCTAGCCATAAGTATTAAAGTCAATTTTCATCCAATTTTGATCATGCTGGGCTCAAATTGTAGAAATTGTAACATTGCACATTTTTGCAATGTATATGCCACCGCTAAAGGTTAAAAGTCAAGGTCATTTGGACTCCTTGAAATTTTCATCTAGCCAGAAATTGGTCAATTTTTATCCAATTTTGATCATGTTGGGCTCAAAATGTAGCTATTGTAACACTTCCATTTTGTGTTTTACATGTGACCTCTAAAAGTCAAAGGTCCAGGTAAGTTGGATCTTTAAAATTTTCACCTAGCTATAACTCGGTCAGTTTTTATCTGAAAGGAAAGGTCAGAATTAGCTCTTAGGTGTGTATTCACCCCAATACACAACTGAATACACAGACATTTGGAGGGCTAGAGCTATGTATTCTCATTGGTTTGTATGTTAAAGCAACCTTAAATAAACCAGTCACTTTTGTAGGTGTGGTTATATGATTTTTGTGAGGTATTTAGTTATGCATCTAGATTTACTGTCGGAAATTTGGTGTTTCTATGTGCAGTAGTTTTCAAGTTATTAAGTTGCAAATTACAATGTAAAGTAATGGGAATACACAATCCTAGCCCTCCACTGACTGCAGTGCCCTCTTTTGGGCAGTTCTTGAACCTTCTGCTCTTGTCCTTGCCTATTTTGATCATGTTGGACTCACATTGTAGCTATTGTAACAATACACGTTTAAAATTTACATGTAACCTCTAAAGGTCAAAGGTCAAGGTCATTTGGGTCTTTGAATTTTTCATCTAGTCATAACTCAGCAAATTCCCATTCAATTTTAATCATGTTGGTAGGTATTGCAACACTGCGCCTTTTTGTAATTAACAAGTAGCCTCTAGAGGTCAAAGATCAAGGTCATTCAGCCCTTTGAAAGTTTCATCTGGCCATAACTTGGTCAATTTTCATCTGATTTGGTTCATGTTGGGCTTAAACTGTAGGTGTTGTAACACTGTACATTTTTGTAATTTACGTGCGACCTCTAAAGGTCAAGGTCATTTGTACTTTGAAGTTCATATCCAGCCATAAGCTTAATGCCATGTTAAGTACCAAAGGACAGAAGTTGTAGCATTTAGTATGTGCAACTTTTGAAGGCACACAGATTTGCTTTCAAACAAATCTTCTTCTTCTTCTTTTTTTTTTTTTTTTTTACTTTTCCCCTGTTGTCATCAAAGATTTATCTTGCAGTTTTGTTTGTTTGTTTATTCGTGTTTTTTTCAGAAACAACAACCTGATTTATATATAGGCATTCTTTAACCGTTCCTGTAAAAATCGCCATGTCTGTTGTTAACTGATAATCGGTGATATACATATATATTATTCAATTCACTGCGCTGAGTTAATTTCATTTTGTGACTTTTTTTGTTGTTGTTCTTTTTTTGTTTCGTTTTTTTGTTTTTCTTGAGTGCGATACAGTTCACAGTTTCAAAGTAACTATATGTAACTTTCAGGCCACGGAGGCAATGCGTTTCAGGAAATAAACAAAAGTCCTTGTCGGTCTATTTTTCAGAGAAAGGAAAAAGAAAATCCCAGTTCTATTTTCCAGAGAAAGGAAAGGACATTGCGGTCGCACATTGACGGAATTCCTCGTTCACGCATACGTGTATTCTATCACGGACTTTGAAATAAATGGAGACAAAACATTGCAAGAGCTGGAAAAGATTTGCCGCACAACAACTGCATATTTCAAAATAAATCATGCATATTGGCTTAAAGTCTCGTTAAATTTATTTCGTAAACATGTATGTATGTCATCAATGAAGTGAGATTCGTTTTTTGTATAACAGTCCGCGGAAGTGCAGGTCGACACGAAGAGGCATGCACTGAGGACAAATAAAACTCTCAGTGATGCCACGCTGTTTCACCTGGGGGGGGGGGGGGGGGGGAGGGGGGGGAGTAATTGGGCTGTGCCAGGCTGATGACATTAAACCGAACTTCACCCTAAACGTGACGGAAATAAACCATTCCCACTGATTGGTGGTAACACCCTTGACACTTCACTGGCGTAAAGCCAGGTCGTTGCTGACATCAACGGATCTCCACCTTCCGTGTTAGTTTGTTTTCTTTTCTTTTTTCTTTCGCTTTTTTTTTTTTTTTTTTTTTGGTTGGTTGTTTTTTTGTTGTTGTTGATTAGTTTTTCGTGTTAAACAGCATGTCTCACATTAGATAAAGTCTTAGGACGCTCAGTGAATTTTGCTGGGCAACTAAGCCAAAGGAAAGAAGCCAATTAGCATGTAGATAAAACAATCCTCTACAGCAAAAGTAAACAAAATATATCGTCTATCTAGGCCTATCTACCATACAAGTGGCATTAGGTTAGCGGCAGCCCTTCCCAGGAAACAGTCCTTACAAACTACTTTGATTAAACCAAGGAGCATAACAGTAACAGACTTTATGAGGATCGAAAGAGGAGCCAGAGGATACAGGCAGCGTCTATTTTCCGAGTCATAGGCTGGTGCCACATCTTTGAGTTTGAGAAATGAATGAACCGCATGTAGATTTGTTTATCCCCAGCAGGTGTCTCTACCTGCAACAGTTGTTTAACACTGGGAAGCGATTGTTACACAACCCACAAAGACATGCCTTATTACAAATGGGTGCCAATCAAAGTGGAAAACTTTTGTGACAAAGTAACAAAAACTCCACCCTCTGCCCACAATCCTTGCTTAAGGCTAGCGCACGGCTACATGTGGCATTTTTATCACATGCGAGAGACCCAGAGAATACAGAAGTTCAGTTATATGGAAGCGCATCTATTTGAGCTTTTAATCTTTCATTCCTTTTATCGTATTTATTGGCATATAATCTTCTTTTATTGTCAAAGTCCTTTGAGTTCATCCCGACTTTCCGGGGGGGCTTTTTGACATTTACAGCAACCATCTAAAACTATTACAGCAATTGCATTATCTGGTAAGTGTGCAATATGGGGGCTTGATTGTTTGATTATGCGGATTACTCCATTCCTAATTTGGCAAATTTCATTACGACCTGTTTCTTCTTGGGAAGTACAGGGGCTGCCTATCTGAATCTTTCATGGTGAACAGATCGCACGCGATACAGCACAAGTGACCTGTGTTGTACTGTGTTCTAATATATCTGTTTCACCTTTCAGGGTCACTCAGGGTGAAAATTAACAAAAGAAACCCAAAGGTACTTACCCATCAAAACTCATAAAAAATTGCAGAAATATAGAGAAAAAAAATCATTGTAGCACCACCTGGTGAACAAATTAAGGTCTAGGAATCCCGAGAAGTGTCCTTTTGCAATTTCAAAACAATTAGTGGGGTGGTTTCACAGATTATTAAAAATATTTTGCCAACAACTAAACAAACAAGAATGCTTTGTGGACAGGCCATGCTCAGCTGACTCAGAGATTCATCAGACTTGAGGCTGTGTGAACTTGGGATAAGATCAAGGTCACCCATGTAATGATAAAGTCTGACCTTTATGGAAGAACACTAACATGTGCAACATCAAGGTCCCAGTTTAAGTAATTCTAAATTTATAGTGAAGAGTAACAACTGTCACTAGAGCATGACCACTTACACAAGATAGGTAGACACTTATAAAAGGTACATCCCTAGCAAGTTGACACAAATCTGGCCAAAATTATTTAAGGTATAACCATTACAAGAAATTTCCATGTTTAACTTTCCCATTAATACTTTAAAAAATATTTTCTCCAAAAAATCATAAAAATCCAAAAACCGTTGGAGTGTGACCATTTGAAGAAACTTGGTAGAGACCCAAGTCAACCTGACAGTTTCTTCAGTGCATCCCAAAATGTGAATTAGCTTTAGAAAGCCCATTGACTTGCATAATAGTCAATAGAAAAGATGCATTTACCAACAAGTACCTGAATCGAACAAAATCAGGAATTCACAGCAATGCCACCTGGTGAACACGTGTTTGTTTGACCCTATCACAAGGAATATATCCATCAAGTTTCAGTTTAATTGGAGTGACAGTTCTGGAGAAGTTGAAAATAGCAAAAACACACAAAAAATCATAAAAAATTAGGCAAAAAATCAGCCCCACCTGGTGAACAAATTAAGAGCACGGAGTCCCTAGGAGTGTCCCTGTGTGATATCAAAGCAATAGGAAAAGCGGTTTTGGAGATTTTCTTAAATTTGCCCCAAAAGAGAACAACAAACATTCATAAAAAATAAAAAAATCACTGGGGCATGACTATTTGAACAAACTTAGTAGAGAATCACCCAAGGTACAACCCCACTAAGTTTGAAGTAAATCTGGCTAACAGTTTCGGAGAAGAAATCGAAAATGTAAATTGTCGATGACGGACCTCTCCTTTGAAACTTAAAAGCTTCATACACTATTCTACCATACCGACACTGGTATAAACAGGTAAATAGTAATACAATTTTTAGTACAACAAAGTTGACTAGAGGTGTTATGAGATAAAGTGTACGAATGTATTAGCTGGATGCCACCTCTTAAACTATACTGGATGATGGTTGAAATGAAAAGATACAAAAAGTGAGTATAATCATGGTTTTCTGACTTAAAACAGACTAGAGAATATTTTCTAGGTGGGTTAAGTATACTTTACCCCGGGTACTTCCCTCTTACCACTCTAAACACTTTGGGGACTACACTTTGTCATTTCAAGCTCCATCTTGACATTGTTTAACTAATGTTCTCGAGTTATTGTTGTATTTTTTAGGCATTTGGTCCTATCTCTGGAAACATTTCAACAGAGTTTTGTGCAGTTGTTTTCTATAACATTTGCGTTGTAGTTTTTCCAACTAAGTTCTGACTCTATTGACAAAATCCCTAAAACGTGTGGTGTTTCTAGCAATAGGTATCGCTTGTCCAATACAAACTCCATATGCTTGTTTCTCTGGAATGTTTCCTGTCAGATCAGGGTAGGAGATATCAAATTTGAACTGGTCTCTCTTGTCAAATATTTTTGTTACATACTCCTTGTTCTTTATTTTTATATCCAGATCAAGGAAAGTTCCTTTTGTATCACTTTCATTTTCCAGATTTAATATAAGTTCTTTGGGACATGTTTTTCCAATTTTCCTTTATCTCATCTCCATTGTTTAAAGCACACAGGTCATCTATAAATCTTCTTGTGTGAGAATATGATCTTCTTGCAGCTGTAAAGTTTGTTTTTGCCAATTCCTCCATCCATTTTGATTCATAATAATGTAAATTAAGGTTGGCAATATATGGGGCTGGGTCTGTTCCTATTGGTATGCCTACTATTTGTTGATAGACTCTGGTTCCAAAGCAAAAGTATGCATTGTTGATAATTTATTCTATCATTTGAGCACACTCTTGCTTTCTGTAAGATATTCCTTTGCTCTTACCTTTACTAAATTTAGCCTCAGCACCAGATATTTTAATATACTGACATATGCCACCTTTGAACGCTGTATCCAACATTGAAATTAACACGTTGTTCAGGTCTGTCAAGTTAATCGTTGTATACAATGTTGACAAATCAAAGGTATGAACTGATTTGGCATGGACAGATGATGGACCGAGGACCAGAATATAAGCTCAGCTGACTGACAAGTCAGCTGAGCTAAAAATTGTCAAAAATTAGAAATAGAAATAACTGGAGCATGACCATTTGAACAAACTCATTACAGATCTACAGATCAAAGCAAATCTCAGTCTGAAGTGACTCTGTCTGACCCTTTTGAAGACAAAACTGTGAAGTCCTATTGAAATCCCCATAAACTTAGAGTTACATAGTAATCAATAGGAATTATGAATTACCTGACTAGTATCCAAATTGAAAAAAATCGTTATAAATCAGGGATCTCTAGTATAACCACCTACTGAGGAAATTTGTTTTTTCCATATGACAAATATCAACAAGCTTTCAGAACAATCTGAGGAACATTTTCAGAGAAAAAAATAAAAAAAATAGTGAAATACCCCCAAATTCTGAAAATATGGAAAAAATGCAGCACCGTTTAGAAACACAAAATTGCAGATGGTCAGATACCATTGGGCAACTAAAAAGTGCTCTCAATTTACATATTGCACGTTTCCGGAGGCCAAAATAAATTTGAAAAGAAATGAAGCAATTTCCACCGTGGATTATGAAGTAGTTGGGGATTAAACAAGTACTTTAAATCTAGCACATATTACAGAAAAACAAGAGGCCCATGGGGCTATTGCTCTGCTGACCACCATCACCAAAAAATCATTTCCTGAAAAGTACTCCCTCCAAGACCTTGAGAAATTAATCAAGGTCATCCATATTATGCAATATCAAATTTCCACATGATACACATTTGTGGTACATTTGACATCATTCACCTTATTCTTATGAAAATATTGAACTAAAAGTCCTTTTCTTAAGTGTTTAATATCCTTGAAAAATAGGTCATGGTCAAACAATCACTGGGTCAAGGTGACCTACAAAGTAGGTCACCAAGTAGAGTTTCATATACAATGTACTCAAGTGCAATTTTTGGATCTGGAGGATCAATTTTCTTTGCCATTGATGTCCAAGCTGCACCCTGCCGTTACAAAATCACCTCTTTCACCCGAACAGGTCTGGTGACCAAAACAAATAGGTCAAGGTCACTGATCTTATATAACATATTAGCATTGGGCATGATCTATATATCCCACAAATTTAGCATTTCTTTACTTTTATATATCTTTAAACACATTTCGGCTCATAATTTCCATCAAATTATAGGTGGTACCATTAGTATCATATGCAAGTGAGATTTTGACCTCCCCCATAATTCTGCTAAGTTTCATGAAGATCTATCAAACATTACGGATGCCACAGTGGTCATAATATTTTTACATTTTGACCCATATATCACATAATACTGTAGATGGCACCACAGATATCAAATTCAACCTAGATTTTCACACACTTGGCAAGTCCTGAAAGTTGTATGTGGACTGTATGATGCTAACAAGCATAAAGTTAACAGATGGACGGACGGACAGACACGAGTGATGCCACGAGCTCTGGGACTTATGGTCAGCAGAGCTAAAAAGCTCGCATTTCAAGTTTGTGAAACATCAATTGTGCATTAATTTGAGATGGAAAGATTTTTTACACTACAGCGTTAGCGACTCCTGTACCTGCTGCCAAAATGTTCTAACATTTCTGTTCATTGTCCAAATAACTTGCTTGTACTTGATCAGTTTAGAAACACAGGGTAAAAACCACACTGATGACCATATTTATACCACTGTTTCTTTATTCTGGAAAAATGCAGTGAAAAATACAAGCACCATCTTATCTGCAGAGGCTAATCTATAGGCGTACAACATTGTTTTTGCTGATGAGCATGAAAGCAAATGAAATTATAGCGTTACACTTGCATTACCATTTTTTGTTGTATTAGACTTTGGATTTTTTTTCCTGGTAAACTTGATATGGCATGCACTATTACATGTTGCCTGTCTGCAAATCCACACCTATCCAACCTGTCCTTGCTTCACTTCATGGCCATCCAGTGCATTTTCTGATGACACAGTGTATTGGACTCCCTTAACACTTTCCAGTCTGAGTCCGCATATATGCGGACTCACACAGGTTATAAAATATTTATATAACGATTTCATATTTTAATTCCTCATGGAAAGACGTTTCTTACGAATACCAACATGTCATATCTACCACTAGCGGGTAGTCAACAGCTTTCCTCGGGGCACTTTCCGCACATTGCGCGGAAAGTGCCCCGAGGAAAGCTGTTGACTCAGACTGGAAAGTGTTAAATATCATGTGCATGTCCCTTTTCACGGCACATATTGAAAGAAAATTGTATTCTGGTATAGGATAATTTGCTTGAATTTTTGCATCTAATCTCCATCTGCCATACAAACAGGATGCATATCTTTACATGAGTTTGTAATTTATACCAACAGGTGGTCCTGATGTTATAAACAAGACAAAAAAAATTTGGCTCATTTAACAAGCTAGATATTTGAGACTTGCGCATAATATTGCACATCAAATGCATGCCGAGGTTTATTTTCACAGATATTCTCGATTAAAACCTTTTCACATTTCAAAGCTCTTCCAGGACCTACCTGGTGCCTTTTTTGACCAATCTGTATGCTTATAACATTACACTGTACATTTAGTCCAGCCATTTCACAACAGCCAAGTCTCAATCAACATTTCAGTTACTTCTGGATCTCTCTTCTTTCCACACAGCTTTTGCCAGATATGTAAAGTGCAGAAGTTTCACTAAGAACCCACACTTGGATTTCTCCAACCTTCATAAATTTGGATTCACCCTTCAACACTGCACATTTCTTTTCACACTTGTTCATTTGACTCTTACCTGAAGTTTTTCCTTTTTGATCATCATACATTAATTTCTGTACTTAACATCATTTAAGCAAAGTTGATAAAACCATTTTGTGTCTTGGTTTCGCAGCTGAAATTTGCCTTTCACATTGTAACTTGTGTGTTTTTCCACAAATATTTTTTGCCATTTAAAGGTTCAAAATACCCAAACTTACCCCTCAGAATGTACAAGTTTGATGTCCTAGCATTGTAAAGTTTTGAAAACTCATTCCCCCCCCACCCCCCGCTTTTCCCTTCAAAGTACCACTCCCCATTTTTCTTTCACAACCTGCAGCTTGGCACCACTGGAATCAGTATCTTGTACACATGAACACAAAAAACCTCAGTAATACTCCAATCAAACGACAAATTCTCACCTTAATGCCCTAATTACAAATCTGAAGTTGGCAATGAAAAACAAGTTGAACAAGAATTGTAGATGAGACCTATCAAGATAACATGCTCCAGATAAACAGCTTTCCTGGGTGTGATGGACACTTTAGCACCAACTTGTGCCAAAAAAGCTGTTGACTCAGTCTTAAACACATTTTTTCCCTTTCAATAGGATGCATTCATATTAACTGGGATCCTGTGCTGTCACCTAGGCTATAGCAAGGGACCTAATAGAAAGGAGGGCATACTTATGTATTAAGTAGTGCCAAATAAGCTTTTGTGGTGAAAATTACAGAGAAAGCCAAAAGCATGGAAAAAAGTCACACATTAAGCTTTAAAACATACAATACGCTAAACATATTCAGAATTCTTCATTTGTTTGGTAGAAAAAGGTTTATTTCTAGACTGTTCAGTAACATAACAGGTACAAGTGACCTCATCCTTGTGGAGGCACAGTTCTGTTGCCTAGCACCCAAGGGTACCAGAGCAGGTCTGCAGTTAATATACTATAAATGCACTTATTTTACCGTCTATAAATTTTCATGGTTTTTGAATTTCACAGAATTTTTAATTTCACTATTTGAACATAATTCCTATCAAATTAATGTTACGCTGTATTTTTATTTTCAGGGTTTTGTGCTGCCAGCGAAATAAGCGAAAATAGAAATGCAGCGAAATAAAAGCAATTTGCAGTAGTTAAATATGAGTATCTCCTATTTATACCTTTGCATGCAGAATTTTGTGCAATGTGTTGGGTGGTGTTACGTACTTGTACCATGTTTATTGTTTGGCAACATGCCAATGGGCTTGTAAAGGTTCAGCCAATAAAGTTCATGTGACAACACAGTCTCCCGTTCTTGGTATGTCTCATTATTGAATGCCTGGTAGTTCATGCAGCACTATGTGTACTGAGATGCACATTGCTGCTGGGAAATGTGTGAACATAGGCCTCAATAAGAGAACACTGTGTACACATTTCTATCAATTCCTTTCACTGTGAGATGACCAGAGACAAGGGAAGCTATTCACACACACCAAAGCCAGTGTTAATTATCGACAACATTTACATTTGGTGTTTTTAACTTTGGGATGACTTGGCTTCAAACCAGCAACCTTTAGCACCAGTCACCTAGCTGAAAATGGAAAAGTTGTGCTTAGTATATATCCATGGGACCAAATCCTCGTTCTAAAGAACAAGGGTTAAATGGAATGAATTATGCACTGATGCCATAAACTCCCGAGGAGTTCTAACCTTATCCTTATAGCTGCTCCTTCCAGAAAACCTGTTCAAGGCAAGATTAACCATTACACTGTGGTAATTAACTCTTTTGCAGCAAACTGTGACTAAAGTTGAATTACTTAAAATTTACTACTCTAAATTATGATAATGGTGTTTGATCCAGATTCCTTGTAAAGAGATCTATCATTTCAGTACCAGCATGCCTGTAGTTACATGGAATATGGTAGTCCAGGTCAGCAGCCTGTTTCAGCATACTTTGGGTGCAATGTGCTCACAGCAGACTGAGGAAAGCTGTTGGTTCAATCCAAAATGTGGCACAGAAAGCGTTCCTCACAAACATAATGCCCAATTTTGAAATCTTAGATTTTTAATTTGAAACCAAGAACCAATGCCAATTTCTAATTATACAAGGTACAGAACCCTTTTGTCCATTCAACAGTGGAACCTTCAGTTTACAACACATTTAGAATCATGGTGTGCAATTAAAGACATCCATCCCAATTCCTGTAGGGTCTTAACTTTAAAAAACAAATTTTTCTATTTTGGACATAAATCTATGATAAAAAAACTGTTCCATTGTGTTTTCATTTTCACTGTTTTGTTTTATCGGTCAGATAAGCGCAAACAAATACACAGTGAAATTAAATGACTTTCTAGAAGCATTGTATCCTTGCTTTTGGGAAAACCTCCTAAAAGTGTCATTCACTGAAAATTAGTTGCAAGTATTTTCTTAAGAAAGAAATCAGTGGCATCGTTAAATTACTTCCACTTTGCAATGTTGCTTTGGACTGCCATTGCAGTCCACTTAGATCCAAAATCACCTTCGTAACATTGCCGGGCATAAGATTAACCTTTTTCCCTTTCAATTACAACTCAAGATGGAGTCCATATGCCTTTATTAGTGTGGGTTTGGCACCAACCCATCCCAAGGGCGAAAGCTTCTGACCTGCAGCATGTTACCCTGAATAGGTCTCATCTTCGTTTTAAGTTCAAATTGTTTTTCAGTACTCTTGAAATCAGTCAAAAACATTTTGAAGAAAAACACATTTGACCATCAGCAGGTTTGGGCCAGTTTAAGGGGGAAAGGGTTGAATAGAACGATGTCTGTTGGCTTTTGATCATCTCAGCACTACTATACTTACACAACAGAATCAGTTAACATGAGAAATATAAGCCCTGCAAACTTTACTGAAGGGGGGGGGGGAGGATCCCAGTACACAGGAGTGGGTAATAATACTGACCTGGTACAAGGTATGGAAAGTAAGAAAGTTGAGAAATAATGGCTGGTAGTATATAGAACAGAAAATAAAGGGCCTCCCAGTATGCAAGTACGGTAAATAACAATGTCCAGTGTAATGGAATTAAAAAACAAATGAATATCCTCTCTTTACTGAATTGGAGCAAAATGTTATCTTCGGGCACTTACTGACTCTTTTAGATTACATGTAGAGAACTAGGGAGCCGTGGGCCTGATGCTCGGCTGTCATCTCTACTCATACACTCATATTTTCATCAAAGACTTGATGCCATTGCAATCTCAATGACCTTGAAAAAGGACAATAAATTCAATCTTGTTACATAAAAGTTAATCCCACACACAATGTGATTTCCATAAATTTAGAAAGCCTTGCTCAATTATTTCTGAACTACAAAGTTGTTTTATTGTATGTACATACTATTATATATAGAGGTGTTCCTATGCCTTCAATCAACAAGGTCCACATTTTAACGACAACCTTTAATCTCTGGTGCATTTTCATGAACCCTAAACACAGTAACTTCTACGATAACAAAGTCTGATTAGCCTAATTAGTGCATCATACAGTGCCACACGACTGCAGAGAGATCATTCCTGCCTCGGATCTAGGGCCCTTCCCCCATATGCGTATTTCTAGTGAATGCAGTCTGCATGAAATACTTGTCTTTACAACATTCTTCAAAATTTATTCCCTGGTTTCCGTTGGCAATTTTGATTATACATGTATATTTAAATGGCCCTTGTGTATTTGTGAAATACCTACATCCTTGCAAGATATAGCGCAAGAACACGTGTGGGTACATGTATAACTTATGCATTAAACAAAGTTGTAAATATTGTGGAACAGCCCACTATTCTACTTTCCACCTTATCAACACTTTATTAGTGGAATAGCCCCGGGTTACAAATTTTATCTGAAGGGCAGTTCATCCTGTGGAATCTATTATGTCAAAGTATCCATGTGCACATCTTCCCATTAACACAACAAAATAAGTCCAATGTCAAAATAAGTCCAATGTCATAAATATTTCTTCCCCACTCCCCATTAAGAAACATTCTTTGTTATTGGTCAACAGCTTTCCTTAGTGTACTCTGGATGCAGGAAAGCTGTTGTGTCAGTCCCCAGGGAGATCATGGAATGACCCTATGTTGTGTATTTATAATTCTTAAGAATGGTTATGAAATTACTGTGCACATAGTTTGCTGCTGAACAGACTGCACTCCACAAGTGGATTACACAAAGAAACATGGAGGGAGCTTGGTCTGAACTTCTGTGCTGTTTCAAGTTGTTAAGTTCCTCGACAATATCACGGTCACAATCACCCTTTGCAGGGCAGAAAAATCCCAAGACTATAATGAAGATGTACAGTCTTGCAACATTCTGCAAATCACTTGCAAGTCAAGTCAAAGTACAGATACAAATGCAAATATATAATGCCCTCTGACCTGGATAGAGACACGCACTTCTCCTGTCAGAAATCCTTCCGATTAAAAATCTCTAGCTATACTTGGCACTGGCACACCCAAAAGGGCAACTACAAGATCATACAATTTCTGTTGAAAACCAAAGCTGCAGGCTTCACACAACAGCTTCGCATGTTTGACTGTGAGTGACAAAGGATTTGATGCTCAGCAGACACATCTGCCTATTTTCCCCGTAAGAGGTAATGTAGAACTTGGTCTGCTCTACAGGCAATAAAGAGGGGATTCAAGGAATGGTTAGCATCTCTGGTATACTTTTTTTCTGATCCCTTCAACTCATTTTCCTTGCATAATTATTGAGACTGGCCCATTAAAGAGACCGATTTTACTAAATTTGTGCTTTCTCATCACATTTCTGCCTTCATACCCTTCAAAATAAAGTAAGTTGTCATCTGCTACACAGGGACATATAAGCGTACAATTAACAGTTTCTTTTTTTGAGGTGTACATGAAGTCTGTATGTATCCTAACCATGGTGACCTTTGACCTTTGTACAGACTCATCTCCATCATCATTAGGATTACATTCCTAGAAATGGCAGCTCCTAAGTCTGCTGGACCACATGCTGGTCACAGTGTCTCACGTGATCAGTGTATCAACTGGAGTGTAACCCCATGTCACACCCATGAATGAATATACCAGCTTATTTCAGAGCATTCGTCTTACCAAATGCTGGTAAGAAAGTTTATGCAATCCCACTTCACAGCCCCCCCCCCCCTCCCATCTCCTGTGCCACTGGGAAAGATCTGTATATTAATGGAATACATCTTGCCTTTGTCAGGTGCGATCTGAACTTTGCAGACAGATAGATCTCGTGATTATTTTCACCCCAGGGAATACAGATCCAATATTTGGATAAAGCCTCTCTAGCATGCAAATGAATCCACTTATTATAGTTGTGATCCATTTTATGATCTGATGCTCCCATATAATTTACCATTATGCTGTGACACCACCAAAATTACATCAATACATTCAAATATCGAAGATTTCTGCATATAATACTGCAACATCTATTGTGTGTCCTCATCTTTTGTTTTCTGCACCCATTAAGCACTGAGTAATACATATATATGAATATGTTATGAGAGAGCATATAATCGTTGATTCTGACCCTTATTTTCATCATATGTTATATGTTTATCTATGTTTAGTGTTCATTTGTCTTTTATGTATTGTACGTAGACAGGAAAGAAGCAGGAACGGCTTGCTTAAGGGTGTGGGTGTAACATCTAATTTCGAGTTTCTTCTCCTAAATCCAGTTCTCTCATGGTAAGTATGCCCCGTTTCATTCATGCTCTAAACTCCCACACAGTTGACCGCCAGGTATTCTTATCACGACTGATGGCAAGATCATGTTACAGTGGTACCTGCTATTTAAGACCACCCTTAAAGCCAGACAAAAGTGGTCACATATGGCAGGTGGTCTTTCACTACAAGTAAGCTTACAAAGAAATCAAAGGCCATTGCCTTGAAATGGCGGTCTTAAAAACTAGTGCAGCCTTTCATGAGAGGTGGTCTTTAGAGCAGGTACCACTGTACTACACAGTGACACTGATGTCTGGGGTTCGCTATTATGAAGCAACTCAAGCCCAGTTCACTTGCAAAGCCCATGTAGCAACGATTTGAGCCTAAAGATACCAGATAGCACCACTCACTAAAGGTTCCTGTTCATATCCATAAACTAACAGTGCTAGTACCATTAGGGTAATTCCACACACTTTCAACAGGGATGTGTGATTTGAGCGTTCAAAAACTTACCCTTTATGAGGTCACTTTTTCATGAAAATACCTTGGGGAAATATTCTATCAAGGTAGTACAACATATGGCCCAATATTATTGCTAAATGTGCTTTGGTCAGAAAAGTTTAACTTTTATTTTTTGAAGATTTGATATAATTTTGGGCTATTTGAGACCAAAGTTGTCCCTTTGGAGCAGGAAGCAGCAGAAAAATAATGGGACCTTTAAAGTTGTTTGGGAAATTTAACAGAAAAATAAATGGTCTTCAGAGCTGCACACACCCACTCTCACTGATGGCTGCAAGTTCACAGGGACTGAAATCGGCTCATACAGATACCAGGTAAAGTTCCTCTGAGCACATCCAACAGCCTCCAGCATATGGCCAATACTTCATAGTATTTCATAATGGCCAGTAATGATCATATAAACAAAATGAATAAGTTATAAGCTGTTATCATGGGTTTAAATTTTCTGAATCAGAAATATATACTTCTTGATGAAAATGACTTATGTACAATAGACTCCTTGCGCAGCTCCATGCACTAATCTGTTACTAATATCAGCTTAGGATATTCCTTTCTGCATAATGAAATACGCCATATGCATATTAATTTCCCGCCACAAAGCACGGGTTTGACATCAGACGATGACGGGGGACGTGCGGGACACATCACAGTCACAGACAGGCCATATGTTCATTTCTCACAAAATTACCCTTTTTTTTAATTAGACATTTAAGTTCACAAATGCCAAACTGGTATTCATCTAGTATTTCCCGAGCCATATATAAAGAAAATTTTCCATCTGCCTTTAATAAATATTCTTTATTTCCAAAATATTAGTAATACTCCCCTTGTTTCCGCAGGTACAGACCCATATCTCGCCATTTCCCGCCAAGCGAGACTAGGCAATCAGGTGTGCAGTTGTGGCAGGAAATATGTAGAGTAGTGCCAAGGTTGTAAAACCCCGGGACCATTTTTTCCAAAACATAAAAATATGATCAATATCTAGGAACACATTTCACTATTTTTTTGGGGGGGGGGGCAGAGTGAAGGGAAAAAAAAGTATTTTTTGTGCATGCTCGTCAAAATGATGAGAGGTTTTAATGGCCCTGACGCCATCTATACATTAACCATCCCACTGTCATACGCAAGAAAATCCTGCTTCTCCCCTTATTTTGTATATCAAACTTCTTTTATTGGAATGGACACGATTGGTCCAAAATCTGAGGACACTTCTCTCTTTAAAACTTCCTAATACATGTAATCTGCCACCCATTTGGTAATATCCTAACACTTCTGACCTTTTCACACAAAACAAATTCATTGCACATAATGCTGTCACCACATCTTTGGCAAATAGCCAATCAAGAACAAGTATGTCAGAAACACAAACAATTTGATTGGTTGAAAAACACAAATTACCTAACACCACAGCCAGTCACATCACAAATTTCTGTCACTTACTTTTGATGCACAGGAACTCTAATGAGTTATTATGCTTGTTTACCTCAATACCAAGACACCCCTGGCTCTAGTGCCCGTTTCTTCCCCACCCTCACCTCCCTGTATTCTTTCTTTTTCTTTTCTCTTTTCAAAATGAGGCATGCAGTCTTTTGCTCATAATGAGCACAATGAGTATCAGTTATATGCAACTTAAATCTTGTGCCCTCCATGAGGATGTCATGCATCAGATATTAACTATCCTGCTCATGATCAGCATTCCTAGAACCACACGCAGGTTACCTGCTCATGAACATAAGTCATCCGGTACAAGTCTCCTGTCCATCATGAGCACACCTCATAACTTATATATCTCTAGCTGATCAGTAGTTCAACATGTATCAAACAACAAATTCTGCTCTGCTTTAAAATATCATATGACAATGTCCCATACAAATCTCCTGTGCATCATGAACAAAACCTATGTACCATATAAAAATCTCTTGTTCACCATGAACACTTTATCAGATGCAAGTATCATTCTCTTCATGAAGAAAAAAAGTGTCAGATACAAGTCTTTTGCTCATCATCATCAAAGTTCATGTATCTTATAAAATCTTTTGTTCATCATGAGCACTGTATCAGATGTAAGTATCTTACTCTTCATGGAAAAAGAAGGTATCATGTGCAGGTCCCTTGCCTGTCACAATCAAAGTTGTCAGGTACAAATCTCTTCCTTATCATGAACAACCAATTCAGACATACAAGTCTTTTCCTCATCATTAACAAATCTTTTATTAGATACAAGTCTCTGACTCTTTATGAAGAAAGACAGTATCAAATACAAGTCTCTTATTCTTCGTGAACATAGAAAGTATCAGAAATGGCTCTTGTTCATCCTGAATTTACCTGTGTACCAGACACAAGTGTCATGCTCATCATGAAAACCATATCTGCAAGAGCAGCATTTCTTGCTTGCCATTAGCACTCCAGGTATCAGGCACAACAAACATTGCTCAGTGAACTGTACAATTATCTATATTCGTGACCCAATTTATTTATCAAATTGATCCCCCAAATAGAATTTCCCAAGCTCTATTTCCTCAGAATAACCACACACTGGATTTGAGTTCTACAGGGAAAATGTTTCAGCATGAAATGATCCAAAAAATTGACATCCTTGAAAGGACAGATCTGGGCCTTCAAAATTTTTAGCCAAATTGGGTAATAAAACAGCAATCACTGCAGAATTCAACCTAACTTTTATATGGTCCATATTTAAGTAAATTAGCTATTTGCAAATTCTGTTAACCAAATGAATAAAACAATAGCATTTGGCAAATTGGCTAATGTCACCAGTGGTCTGTGCCTTGGCCAAAAAAATGTAGAACTTTAAGTCCTCTGGACAATTTACATTTATACAGTAACAGTGGAAAACATGTCACACTAATGAATGAGATGTTGCAAATTACTCTCCTCCAAAAATGTGATTTTCACAAGCAGACATTTTGGCAACCAAAAAAGTACATGTACACAATATGTGTCCTTAAATTTGAAAGGAGCCCCTTACAATGGAGTTCATAAATATGAAAATGGGAACAAGGTACACACAGACATAGGATAAATAATGCAAGCCTGAATACACTGTCTGCTATATTCATCATGATCTATGATGACGGCCTACAGATGCAGTTTTAAAACAAATAAAAAACATGAATTCTATAAATGTTCACAGTACATCCCCTGCAATCTTCATATTTTGTCATTACTTTCAGTCTGATGCCATCAATTTACAAAACATGCTGGTTGAATAATGTGTGGAGGTAATTGTATTTTTTTTTCTTAATTTTCACTTTTGTTTGTTTTTCAGTAAAAGTTAATGTCACAAAAGAAACCCTTTCAATGTTAATCTCAAAAAATCCTGCTCACCTGCTGAAAGATCTTTATGGAGTGATGCCAGCATGCCTTTGTTTCCTGGGGAAAGAAAAATGGACAAGGTCAAGGGATTTCCTTGACATCGTTCGGCTGCATCATGCCCAAAGTGTGCTGATGTAAACTCTTTCAATTCAAAATGCGACTCCAGTCAAACTACTCAAGACAAACTATGCTCAATTTTAATACAGATTCTAGACTCATATTTCTTGTGAAAAGACTTTCCATTCAAGCGCTGGCATGCCTACAGTTGCTGAGACTATAATGGCCCTGGTCAACACCTTTCCTTGGTGCACTTTTGGTGAGCCCAGAGTGCAACATGCAAAGCTGTTGACTTGGTCCAAAACTTGGCACTGAAAGAGTTAAACTTGAACTGTAACCAAATTCTGTGTTATGCTAAAACCCTTGCACACAGCCATTGTATCACGAATTCACAAAGACAGCCAAACACAGAACCTCTTCACAGTCCCAAGCAGCAGCCTGTATTCTTTGACCCTCCATTAAACTTTGTCTTTCATCGTTCCATAACACAAACCCAGCAGACAGATCCTGTCCCCAGACACCTACATCATGTACATGTACTACTAATGCTGACTGCAAAAGTCAAAGTTTACTTGAATCTGGATTTTTAACAACATTAACTATAAGCATAATTTCCTACATAATATGAGTACCACTGATGGACAAGAACTGTAAGCTTCATCTAGGACCACAGACAACATGCCCTGAAGCACACTGCAAAAGGCACAATCCCTAAACTTCCCAGAAACAACATTGACTCTTAATGGACATTTTTGAGGTAGTCACACGTACTTGTCATCTTTCACGATAAATAAACCTGAAAGAAAAAAAAAAGTGTGGCACAAAGTTTTACTGTCACAGACACAAATACACATGTACAGGACATTTGCCATTTGGCAAAATATATGGTCTCGACTGTCAGGTCCAGACCACTGCATTAAATATCTACCAGCACCTAAAACTACCTCCATCTTGGTCCTGGCATCCCTCAGGACCAGCTTTGTTGACCCTGCACCAGGCAAGCAACTAACACCAAATTTACATCCATCTCACACAAAAAAATTAGCATTCTTTTTGTTTGTTTGTTCAAGTATCACAACTAGTTCTTCCTGTCCCTGCAGTGAGCACGATCTCTCCTCTGTGCGTGATATTGTGTATTTTTCACATGAGAAAATTCAACTATCTAATGCTATTTGGATATTAATAGCAAATCTAACGTCGACAGCTATGAAAGCCATTCTTGTCCAATTCAATACAAAGGATACATTATGTTTCAACAAAACTCTTTGCCCTAGTATATAGTATGCCCTAGTATATACAAACATACACATTGAAGACCCCCCACCCACATACATGTTAAACTTCAGTGATTATGTCTGTTCAGCCTCCTTTTATTAATTTATAACATTTCACAATCAATGACCGTTCATTTCATGAGTTTTTTGCTTCATCGTATTGAATCCACAAGTAATGAATTTAACATCCTCTTAAACATACACAAATAAAGACATTCAAGTGGGAACCTAATACATGTAATGGTATTATTATTATTATTGTTATTATTATTATTATTATTAATTTTTTAATTTGGCACATAAACAAAATTTGTGAAGTCAACGCTGCAAGAAAAAGTTGTACATGATCGTGGCAAGAGGTAATGTGGATGTTTTGCTGTGTATGTCTAGCCACTGGCTCAACCATGAATTCAAACCTGTGTCATCTCCTGTCTGGTGCATCACATTACTTTGTTGCATCTCCTCAACCCAGACTTTTTTTCTTTTCTGTATTTTTTTTCAATATGGTCAAAGATTTCACCTGCTTTCACATTACTTTCACTTTCTTTCAACGGTTGAACTCCAGCCCTCTTTCTTTGTTACCAATGTGGACATGTGGGGCTCAAATTTTTGTGACACACCACTTCCTGTTGACAATGACTGGCCAATCAGATGAACTATTTGTTTATTCCCCAGGTGTCTTCACTTGCAAGAGTAGCAACCAGTGGCATGATCAGCACTCTGCATGGCACAAAAGGACAGGAAGGCAACCCTCTGCATGCCCTATTGGAGAAGTTAACACCTCCTATTTCTAATTGCAGTGTCACTGCTATACACAGAAACAATCATATCATTGTGCAGTGTGCTTTGTGCTAATTATAGATTTTGTGTACGTCACTGTGCTGCTGATTGGGGGAAAGTGAAAGTGAAACTGATAGTAATGAAATGAATTACATGTATCTGGAGCCAGACACACTCAGTTCATCAGTGCAGACCTCATGCCCTGATACACAGTGGCCTCACTGAGTCCATCAATGTAGACAAACTAGTCTCCCAACAAACATATCATGAGACCATACTACCGCTTTTTACGGAATATGGAATAATGGCCAGATTTATTAAAGAATACCAAATTGTAGATATACATGTACTTTGACTGGTTACGGAACTAAACACAGCTTATTGAATGTTAAGTAAAATTATTCGGACCAAAAATAGGTGTCAAATAAAACAACTTTTACCTTTCTTAGTTTCAAACTCTTTTTGCTTAATCCATGAATCTTCTGTCTAGAATACACTATCAGATTTTGTATCTGAAATTGGTATACAAAATTAGCTCACTTTCACTGGTCATATACTTGTTTACTGAACAGCCATATATATTTCCTTTCTTGTGTTGTTTAAACCAATAAACAAATTAACTTATTGAATTGTGAATAATGGTCAAGACTTTAAATCAAACATCAAGGGCCCCTGCCAGGCCCTCCTTTAAGCTAAACCAAGTTACTACTATTGACACTGGTGTTCTTATAAGCCACAATCACTATCTCAGTGTAACTGGCTACACAAGGGACCCAGCTTGCCCTATTCAACTTGGTAACCAGAATGTTCAAACTTTTTTATATTTTTAAATCACCTTCCTGGGCAAGTTTCAGATAAACATTTACCTCTTTTGCCTTTTGTTCACACCACAAACTAAGATTGGGCCAAGCCCTTGCCCGAAACAGTTGTCTACAGATCACTTGAGGCTGACCACTGGCGATTTTAAGTGAGAGACAGTTGCATCAGGGACCTGTAATCTGAACAGAGGATACACCAAGCGAAAAGCCTTGATTTGGCTGAAGACCTGGACCCCCCCCCCCCCCCCCCCCCAGCCAGGCCCTACTCTGATGACAGTGATCAAGCCTGCAACCTCTGTCACTCCTACAGATGCTGTGGGCAGTGGGCTATCAGAGAGGACCCTACTACAAGTGATCTTCAAAGACAGGCAGCCTCTCATGACAGCTAGATTAATATGAGATGTACAGGACTTGGGGATCTGCCAAGCACTCTGTCATGAGAGGTGGTTTCTTGTGACAGAGATTATCCTACTTACAAGGTCACATCCCATACCAATGTAATCTGAGCTAACCTCATGTGGTTAAACCCTATGGAACCTTCTGCTGACGCCTTGGCATAGTACTCTTTTTTTCCTTAAGTACTACCAGAAAGTGTCCCAAGTCTTAAATGTTATCCACCTTGGGTACATCAACTATAATAATACACTATCAGCCCACCTTGTGCTGCATATCAAGACTGAGTGCAACCATCCCAGTGTGTGTCAAGGAAAGCTCTTGACTAAGCTCCAGGGTGTTACAATGAGACACAATGAAATAAAATAGGATTTTATGTTGGAACCTGATTCTATGGCTTTGTAATTATCTGTACATCAAATGGCACCTGTACACGCGTGGGAGAAAAGGCTGAGGACTGCTTTACCTTACAGCATTACCCCTTACAGTATACATATATTTGCCGCAAGCCATGAACAATTTGGGGACAATTTCTTTTGGCAGAATCCTAAAGTCATGTCCTTTTTATTATTTATACCTTCCTGTTAAAGTTCATGATCCAGTACAGGACATACTGGGAATGAATTATTAACCCAACTGCTGTGGTTATGTCGATGCAGTTCCACTACCAACAAAACAATGTGTCAATGTTACTTGTATATACAATGATAATCACTTTGATTATAATATATTCCCCTCTTTTTACTGTTGTGGGCTTTAAAATTAAGATCAAAAGCACATTACATGCACTCTACATTATTTTGATCCAAAAACATGAATTGTTTACCAATTTAGAATTAAAAATACATTTATCTATTAGCATGCGTGAATTGTGTATAAAAAGATTTTTCCCATTATAATTAATCACATTTCTGACATTTTGAGCAATATTGTATATTCTTCAGCATTTTTTGCTTTGTTTCTTTAACCCTTTCCCCTTTGCAATAAAACTGAATTAAAACAGTCAACAGCTTCTTCGGCGAAGTGTCCAACCCATGCCGAGGAAAGCTGTTGACCTGGAGTATGTTATCTTGATAGGTCTCATCTACAATTTTCAGCCAAACTGTTTTTCATTACTGTTGAAATTAGTTGAAAACACTGAAGCAGAAGACATTTGACCACCAGCCTGTTTTGGCCAGTTTAAGGGAGAAAGGGTTAAACTCTGACAGGAAACCAAACATACCAGGGTGAGGGATCACAAAAATTTATGATTTATTTTTAGAAAAGTGCCTTCACCCATTACCTTACATCACTGAACGTTTTGCACATGGAAATTGATATCAAAATTTCAATTTACAAATGACTGATGCATCAGATGATGCGTAAAATATTTGGCCCTATTTACACCCCCCCCCCAAAAAAAACTGTAATAAACCCTACCACTGATGGAGAATTCCTGTATTTGGACATTTTACCAGTAAAACGGAGCTTTCCACATCAATTGACAGCCACAACAATAACAAAGAAAAAATGCCCTAATAATATACCAGTGTCATAATGGGGTACAGTCTCGGAATAAACTGTTTCGCTCAATGTTTTCTCAAGGTCTTTGTTCATTCAAGACCATATGAAAAATATACTTGATGCCAACTCAGAAATTTTTGTGAGGTATCAATTGTGAAGGCGAGACTATGAAACAGATACATGACAATGGTTAGCATTAGCCTGGGCCTCTTGGCATGGTCAGGCAGCACTCCTGTGTGCTATAAAGAGAAACCAAGCAAACACTTGGCTTGCTGACCACCCCCTCCCCTCAACTCCCATTCCTGAAAACTAGATTTCTGCTAGACATGTGTCATATATGAATTGGTATCAGATTCTACTGAAGAAGTGGATGCCTACAGCCGCTGCGTCATGAAACAAGTGGCCACGTGTTACCACATTTTACAGTAAAATCAAAATTATTATATATTCACAAGTTATATAAATTGATCGTTCAACTCTTACAACTATGTTTGTAATGCTGGTAATTTCATGGTCAAAAATATTTAGAGCAGCCTGATTTTTCAGGAAAAAATTCCGGATTCCCTATTTACCCCCTTCCCCCTCCCACCCACACACGTATAATCCATCTGAAGTCACAGCACAAACATCTTTGCTTTAGTTGACAATGTGACCTTAAGTGTAAGGTCAAGATTGCTCATCTACAATCTAAAGAATGGTCTCAGTAAAACACAATTCAACCAAGTTTCAGGAGTCAAACCTTTGGGTTCTTTAATGTCTATAATTTAAGTGACCCTGTGACCTTTTGAATGAATTCAAAGTCACTAATCTAGCTGATTACAAGATCTTATTAAGACACATGATCACACCAAGTTTCATCAACTTCTGTCGAATCTTGGACACATTTTAGGAATATATACATATTTAAGTGACCCTGTGACCTTGAAAATGAGGCCAAGTACACACCTGCAATCCGACCCATGATATTCTTGAGATGAATACCTTGACATAATTCAGCCAGCTTTCGTCAAATTCCTCTCCAGTATAACATGGGAAACAAATTCCCTTTGCCTGACCCCAACACTTTCAGAATGAGGTCACTAATTTTTGACCTAAAATACAGTCTCTGTAGAAAATACAATGTATACTCTGACCAAGGTCAAGTCATCATGCAAACCAGATCATTTTATATGGTTTGAAAGTATATAAATGTACGAACATACAGATGGGCCAACAGAGATGACAACACAACAAAAACCACGCCAAAAAGTTCCAAAAAAGTATATAGCCACAATTGGCATTACATACTCTAAATTCTGAAACTGAACACAAATGATGAAGTACAAGTGTATGTGATGCACTGTCTCTGGCTTCTGTGTGGTATTCATATAACCATGATTTCATAAATGGCATGAACAACTTTATCCTTATCACTCAATCCCTTAACTTTATTTAAGTCTACTGAAATGCAGGTCCAGTGCATGTGTGTGGCGATGGACCTTTCCCACCAAGGAGAATGGTTTTGCATGAGGAGCGTGAGGCAGTCCTGTAACCTTGGAAACAGAAGTCAAAATCAGCCATCTGCAATTCTGCATGAAGAATGCATTTTGCCAACATTTACCAAATTGTGTCCAGTTCTTCTCAAGTTATTGCATAAACACAGATTTACCTTAAGCACCACTGACCTTGGAAAAAACAAAGGTCAAGGTTAACCACCTACAAGCCCAAGCAGAGTCCTGCTAATACACATAATGTAACCCAATCTGATCAACTCTCACCATATCGATCTCAAGTTATTGCACAGAAATTGACCTATTTGAAGTAGCTCTGTGGCCTTGCAAATGTCAAGGTCACCAACCTGCACTCCAAATAAATTCCTACTTAAATGCAAATCTAAGTTTGATCAAATCTTGGTCCATCCATTGCCTCCAAAGCAGACCCAAGCTGCGTATTTTGTTTACTCTGCTGTAACATGGAACTTGGTCAGCTTTGCAGGCAAGTCCATCCATTACATGGCCACACATATCACTGTGCGGCCATGACTCTGAAAATGAACTGATGGTCACCTGCCTGCAAGGTCATACAAAGATGTTAATTCAGTCCAAATTTGATCACCTTTCATCAAATGGTTCTTGATTTATTGCACAGACAATAATTGGCTTTCTTTAAAGAGCCCACATGACCTTGAAAATGAGGTCAAGGTCATCCATTTCCAATCCCAAGCAAAGTCCTGCTATGAGGCACACTCTGACTAGCTTTGATCAACTTCTTCAAATGCCTCTCAAGAGATCACAGAGAAACATACTTCCTTTTTGTGACTGTGACCTTGAACCCTATCTGCAATCCTAAGCAAGGTCCTACCAAGAAGCAAAATCTAACCATGTTTGGTCCCCTTTGGCCAAATTCTTTTTGAATTATCACTTGGACAGCAACTCCCTGAAGGAGAACCAGAAGAAGAAATGGATGAAAAAGCTGAAGTCTCCCCTGCACACTATATTCTTGATTTAAAAAATTAAAAAAAAACTTCAAGCACCAAGATGCAGAGCCTAATATAAGAGGCTGCGGCAGTTCCTGGTAGTCATGCCACAGCTTTTATCAGGGTACCAAGGGCAAGACTTGTCAGGAAGTGCAACCACCCCCAACATCTTTATCAACTTATAATGGAATGGTTTCCACAATGCATCAACTCATTCGTGCATAAACAGTGTCAGAATTGTACCTTTCTAAATGATTTTCACAGCTGTACATGGTACTTGCTTATTGACGGTAAATGTTGAACGATCTTTTCAGTTTATTTTATTGTAACTTATCCCAAACAAGATAAGTGTAAGTGTAACAGTAATCTATAACTGAATTGACTTCTTTTTTACCACAAACAAAACTGGTTGAACATGGGTGTGAATTTCTTCCATCCAATTCAAATCAAGTACACATATTCCAAGACAAATTTTGCCTATACATGAAACATGATGTGCCTTGCAATTAGATGGTAGTCCCAGCACTACTAAATCCACCAGATGGCATTAGTGATGGGTATTTATTCTCTTGGTGCTGCTTTTATTCTGATGCCATCTGATTTGCCATATTTCCTTGATGTTTATTCTTTTGTTGCCATGGTAACAATCTGACCTTCCAATACAAAATTTCTTTTTACATGTGTACATATATATAAACATGATAAATTCAATATAAAATAGACACCCTACTTCATTAATGCAATCAGTCTGCAGAAGGTAATGCTTACCTATAAAATCATCAAACCTTTACTCTGCAGAGCCATCTGTTGGCATAAGTTGATGCTCATATACCCCCTTTGAGGACTACAATAATTTTTGCTTCCAGTACAAGTTCCGGTTTGAATGTGCTTCTGCCTACAAATACAAGTCACGGTCCCTTAATTTAGCAGACTGGAAATTTTTCCACCAGCATGAACACTCCGGACTAATTGTGTCAGTCACACTGACACCTAGTAATTACAAAATATACAAATGAGTATTTCTCTTACCTTTTTTTGTAACAGAACTGACTGCGTTTCTCCTGATTCAGTTAAATGTACTCTTTCAATAATTTCTGAAAATCGGGAAAATCGATAGAAATGAAATAACATTTTTTAAGGGGGGGGGGGGGTGCAATCAAATTCAAAACTGCATGACTATTTGCATTTGCTCTTTTCAGGTCAGGTAACACCCTTACCTAATTTATATACATTAATAATGCCATATAATGCCCTCACTCTGAACAGACAAACCACCAGTGCAAAAAACTATTAAAAAAAAAAAAAAGAAAAAGAAAAGAAAAGAAAAGAAAAAACCCCAAATAATAATAATAATAATAATAATAATAATAATAATAATAATAATAATAATAATAATAATAATAATAATAATAATAATAATAATGTATTGAATATAGAGTGCTACAATTATATAAGTACAACATACAAGCATAATTGGGTTAAAGACATTATCTTATTAACCACATAAATATTATAATAAATCTTGTTATGGCATCCATTGATAAAAATAGTTACCTAAATACACACAGATGCAAGTATCCTATATTTGACTTGGTTTCTTTTATTCCAGAGATCAGGTACATAATAAAAATATATGTATATAGTATTGTTTCCTACATGTGTTCAGTTATTTGTCGTCTATGTCCACAGCTGTAACATGCTTAGTGCATTGTTCAACATTCTTATACACATTTGGTGTACAGTCAAATATCCAAGATTTGTGGCTTCTTAATTGGTTACCATGGAAACAATAATTTGAGATCAGTATATTCTGCATTGCAATGCCTGGAAATATATGACCACGACTTTAAATCTTTTATGCTAATTTTTAAAGCAGAATTCTGAGCCCTTGAGATCAGGCCAACTGTACACACTGCCTGCTGGCAGCTGACTGTAGAGCACAGTAAGGTGCTGGACAGCTCAATGCCACCAAAAAGACATCATAAATGTACAAGCAATACATCACAACACTACTTTGCAGAAACAAGTTTAAAATTATTCAAGTTTTTAAGTTAATGACATACAGATTCATCATGATTAGACACCGCTTGTTTCCATCACCTGTTGTCCTGATAGCCAATAAGGATGAACTAAGATTCATTCTCTAATTATTCATAAATATACTATGCTTATATCTTACTCTGGGAACCAAATCTGCTTTAACAACCTCTACATTATGAAATGTGGCAGGAAGGCCCTCGAAGCTGATGACACCAGGAACTATGTCTGCATGCGACCGCTGAGGGTATGGGCCTACAGACTATATCCTACTGTTGAGGTCAGTTGTGTCGGGAATCACAGACGGACTCTGGGCAGTGGTACGAGACTGCGCCTTTCACATAACACATCTTAAGATAAATCTTTCTTTCTTTAATATCGAGTTCACAATGCAGATCTTTGCTCAAGTGTGTTACAATCGTATTACATAAAAAAATTAAAAGATTAAAAAAAAAAAAATGCAGAGAGTTGTCACAAGAGTTCAGTTGTAGAACTTGAGTAAGCACCATGGTATACGTGTACATGACCCAGAAACAACATACAGAAGATCTGATACACCAGCCACTATATGGCAGTCGCATTGCCAATTAAGTGTGTTCACCTTCTTTACAAATATGCTCTCTACTGTACTGTAAATTGCTAGACTTTCACGTTTTTCAAGGTCAAAGTAAATTCATAAATTTCAAAACAGAGTGAAATTGAAGAACTGTAAAGTTTGGTCTTTAAACTTGCTCATAACTGTATGCACTTCAATAGATTCTTTCTGGCTCGGATTTGAGAACCCACAACTGCGGTTTTGTAACATCACATCTTTAAGGGGTCATATATTTCTCATCATTTGAAAAAAAAAGCGTAAATCTGTAAACATGGAAATTTGTTAACATGAAAATGAAACAATTTACAGTTTTTCATCTCAAACTGAGACTCTCCCCTAACCAGCCACCACTGACTGTAGGCATCTGGCAGACAGCCGTCCTGTCAGCAGCCTCAGGCAGGACTCCCGGGCCTCCTGCCTGGCTCTCAGCACGATGTCATTTTGTGCATCATGTAGGCCTGTTGTTGTATTTGCTGCTGCACCTGGATCTCTAACATCTTGATGTACTTCAGGGCTCTCTTAGCCGCCGCGCTCTTGGCAATGCGATAGTTTCGCCCCACTCCACAGAATTTCCCTTTGCCAACCACATTGACGGTTACTCGGATCTTCCCATCCATTGTACGTTCTGGCTTCCTGTATGCACAACAGAAGGAAAAGACTCTTATTAGCAACACAATTTACTCTTAGGGCAGTCTGTCCACTATTGCCTGACACGATGCTGTTTGAGTGCCCCTCAACTCTTGCCTGACATGAAGCTCTTTGAGTGCCCATCTACTCTTGCCTGACATGAAGCTGCTTGAGTGCCCATCTACTCTTGCCTAAATTGAAGCTCTTCGAGTGCCCCTCCAATCTTCCCTGACATGAAGCTGTTGAGTGTCCATCCACCACTGCGGTGAAGCTGTTACACTATGTAATGATGCCACGCAAGTGTAACTGAGTTTCTCAGGTACATTTTGAATACAATTGGTGAAGCCAGGCCATTCTCCATTCTGTAGTTTTACCTTTTTTCGTCAGGTAAGGCCCAAAATAATGACCCAACTTACAAAATAAGAGTAACAAAGTACACGTAATGAAAAACAATCCCAATTTCCACTTTCTTTGAATGAATAAATAAAGTCTGAAGGCAAAGCTCCAAAGCCAATACTGTGGTACCTGAGACACTCCCCATTATTACTGCCTAAACTATTATTGGTCCTAATACAGTGACTGACCTTTGACATGTCAACAAAATTCAGACACCAGTACATCATACTGCTGCTCACTCAATCGTATTTACCCCTTTCTGGGTTCACCTATATTAATATAACCAATTAAGACTTAAGACTCTCCCTAACAAAATGGAACTAATGTCTTTGGGCTGTATTTTTATTTGTCAGGCATACTCTGTGTTACAAATACAGCTTTAGAAATTTCCCAAATGTAAGACTCAAGTTCAGACATATGTTTGAATATTAGAACAGTCATTTTGGAATAATAGCGGTAAAAATGTCACTTTAGCATTTTTGGAGTCATGAGAGAGAGAAAGGTGCTTCCATGTCTGGCCACCAGGGTGTCAAAAAGCTATATTTACACTCAATCTAACTTTTAACATTGCGAGTATAGGAGAGAGCCTGGTGTGTTATGAGACCATAACACAATAGCCTTGTGTGTTATGGAACCGTAACACAGGTGTCCCGCCCACATTCCAATAAGCCACGCCTACCTGGGTTTCCGGAACTTAACACTTGAACATGCTCGGCAAATCAGTTTTTGATCGTTTCTCTTAATTCTGTGTATTAAGTTTCTAAATTTCGTGTAATTGAGCAGAAAAATTAAGAGGGAAATGTAAATATAAGCAATGAGGGTTGCTTTTGTGTGTGTTATGGCACAATGACGCGGGTGATTGAAGCTGGCATCGGGCGAGGCGCACTGGCGTGCACTACGCCCACGATGTCAGCTTCAATCACGCGCATCATTATGCCATAACACACACTTGCATACTTACTCAAATTTGGCTGTCTCTGGTTCCAATTCCAGTAAGTCTCGAACTGGCGACTTGGGGATTTTGGCTGTGAATTGGTCTGAAAACAAAACAGTATTTGACATTTTACAATCAATGGCATGTACAACAATTTACACCTATACAGGGCGAGTGCTGTAGAGTAGTCACTGATACACTGACTGTGTTCATCTCACTTATTTTAAGATGTAAGTTTGAGGGTGAAAAATATGGCATGTAGGGAACTATGCACACACATTTGTGACTTTTTCTGTTGCCTAAGTTGAAGTTCCATTTCATCATCTGCTGATCAATGTACAAACTACTGACAGCCTAGACTGCACTCACTGTGCTTGTATGACCCTTCTATGATGAATCTAAACATGTAACATCTTAAAAATATTTATGAAAGCTCACCAAGGGTATACTGGCCTGGTCTCCCATCCCCTGCAAAAAATAAACACAGAACAAAAGAAACAAACATACCAATTTGTGGCTTCATCATGCGATAGTAGACCCTCCAGACGGTGTCCAGTGACATGGCACTGTCCAGGTAGATGGCCCCCGCAACCGACTCAAAGATGTCTCCCAGGGCCTTGGGGATCTCTATGTCTTCTCCTTCCCCCATCTCTTCCTCTTCACAATCCAGGAACTGGGAATTACAAAACAAAAAAAGATTCAGTTTCCTTGATTTTTTTTTTTTTTACCATATCACCTACCTATATCAGCATGTCTCTGACTTTCCCAGCCACAATTTGGGATTGGTAGCTTTTTTATTCCCCCCCCCCCCCCAAAAAAAAAAAAAGTGTACAAAGCAGGGCTGTCAAACCGATGCATTGTAGCAAATTTTTGCTACAAAGCCCTTCAAAATTGCTACAGATTTTCTAAAAAATAAGTGTTTCTTAGGTGAAGAAGTGGCACAAAATGCTACAAGTAAAGAAATTTTGCTACAGAGATTTTCAGATGGACAGCACTGCAAAGGGCTACATATGTCAGAGTTTTATGGCCCAAACACACTTCGGCTGTTTGGCACTGTTTGCTTCCATGCCCAATTTGTTGTCAATGACAGCTGGCCGGGTAACTTTGTCAGTGAAATGGACTCTAGTGTCAGGAAAGGGCAGCTGTAAAAATGTGTGGTCTCTCAAAAGAGGTGGCCTTTGCTGCAGGTACCTCTGCATTGTTTTAAGAAATTCTTTCGGCACTACCCTTCTGGTTCTAGAAATAAGTTTAGATTCTGCATCACAAACCTCAAAACTACTACTTTACTTTAAAGCTATATTCTATCGGGTTAGTGGGATTTGAAGTTCATAACAACTGCCTTCACCGACATCAACGGTCTGGTGGCAGGAAAGCATCATGATACATTTACTAAAGCATTTCATGCATTATTACTGTTTCACACAGTTAAAAGCAGAACTGAAAAAAAAAAAAAACAAACTGGTTGCCATGATCCAGACAGATAAAGCAGTTAAGATTGTTGATTTTGCATATTACTCCAATGTTTAGGTGTTAACCTGAGGCAAAGTGTTTAAAGCTAGTCAAAGCTAGACAGTTGTCAGTTGTTAGTGCCATCTGGTGGTCATTTAAAGAAGCTAGAAGCCATTTAGTTTTTGTCACCTCAAGAAGACCCTTAATTGAATTAATCAAACTGGAGACAAAACCATAAATTTTAAGATTCTTAGAATTAAAATAAAGAAATTACAGCAAACTTTTTTTTGTGAAAATCAACGAAAAGTTCTACATACATGCACATGAACAAAGTTTTAAAATTTTGCTCATAAGCATTTACACCAGCCACACACACACACATACATGTATATACATATACATATACATATATATGTATGCACATGTACATGTACAGGTACATTTGTACAGCACCACATTTCACCAGTTTCTGCAAAGTTAACTCTGGGCCTTTTGGGCACAAATTATTCCAGACAAACAAAAAATGTTTGATGGGGGCATCTTCACAACTATGGAGATGAGGGCTCAAGGAAAGAGAATCTACCATAGTAAAGCTTCATCTCTGCTATCCAATTTATAGCACTAAAACATAGAACTTCAGATTTGAAACTGTAAATCTTTTATACACTGTTACAAGTCTTTCTTTTCCTAAGCAAAAGACCTGAGTTTCAAATTAACTTGAGACCAACTTTAGAGAAGTATCAGTCAAAATGTTAGTTATATTATGCCAACTCTTCAGCTTGAAACAAGATACTATAGGAAACTTTAATATTGGTATGATGGTAGTTACCTTTGTTAAGCCATCAATGGCTCCTAATGTAAGGTCATATACCAAATTTGAAAATTTCGTTGTGAGAAACTGAGCAGGCACTTTTCTCCTTTATTGAGTTGTTAAACACATCATTCCTGTGAGTTTGTGCAAACTCAGCTCTTTCCCTTCTGTGCACATGCATATTTGTACCTGTATGAATCACTTTACCAGTTGCAGAAACAATTTTCTTGTGAATAATGAAAGTATGTTAAGCCTGTATAAATACAATACACAATTTTGAAGCTCTTATTAAACAAGTACACAATGCCTTCTACCATCAAAGCTTTATTAACGCCACATCCTTCTTTATTTAATAACTTGAGCACTGTGACAGACCTGAACTCAGCTGACCTTACAATCACAGAATAAAATGGTCCCATGACCTTTGAAATTACTTATCAAAGTCACCTTTCTGGAGGACCATAATCTCTTTTTGCAAAATCACTGTCTTCACTCACATATTGGTGGCAAGGGTTAGCCGGTGTGAAACCTGGGCATTCTATGGTAACAAAACAATATACTTTTGGTGCCCTTTGACGCTTGTAGACTTACATATGTACAGTCCCTGATTTCGGACAACTCTGAATCCAGTACTTCTACTGGATTATCTGGAAGGGAGTTTTCCGTGCAAAAAACATACATCCCTCTAGCAGGTGCCTCTCACCAGAGGCCACCCCTCTCAGAGGGCCACCATTCTTCTGCAGAAAGTTTGACCTTGACCTTTGATCTCAAGGTCACCTGGGTAAATGATGACAAAGCTTTGAAGAAGTGGTAGTGAAACCATTTTATTTAGCAAGGCATTGTGATCTTGACCTATGACCTGAAGGTCATCACAATCATATGAAAAAATTCCCAAAATCTATGGAGTATTCTGTACCCAAAGTTTCAAGTCAATCTGGCCAAATGTTTAGAAGAAGTCAAAACGTGAACTGCCACTGCAGACTCCATTGACTTACATGGTAATCAAGAGGAATGCAAAAATCCCCCCCCCCCCCCCATAAAAATAATTGGAGCATGACCATTTGGACACAGTTGGTAGATACCCACTGGATGTATGTAAAGAAGCTGAAAACGTGAATTAGCATTGCAATCCAGAATGACTTACATAGTAATCTACAGGATTGTAAGTAGTTTGACCTTTCAAGGTCATTTGGGTTTAAAATAAAGCATACAAATTGAAAGCCCATAGGTACTTTCCTATTAATGTTTAATAGTAACCTTGATGCACCATTAAGAAGGTATAAGCCAATATGTGAAAATTTCTGAGTCAGCAGAAAAATGCAACAAGGACTTCACCTTGACCTTTGACTTCAACGTCATATAGTCATATGGGAAAAATTTCCCAGACCCATAGATTATCTGTACCAAATTACAAGGCTATAGGTCATGAGGGGACAGAAATGTAAGGAAAATAAGATACGTGGCTGTGGCGGACGATGAGACTTGATAATATATGCATCATGCATCTCTTCCTATGGGATATGCATAATTACAATGAACTGGGCTGTGTCGATTATGGCATTCGCGCATACCATCCTCCATACTTTTGAATGGGGATTTGTTGCAGTTGGTATGTGTGTCTCTTGTTTTCTACTAAGTGATTGGTGCCCAAAGGTTGTTGGTTCCAGACCAAGCCATGGTGACAAAGCAAGTTCTGGACCCATTATTTTTTAACATTCCACTGAATGACAAGTCAGCTGAATTAAAAAAACTGAGCAGTATCATTACAAAAATACCTCGTGTAAAATAATTGAAATGGTGAATTTAATACACTGTTTCCTTTTTGTACAAACCATGGGTTAATTGACCCAGAAACGATATTTTCTGTTTTGCATATTTGTATTTCTGACACTTCCTGCTTACACTGATTTTGTTCCACAGAATACTTATCAGGCTTTAACTCCCTCTCGACCTAACCTAAACAGATTAGAGTTCTGTACGGCACATCAATGTTTGATGGCTTCCCTACAGGTTAAGGTAAGTCAGAAATAAATAAACCTGTCAGTAACCACGTCTTTTTTTACTGCAAAAGTAACTTGCCAGATTCGTACATGCCTTTACCGAGTACTCAGGTTAGACACCAGGTGGACCTTTACAGTCCATGGCACTACAAAATGCCCCCACAGTAACCTAAGACATTTTCTCATTAAGTGTTTACCTCATGCTAATGAGATCCCTGGTAAAATTTTTCTTTGAGATATCATGCCAGTGAGAATGCAGACACATAAATAACTAACCTAGAATATAACGTCTGGTCAAAATGGAGGCATTAAAAACAGTGACCTGGCAGGGCTGCCCCGTGCGGGTAAGTCTTAGCGTTAATACAAATAGGAGCAACTGTTACAGTGATACATCTTCCATGTAGTTCTGAATAAACACACACACACACACACACACACACACACACACACACACACACACACACACACACACACACACAAAAAAGCAAAAACAAAAAACCCCAAACACCTTAAATTTAAAGAATGAATAAATGGATGAAAAAATAAATGAAAAATAAATGAATAAACAAACAAACAAACAAATTAATGAATAAATAATGTAGAGCCTGACCGATCCTTGTTTTTTTACCAATACCGAGATATCGGTATCATCAGAATTTCCCAAATCCGATATAGAGAAACGTCCTGATTCAGATTATAGGGAAAAAAAAAAAAAAAAAAAAAAACAACTGGAACAGACTGATTTTCCAACAGAAAATCAAATGTCTCCCGGTGGAACACTTATGTCTCTGAATAAGCTACAGGTGATAACAAATTACAAATGACCCAAGTTTGCTTGAAAATTATAATCCTATTTTAGCTCTCACCTAGATACATTACTCTAGCAATTTTCATCAAGTTCTTCAAGACTTATTGCAGAGAAACCAATTTCACATAAATGACCCTGTGACCTTGAAAATTAGGTCAAGGTCACCCAAATACAATCCCAACCTTGGTCTTACCTTGATACATAATCCTACCAAGTTTCATCAAATTCCATCCTGTTCTTCATGACTTATTGAACGGAAACCAATTTCACATAAATGACCCTGTGACCTTGAGAATTCGCTCAAGGTCATCCAAATACAATCTCAACCTAGGTCTTGCCTAGATACATAATCCTACCAAGTTTCATCAAATTCCATCCTGTTCTTCATGACTTATCGAACAGAAACCAATTTCACATAAGTAACCCTGTGACCTTGAGAATTCGCTCAAAGTCATCCAAATAAAATCCTAACCTAGGTCTTGCCAAGATACATAATCCTACCAAGTTTCATCAAATTCTGTCAAGTCCTTCAAGACTTATCGCATGGAAACCAAGTGTTGAACAACAACAACAACAACAACCAGAAGCGGAAGAAACGGGCACTAAAACAAGATGTCCCCCGGCTTCCACTGGGAGACATAAAAATTAACTAACAAAAGAAAAAAAGAAATAAAAAAACAACCAAAAAACCAAAACAAACGTAGCTTGATATGTGCATAGAACTTCTTCTTAAACATAGGTTTTAGTGTATGTTACTTAATCGTGTCCTTGTCACCAACTGTGAGAGCAGGAGGTCACATGATGACCTGCCACACTGTCGCTGCCATGAAAATAAATCACAGTGTGAGGACGTTGCATTCCCAATCCGAATGTCAGAAGCTTATCCAAACCGATCCTGAACCTTGTGAATTGATAGTATCAGATTTGGTGGTTCCGATTCGGTCAGGCTCTAAAATAATGTAACACGACAAGGACTTGCTTACAATGGCAATATTTATTGACCTTATATGAACTAGTATCATAAGGATCAATACATAGAAAAGTAGCCTGACAAACCTCTTCATCCAGATTAATATTGTCATCCTTCTCCTTCTGTGAAGCCACAAATTTCTCAATCACTGTAAATAACTGGGGTGAAACAGCCTTGAAGTACTTGTGGAAATCCCATTTTACGGCTAATGCTGCAAAGATGTTGTTGTTAACCAGAGCTGAACGAAGATCTGTCAGAATACCTATAAACGATGGGAGAAAACAATTGTTTTCATTAAAAATATTTTTCATCTTTGTGACTTAGGCCTGCTTTGCCAGCGACAACCTGCTTGCTTTATCTTTTAAAGTAAATGTCATAATAGAATGTGACCAATTTCTGTACATAGGTAATCATCCTTCAATTCTTTACTCAAATTGAAAAGATCTCAGGAAGTACATATACTTCACTAATTCTTCAGCTTACATTCTCAGTTCATAATACGCATTTGGAAAGTGGTGTATTTAAGTTAACACAAATTATACCTGGGGAATGTTTCTTGGCATCCTCAAACAAGTGTCGTGTGATAACGTAGTCCAGGATGGCATCACCAAGGAACTCCAACCTGAAATATTATGAAAAACTGTTAAGAAACACTAAAATGTCTGGTAAACTGTCACTGAAAAATAACAGAGTGCATGAAGGTCATGAATCAAGGCAAGCTGATGTGCCCATCTGACTGTACTCAAATACAAATATATAACTAAATATTGAAATAAACAGAATGACACTTTTTTTTGAAATTGCTAGAAAATAATGTCTATATCATATTAACTGCAGTGAAAATAAAAAGGCAATCAGAGATTGCTGGATCCATGCCCCCTTCACCTCATTTATAACCTTGGTAATCACAGGTCTCAGTTTGGAATGACTGTAGTTAATAAAAATAGGCTATCACCATGACCTAGATACATGACCTAGTGCCTGTTTTATGCATGGCACACTCTTGTGTCCAGATGCACAGGTGTGTCAAGTTTCCTGATTCCATGTCAAAGGTCAACAGAATTAAAGCCCAGGCATGAAGTGTAATGCAGTTTTACATGAATGTATCACTGTGACCCATATACTTGACAAGATCAAGATATATGTGTGTGTCAAGTTTCATGAAATTAAGTTAAACAGTAAAGGAATAATAGCCCAGACACAATTTTAAAAGGATATGTCACTGTGACCCAGATACTTGACCTAATGACCTACTTTTGATACATGCCACACCTTTAAGTGTAGATGCATGTATGTGAAGTTTCAATAATCTACGTTAAATAGTGAAGGAATTATAGCCTGTACAGGATTTTTCAGGAATCACTGCAACCCAGATACTTCACCTAGTGACCTTTTTTGGTACATACCACACACCCCTATGTCCAGATGTACCTGTGTGTAAAGTTTCATTAATCTAACTTGAACGGCAAGTGAATTACAGCGCAGGCACAAATGGCAGAGGACCAGATACTTGACCTAGTGACCTACTTTTGTTTTATGACATACCTTTAGGTCAAGATACATGTGTGTAAAGTTTAATGAAACTAAGTCAAACAGTTAAGGCATAATAGCCTTGACATGATTTTGCAAAGGTATGTCAGTGACCCACATATTTGACCTAGCGAACTACTTTTGGTTAATGACACACCCTCATGTCTAGATGGACCTGTGTGTAAAGTTCCATTAATCTAACTTGAAGGACAACAGAATTACAGCCCGTATATTCAGTGTTATGAAGTTATACATGATTATATCATGGTGACCCGGATACTTGACTTAGTGACCTACATTAGTTTCCTGACACATCTTTAGGTCAAGATATATGTTTGTGTGTGAAGTTTCATAAAACTAAGTTAAACAGTAAAGGAACTAAAGCCTGCACAATATTTTGTACATACATCACTGTGACCCAGATACTTGACCTACTGACCTACTTTTGGTACATGACACACCCTTATGTGTAGGTGCACCTGTGTGAAAAGTTTCACTACGCTATGTTACATAGTAAAGAAACTACAGCCCAGACACGATTTTACAAGAATATGTCAATGTGACCCAGATACTTGACCTAGTGGCCTACCTTCAGTACATGACACACCTTACATAAAGATGTACCTATCTGTAAAGCTTCATTCATTTAAGTTGAAGGACAAGCAAATTATACCTGGACACGAAATGTGGATGGACGTACAAACCCACACACACACAGACGCACAAAAAAACAAGTACTATATGCCCCTCCTCCGGTAGGAGAGGGACATAGTAAAGGATATGTCCTCTGGTTTATTTTAACCCTGGTGTAGATGGAGCATATGTACTCTGGTTTATATCAACCCTGGCATAAATGGAGGCAAGGGACAACTTACATTTTCAAATTTGATTAGCCAATTCCCTTTTAACTAGTGCAAAATGACTTGTCATGTATTCAAATGAATTATAGAATTGGCTAGCCCTTCTTGATTTTGACAAGAAATTTCATGATTTGATTAGCAAATGGCCATGCCAATCCAGTTGTTTTGTGCTTTGGGAGGTTATGTACTCTGGTTAATATTAATCCTGGCGTAAATGGAGGATATATACTCTGGTTTATATCAACCCTGGTGTAAATGAAGGATATGTCCTCTGGTTTATATTAGCCCTGGCATAAATGGAGGATATGTCCTCTGGTTTATATTAACTCTGGGGTAAGTGGAGGATATGCCCTCTGGTTTATATTAGCCCTGGCATAAATGGAGGATATGTTCTCTGGTTTATATTAACTCTGGGGTAAGTGGAGGATATGTTCTCTGGTTTATATCAACCCAGGTGTACATGCAGGATATGTTCTCTGGTTTATTTTAACTCCAGTGTCAATGGAGGATATATCCTCTGGTTCATATTGACCCTGGTGTAAATGGAGGATATGTACACCGGTTTATCTTAACCCTGGTGTAAATGGAGGGTATGTGCTCTGGTTTGTGTACAGTGGTCCCTGTAATGAGACACCACTCTAGTGAGACTGACATCACTCTAGTGAGAGACATCTATCAGGAGAGTCCACCTTTTCAAGATACAATGCATGGTACTTTACAGCATATCTGTCTCTCGTACAAGGAAAAACCATGTCTTGAGACCACCATTTGGTCCATGACAAGGGATGGTCTTTTAAGACAGGTTTCACTGTAAACAAAACTCACTGCGGATCTGCCATGTTTCACTCCAAGAGCTCTGTTGCCCTCAGTGTAGGCGCCCTCTCCTCTGTAGCTGCATGTCTGGATTATTACGTTACATGTGAACAGACTGAGTCCAGTGACAATTCACATCTGGACTCTTTCGGGTGATTTGAACCGCTTATGGCCACTGTTTCCATAGCTGGATGTACATGTACTTAGTGTCATACTTTAAAGTTAGACAGAAACTGAAGATATATGTGGGGTGCTTACATGCAGGATTAGAGATGACGTTAACCCTTTCCCCCATGAAATAAGACTGAGAAAATCAGCTTTCCTGGTAGTGGGTGGGTGCTAAGTGCTTAACACACTTCAACGAAAGATGTTGACTTGGCATGTTATCTAAATAGGTCTCATCTACAATTGTTTGGGGCATTTTTTTATTATTATTCTTACTGTTGAGTCAAAGACATTGAAGCAGATGAAATTTGACCACCAGCTGGTTTTGACCAGTTCAAGGGGAAGAAGGTTAAGTAAAAGGACTGGCCGGAACTGGGTTGTAAAATTGGGGCAAGAACTGGTATCAGACTTGAGCATCTCACAAACTTGACCAAATTCTGCTGCATGAGCTCAAAAGCCCTCACTTGTTCAAATAATATCGCAATAGCATTTCTTTACAGCAACCAGGGCACTACGGGAACGTTCAGACTGCCAGACCCAAGTTCTGACATATGAACTAAATTTTATAACACTTTGTGCATGACAAACGATTAAAAATCTGTAATATGTGTTCTTTACGCATTTTCTGAATCCTTAAAAGCGAGAGTCAAATAGAGGCAGGAAGCCAAAACATAGACACACACAGTTAATCTAATACAAAGGACATTATTTGTAGCTTTTAATCTTTGATACTGCTCCATCCACCCACCAACCCCCCCTCCCCCCCAAAAAAAACTCTGAAAAAATTAACTGTTTGCCAGTTAGATTGACTGAAACAAAAAGGTTTGAAGTTCGAGCTTCGCCATGACTGAAAAAAACTGTAACAAAATCACTGTAGAATGCGAAACTTTTTCCTCCCCAACAGTAATTATCATGCTCAAACCTTCAGTCTTTGATCATGTTGAATCTGTTCAGGTGTAACTGAACCTCAGCAGCAGACAAGCCTTTGACAGACCAAACCACAATGTTTACAGTACAAGCCCATATGACAGGCAGGTCCTTCAAGAAGTATTGACCCAATGTTGGACTATGTAGTCAGGCTGCAAGTGCTGTTTGGTGAGGAAGTATACTACATGCTGTTGGCATATCGACCGCGCTAAGCTCAAATTAGGAATTCTTATCAATTCCACTACGCTAGTACACACTATTTAAATATTCATTTCAATTCCTGAATTTAAAGTCCATAAATATTTCTTCAATAGTGGGCAAACATGGGACTATGACTGGTAATCTTGTGAACTTGCCGGCATTTTTGTCACTTCAGAGACCCTTCTCTTGACAAACCGTTCTGGGGGCAGATCACCTGTCCCACCACAGCACTTTTTGTCAGAAACTTTACTTAGCCTTTCCCCCTTGAATTAAGAGTGAGTCAACAGCTTTCCTTGACATGGGTTGGGCACTAAGTGCCCCAACCCATGTCAAGGAAACCTATTTACCTGGGGCATGTTATCTTGATAGGTCCCATACACAAATTGGTCTTCATTGCTGTTGATATTAGTTGAAAACATTAAAGCACACAACATTTGACCACCAGTCGATTTTGGCCAATTTAATAGGGAAAGGGTTAAAATAGTGCAGTACAACTTCAATGAGCCAAATCTGCATCTCAGCTGAGCATGCTCAGTTATGCCAGTCCTCTGGTCATGTGATGTCACTTGCCTCACCTTTCTCACATGTACAGTTGTCAAACTCTATACACTGAAACCTGTCTTGAATGACCACCTGCAGGGTTGACTCATTTGTGGTCTGTCATGGGGGGGGGGGGGGGGGGAAGGGTATTAGGACATTAAAAGTCCTGAGCACAGCATCTTGCAAAAGTGGTCTCTCAAGGCAGGTGGTCTCTCTTGACCGGGACCACTGCATCATGAAAAGAGCTGTTCTCAGTAAGAGTTTGGCTTACTAACAGATTAAATCTTCAGTCTGTTATAACCCATACATTGTAGGTTGTACATAGGTGGTACAGTTTGAATTTTTCCTTTTTTATGAAACTGGTTGAGGAAAGTGATAAAAAAAGGAGTTTGATTCTGGTTACCAGGGTAACTTACCAAGTTACATGGGGAAAGGTCACTTTCTGTGTTGAATGACCCCTGGCTGCCTGTACTGAGATAGTCACTTTACTCATTTACTACACACAAACACAATATAACCATTCCAAAGTGACACAAATGAAAACTGTTTCTAGTTTTGCGACAGAAAACCGACTCACCTTTGGTAGCAGTCTGTGACAGTGTTATAATGGTAGGAGGCATGAGTGAATGCTTGAAGTAGATAAGAACGATCTCTGAAGTGATACTGTATCCTTTCCTCAAAGGCTTCATAGCCATCCAGGTAATGGCTGAGAATGTGGTTTGCCTGTGGTACGTGAGGCAACAGAGGTGATGGTGGCGGCTGCAATCGGCCAAAATACAAAATTCCAGAAGAATCTTCAGTTTCTTTCGTATCATAGTCAGAGTTTTCTTCTGTGGCCAGCGGCAGAACCTTCAGGCCTAGCCAGGACATGAAGAGCAGCGCCGCCTGGTGGCCACAGGTAGTGAGGTAGCAACCTATCAAGGCTTCAACACAGTCGGCAATGCTTTTGTCTGGTAGGCTATGCTGAGTCTGCAGGTTATAGGGAATAAGGCACTGATGGGGGTCAATAGACTCCTCTTTGTTTTCGGAGTCTTCGCCTCTTGTCACTTCCTCCAACTCCTTGTTGAAACGTAGCTGCTCTGCGCTTCTTTTTTTGCTGCCTATCTTGGAATCTTCTGTTTTGTCTCTGGAATCATCTCCAGAGCATTCATTCGCAGAATCGTCTGTGGTCTCACAACTGGACACGCCCTTTAAAGTCATCTTTGCTGTGGAGGCAATATAGACGTTAAGTCCTTTGAAAGCACCCTCTTTTTTGATGGCATATCCAGGGGGCAGCCAGTTCTCTGTGGGCTCAAATTTTGCCGATACCATACAGTCTGGAAAGCCCTTGCCTTTACCAAGACGGTAAAGGTTATAGTTACTAACTTGCTTACTGCGGAGGTAGCTGAGTTTCCCTTCATGAATGCCTGGGTAGGTACAGTAGAGATAAACAGTAATGGCATATTTAAGAAATGAGTCTCCTATAGTCTCAAGTCGCTCCAAGTTGAAAAAATCATTTGCATTGGACATTGTCAAAGTTTGCAGTATAACACAAGGGCTGGGCCCAATGAAATTCTCTAGGTCAACATCAAAGTCAAACTGGGTTATCGGTTTACAGTCTTCTGACTCGGTTACTTCAGTGGTAGAAGTGGCGGTACTTTTGCTGTCAGTTTCAAAACTCTGCTGTTGGTGCTCTCCGTCATCCATGGTGCACCTCCTGCTGCCTTGGCTTTGGTCCGGTACGACACACGTGTCTGTTCGCAGCCCGGGAGCAGGCCCTTCATCAATTTCAAGCCTGTCACTGCTGTTCTCAGTGTTTGAAAGATATGTGGTCACTGTTGACTGACTAGCACCCATTTCACAGTTGTTTGTCGAGGTCACTGTTGTTTCTGTAATAGTAGTAGTAGTAGTAGTAATAGTTGTCTTAATATTTTTATTAATAGCATTTGCATCATTTTTACTGTACGTGTCGGCCACAGTACAAACTTCAATATCACAGTCACCAGTCTTAGCACGTTCATGGATAGAAGCTTCTGAGGTAGAATTTGAGACTGGGTTACTTGGTGTTCCATCTCTTACGTGCAGACCACAAGCACCGTCTTCCAGGGTTTCCACGTCGGAACACAAAGTATCCTTGGAACTCCCAATATGACCCTGTTCTGATCCGGAACTAAAAAATGCTGAATCAGTCTTGCTGTCGTGTGTAAATCTGAAGGGGGAGGGCGAGGACTCGGCATCGTAATAGAATGAAGACTCGCTGGTGTTGTCTTCTGAACTTGTGCTGCCCGTCCGCTGATGTTTAACATCACCTTCGTCAACTGCTAAGTGAATAAATTTCCCTTCTGTGGTGTCAAATTTTCCCTGAAAGAAGTCTCCCAAACCCTTGGCTAGTCTCCCCGATGGCTTCAATTTTGACAGCTCACTGTTGAGAGACAGTTGTTCCACCTGAGCGGGACATGAATCATCACTGACAGTTATTTTGTTCATGCAGGCTGACACACCTTTCACTTGGTTCTTAATTTCATTGTCCGAGACACCGTGCATGGACCTTTGGTCTCCTATGGACAATTGCGTGTCTGTATCTTTAATGTTTTGAGCTACAATGTCTGTTTCCTCATCTACTGGTATTCTAGTCCTCCTCAGGCCATTGTTGGTTTCATTTTTCTGGTCTGTCTTCTGGTCTCCTGGCAATTCTTCAACTATAAATACTTGTGCATTGCTTTGTTGCTTGAGCACTTGAAGGTCATCATCTGCATTGCAGTCCGTCTCTACTTTTGCCAAACATTGGTCTTGCTCGTCTGTCTCACCATCTTCAAAATCAGTCTTTGACAAAACAATTGTCTGATCACAACTACTCTCTCCTTCACCTGATGTAACCTGATCATCGATCTGATCTTCGAGTTTCTCTTTAGAATCCCCCTCGTGTATTTCCTCTTTATTTTCTTCCTCTTTTGTTTCCTTTGGATCAGTGCTGAATCCAAAATCCAATTTTGGAAACCTGTACTCTTCTGGCAAGTTAACAAGTCCTATATGAGCCTGGTGAGCAATGAGGATACGGATCTCCTCGGCAATAAGGAGGCTGTTGACACGATACAAAATGGCAGGTAGACAGACAGTCTTGCGCCACAAAGAGGCTGGAAAAGGGTGAACATCACAAAGTTCTGGAATGAGAATCTGTTTCTGCTGGAGATTTTCCCTTCGTGCTCTCCGTGTTTCAGCGCTACTAGTGGGCAGCGCCACTCCCTTTTGGTTCATGTAGCGTGGGGTTAGCAAATTGAGTCTTGCTGATGTGTGGTCGACATCCAGCAATGGCTGGTCCTGGCTTGTCAACTTCAAACCATATTTGTTTTCATAATAATGAAGAAAAGTTTGATACAACTCAGGTGAAGGGAATGGACTTTTAGGGTTGAGATCATATCGAATTTCAGCCACATAAAAATATTGTGGCTGGTCTAGGTTGCGGTAGGATGGCATCACAACAGCATCTTCAAAATCTTCCTGCCTGAAGACAAACTTTTCTGGCGAGGTACTTTGTTTGGCTGCTTGGGGCTTTTTCAATGCCACCTTCTCGATGGTTTCAATAAAGGGCCAGTCTATCACAATGTTGCCATTATCTGCAACAGAATATAGATCACTGTCATATATAAACTCCAGCTTTTGCAACACGACAGCAGGTGCTCCTTTATTAATAATAACCGTAACCCTTTTAGTGTCGAGTTGGAGACCGAGTCAACAGCTGTCCCCTGAAGCAAATTGACTCAATTTGCCAAACAAACTGCATCCAGGAAAGCTGTTGACCTGGATTTTTTTTCCTCTAGAAATATTAGCATACAGGTACTTGAACACACCTGTAGTTATGTAGAATATAAGTCTAGGTCAACAGTTTTCTTTGGCGCACTTTGAAGGCAATGCACCCATAGTGTGCTGAGGAAAGCTGTTGACTGTCTAAAATGTGTCACTGAAAGAGTTAAAAGCCACACATTAATGACATTTGACAATATTTCTTTGTTAATTTACCTTCAGTTCAGTTCAGACCATCTGCAGTGCAAGACCATTCTTTGCCTGCATTAGGGATGGTCAGAAATAGTATATTTTTTTGTGTTTAGCACTGAAAGAGTTTATCAGCAGTTAAAGCTGGAACCCCTCTTCATTTTACCACAGACCTCACTAAATCCTACAAATTTGCAGCACTGAACGGCCACAAGGTGCCTATATATCAGATCACTTTTTGCTATTTTGTAACATACAGTTTCAATTTTGCCTCACTTATCTTTTGTCAAGTCTCAGCAGTATGTCAGGACAAGTCAAGTTGGATAAAACATATTATACAGCAGGATTAATGAGAACATTTAGGTGAAAAAAGCTTGCCAACAAACTGTACAAATATCAGTCCAAAGGTGTAAGCCTGGACAAAGCATAATATTTGCTTGGGAAAACTGCAGAACATTTTTCTTTGAGTCTGTAAATCTACATTGGTCAGTTGACCCCATTCCTGGATATCTCATTGGCTAGTGTTTCCCAAGGACTTGTAACCCAGTACAAGTTCATTTGACCACCTGAACATACACATCACATATCTTACTCGTAACAACACAAATACACAACTAAGATTTGATCGTCAGGGAGACTCCCATTGGGACAAACCATTGTTGCTATCTGCTACTATGGAAGCCACCCATACAATATGGCATTGACCAGACATGTTAAGTCAAAATAGTAATCAGTTTAGTCTTCTCCTGTTAACAGTAAGACTGTGTCAACACCCGACTTTGCATGCAACTGATGCCACGGACATGTGATGACCTACAGCATGTTAATGATAGATTTTTTTTTCCAGATTCCGTACTCATAGCTTTGACTGTTACATGTAATGAAAATATGGAGTCAATGTTAGCACAGACAACCAATCACATTCAGCCACTTTTGAGTAACTTAAGCAGGAAGTGGAAACAGAAAAATAAAATTACTTCTTTGAACACTACATGGTTAAGACCTTCAGTGGAAGCTACAGGTCAAAATTCTGCATTTAGCTAAAAAATGGGGTCAAAATTCTACAGTTCTGTTAAAAAAATCATACAATTTCCATTCATTTCATTTTTGTCTTCTTTTTTGTTTTTGTTTCGTTGTCATTGTTTTGTAAGGGGTTGAATATTCAATGCTGACTGCATGAAACAGGGGGCATTCCTGTAGCACTTGTTATAGGAATCAACTGAAATTCCATTATCGATCATAGGCTGAGAACAGTCAACCAATGATCCATTATAATCCATTCATGCATTAATGTCTTATTGCCCCACCATACGTGACATGTAACTACGGCTTGACATTAAGGAATTTTGGTCACTTCCCCCAGGACAAGTTGGAGAGAAAATTTACTTGTAACCCTGAGAAAGCTACTTGTCCACAAAGAATCAGAAAAGAAATGTACTTGTCCCATATTTTTGCAGCATAGGCTCTAAATGCCAATTTATCACTGCAGAACTATCAATTCTCTTTGTTTCTAATATATATATTATTTGTCAGTTTTATCTATCTTAAAAATTTACTGTTCATTCATTGTATTTTTCTGAGTACACATCTGTAATATGTAAATGAAACTCAGAACAACAATCTGACAATTGACATGTTGCATGAGATTAGACCCCCAAAACATCTTTTGATTATATTCCATATAAATTTTAAACAGTGTTTACATTTAATATGTTTGATTTTGAAATCAATTCATCTTGTGAAGTGTTGGTTTTTGTGATGCTTATGCCTTTATTGCCTTTTTTCATTCAGAGAATAATTATCAAAGATACTCTAGCACCTGTCTTTCATTAAAATATCCCACTTTCATTAAAATACATGTATCTCATTTACCTTTCTTCATATTCTTCTGCCCATGCTACAAAAGTCCTAAAAAAAGGATTTTTTTTCCTCTTTTATTGTACTTTATTCATTTATGAATTTATTTACCATAGCATGAATGTGTGTGGTGCTTGTCAAAGCTTACTGCTTACTGATTAGTATGCCATCTAGTGTCAGTTTGAAGAACTACTGAAAATGCCCTATGCATCAGACTGAATGTGAGGCGATAGATCCACACTATTGGAGCTTCAGGATTACACATTAGAAAGGACTCGGTGAAACTATGTTCAATGAACATACAAAATGGATTGAAAGGCAATTAGAAATTGCTGGATCAATGCCCCCCTCATCTCATTTATAACCTTGCTAATCACAGGTCACATTTTGGAATGACTGTAGTCAATAAAAATAGGCTATTACTGTGACCCAGATACTTGACATACTGACCTATTTTTATGCATCACACACTCTTGTATCCATATACACAGGTGTGTAAAGTTTCATGATTCTAAGTCAAAGTACAACAGAATTATGGCCCGGGCATGAAGTGCAATGTAGTTTTACATGAATGTATCACCGTGTCCCAGATACTTGACCCAGTGACGCACATTGTACTTTTGTTTCATGACAAACCTTCAGGACAAGATGTGTGTGCGTGAAGTTTAATGAACTTAAGTTAAATAGTAAAGGCCTATTTTTGGTACATGACACACTCTTATGTCCAGATGCACATGTGCGTAAAATTTCATAATTTTAAGTTGAAAGACAAGCGAATTATAGCCCGGACACGAATAGCTGAGACACAGATACTTGACCTAGTAACCTACTTTTGTTTTGTGACACACCTTTAGGTCAAGATATGTGTGTCAAGTTTCATGAAAGTAATTTAAACAGTAAAGGAATTATAACCTGGACACGATTTTACAAGGATATGTCAACCATGTACTTTAGCTAGTGACCTACTATTGGCACACGACATATCCTTATATGTTGATGAATCTGTGTGTTAAGTTTCATTAATCTAAGTTACACAGTAAAGGAATTGTAGTCCCGAGACCATTTTACAAGAATATGCCACTGTGGCCCAGAAACTTGATCTAGCCACCTAATTTCAGTACCTGACACACCCGTATGTCCAGATGGACCTGTGTGTAAAGTTTCATTAATCTAAGTTGAAGGACAAGCCAATTATAGCCCAGACATAAAATGTGGATGGACAGATGGATGCACGGACAGACGCATGGAAAAAGCAATTTATATATACCCCTCCTCCGTCAGGAGGGGAGCATCATTAGTGTATAAGTAAAGCAAAAATTTGAAGATACTGGTGAAGATTTTGAAACATTGGTTCATAAAAGTCACTTATTATCGCCCATCGATATCTTTACTATTTTCTTTGAGTTTTGATAATCACAGTTAATTTTACGTATTAAAATTTCCTTTGTGTTGTTTTGAGGTTGCAAGGTATTTTCTCCCTCAGCATAGTTGTTTTCAAGATAGAATGTATTATTTGAAGTCCTAGAAGTGCCATCACTTCTCCTGGTAAAAAGGTAAACACAGAAAAATGTTCATTCATGTGTTGGCTTGCCACAGAAATGAAAAAAATTGGACATTTTTTTCGGTAGAAATTTCAACATATCTTTTGTAAATTTATTTTGATTATAATCGAAAGCAGAAATTGCCATGAAAGCACTTGACTTTTTGCAAATTTGAACTAATATTCAATTATACTCAATGATCGGCACATCACTAAGTAGCACCTACATACCTATGAACATACAGGTAGCAACCCTCCTCAGGACAGAGGCTCTTCCATTCTCTGGCAGGTCAAACTACAGCACCACTTGCTGAGCAAAAATTCTCGGAATTTGAACAGGACCTACTGGTATGAGAACTAGAACTGTGGTCCCCAGCAGACTTTATATTCCCCTAGCCTTGCACACCCACATGGGTCCTGTGAGCATGAAAATGAGGTCAAGGTCACCAAAATGTTATGAGATTCAGAAATAGAGCCAAGGTACTAGAGCAGTAAATTTGAGTCTGATGTGGCCTGTGAATCATGGGATATTTTGCTCACAAGGATTCTGCTACGGACCAACAGTCAGACCAGCTAAAAACAGTATACCCCTCAAACAAAGTTTGCAGGCTATAATTTCAAGTAAACCTCTTTACGTGAGAAATATGTACATACATTTCACATGGTAACACATGATAAAAATGCACACTCCCGTAGAGATGTGAGAAGTACAACAGACACCTACCGCGAGTCAATGGCACTACAATATAGCTACACTCTGCCTTCTTTGGTGCATACACCATGGGGTCCTTCTCCAGTCTCAGCACTCTTGAGAAGACAAACTGGTGAAAATTACCCAGGCGTTGGATCTCTTCTTTGGTGAAGGTTATCTGTGACGTAATGAGATCAACAGACACCGTGACCTCACCAGAACGAGTGAACACTGGGAACAGGGGAACCTACAAAGAAAACGCACAAAAATAGTGTTCAGAGGATGGATTACCCTTGGCGCCCACAATCTGTTTTTCCTCAATTCTGCAATTTTGTTTTTTGAGACTTTGCAGTAGAATACTTCACATATAATTTCCATATTGTTGTCCAAGAAATGAAGGAGCACTTTTGGATGAGTTCTGATGACACAGACCACTGTACTGTGAGTCACTCAGATGGATGGCCATCAAATAAATAATTCAAAAGTTTCATTGCAAGTTTAAAAATAATAAGAGGAAGCTGCTTTTCAATAGGAATGTGGTCCACTATAATGTGCATCTCTGAAAAAAAAAAATTTGGTGAAGCTGCGTTGAATCCTTGTCAAGATATTATGGTAAAGTCATCCCCTTGTTCACCACTCATACAGCCTTGAAGATAAATACTTTGAAGTTTCATAAAAAATTTATAAATACAAAGAGGAAGCTAGTTTTCTATAGGAGCCTGGTCCCTCATCAGATGCATCTCTGATGAAAATTTGGTAAAGCTGTGGTCAATATTTTTTGAGATATTGGGGGTAATATCATCATGATTGACGCCATTCCCATGGCCTTCAAATAAATACATTAAAAGTTTCATAAAAAGTTAAAAAATAATCAGAGGAAGCTGGTTTTACATTGGTACCTGGTCCATCATAAGATACATTTCTGATAAAAAATTGGTAAAGCTGCGGTCAATATTTTTTAGATATCCCGTTAACATGTTCAGGTTGAGGCCACTCAGAGGGCTTTCAAATAAATACATTAAAAGTTTCATAAGAAGGTAAAAAATAATCAGAGGACGCTGGTTTTACATAGGAAACTGGTCCATTATAAGATACATCTCTGACAAAAATTTGATAACACTTTGGTCAATATTTTTTGAGATATCGCAGTAACGTTGTCAGGGTTGACGCCACTCAGATGACCTTCAAATAAATACATTAAAACTTTCATAAAAAAGTTTAAAAACCATCAGAGGAAGCTGGTTTTCAATAGGAAGCTGGTCCATCATCATGTCCTTCTGTGACAAAAATTTGATACAGCTACCGTGAATATTTTATTGAGATATCGTGGTAATGTTAACAAGACGGACGGACAGCGCAGGGGACGGCAATACCCTGTGGCACCTCATGTGCCGAGGGTATAAAACTGAATCAACTCGGGGTATTCCCACATCAGCATTTATTTCTACAGGTCTTCTTCAATGGATTACACTTTCCTGTACATTCAATCAAACTTCAAAAATGTAAAATATTTGTAATTATTTTTTTATGTCACTATCAGCCCCCCCCCCCCCCCCCCAATGCTCATCCAGAAGATAATTATGTTTAAACTGTACTTATCACCAACAATGACTACACTGTACAAGGAACACAAGGTATGAGCACCAAGAAGCTGGCATCTTTTTTGCTATCTGCCTTACGAGGCCAATATGGGAAATTATCATTATTATTTTTTTTATAAACCTTCAACTTGCTCTGCATGTATTATATCGACATTCATCTCTAAATAGCCACTGACATTTGGAATCCTGTTGACGTTAATGATACCAAAGTCCCTTGGTGTGTCTTCTGGGGCATGTATTTTGCGCCCTCTGGTGTTCTGTTCCTCGGTGATGGGGCAGGTCAAGGTCATGTTGACGATATATAGGTAATGAGGCTGTCCTGAGGTTGGGTGACCCTTTAGTGCTTCTGCTATCTGCAACATTAATACAGTAATTCTGTGTACTTTCATTTTCAATATGCAAATACAATTGTCACTAAGTGATCACTGCTTGTTTGTGGTGTGCTCAGACAACTCTAACAGTCAGATAAAGTGACAATTTTCTAGCCAATATGGCTTGACCAGTTTCGCCTCAACCTGGGCTGATCAGAGACTAACCAAAGATTGCTGCCTTTACGTTCATCTTTCATTTTCAGATGGATAAACGTACTGGATTGACACGCTTCCATTCAGAACCATCATTAGTTATGCCAAGGTAAAATAAACCATGTTCCCATACTTTTTTGTTGAAAATATCAGCATTCAGTAAAAATACACGTCCTCCGTTTAAAAAAACAAGTTTTAAGTTTAATGTCTTGGAAGTAAATTCAAGACATGTAATCCTTTTGAACACATTCTACTCTTCAGAATTTATCAGCAAACCTAGCCAAAGGCATAATTTGGAGCTGTGAGCCTTGAGGAACATTTGAGAGGAAAAAAGTTTTTCCCAAGTTTGAAGTCCACACTTGAATGTAATCAGAGCCTTAGCCTTGAACATCTCTTGAGTAGTTTCTTTTTGGAGAGTAAACGAGTTAAGTCAAAACTATTCAGAGATAGAACTCAGAACCATAATTGAATTGAAGAAGTCTGTCGTGGAACTGACTTTTTTATAGTAGTACTGCTTGCGTTTGGTGGTGCCTGGTCTCGCTTGTCCCTGTGCCTCAGTCTCCGCCCACTCCCCTTCATCTTCCTCATATCGAATTACTTCCTTGCCGATGGGCAGGAGGTTGTCGTCCAGTTCACCTGTCATGACACAAAGAGACATATCATCATCATCATCATCATCATTAGACTTCTGATCAAAAATAATTTTCCTTTCTAGCTGGATTAAGTGGCACAGATGTGTAGTGGAGGAAAGATTCCACAACACACATCTAGAAACACTTTTATCAGCATGGTGTTGCATGGCAACTTTGAATATGGGTATCTTTTTGTTTCTGTAATTGAAAATGATGATTGTTATTCTGTTTAAGATGTCAATCTGGCTGGATAGTTGATATAATCAATGATTATTGTAAAATCCTTGAACCCTAAAGTCACATTAATTTGTCCTTAAGTTGTGAGAGAGAGAGAGAGAGAGGGAGAGGAGGGAGAGGGAGAGGGAGAGGGAGAGGGAGAGGGAGAGGGAGAGAGAGAGAGGAGAGAGGAGAGAGAGAGAGAGAGAGAGAGGAGAGAGAGAGAGAGAGAGAGAGAGAGAGAGAGAGAGAGAGAGAGAGAGAGAGAGAGAGAGAGAGATGAGAGAGAGAGAGAGAGAGAGAGAGGAGAGAGAGAGAGAGAGAGAGAGAGAGAGAGAGAGAGAGAGAGAGAGATGGGGGCATAGCCACCAATGTAGCAGGACTGATCTGGGCTTTGAAAAAACTCGAGCCAAAGTTGACCCCTACTCAACAGATGAGAACAACTGAATGGGCCAGGCAGGGAGGCAGGCGACAGTCTCCATCCTGTAGTAACAAGTTATAAGAAATTCAAACTTGAAATGGTGTCCTCTAAATGTTCCTGGAAACTGCACTACTTCACAAAATTATCAACCTTCCTGAATCTGTCTTCAAAGACCACTCATGGGGATGAACAAACTGTGGTCTTTTAAGACAGGTGGTCTCACAACCTCCACCACCTTCTAGGCTTTTTTTTGTGGTACAGCATCTTATACATTGTATTGTTTTAATAGGCTTGACCTGGAGGCATGCTATCCTTTTTTTTTTTTTTTTTTTTTTTTGAGGTCCATCCCATGTTTATATCACTGCAGAGAAATAAACATTCAAATATACCTTCCTGATGCAGAATAGAGCAGGTTTTGAGTGCCACGGCCATCTTGGCCAGTCTCTTGTTGGCCATTGGTTCACCCTGTATGCATAAAACAGTGAAAGAGTCTTACATCAACATGATCAAAGCATATTTTGGTGGCAATTTTTGCCCACAACTTTCTAGATTGAATTGACTTTTATAATTTTATCAGAGGTACCCATAACAACACAGTAATTTAACAGAGTATTAAATAAACCCTATATGTTAATATATGTGTGTGCAGTTTTGTTTTGTTTGTTTGTTTTTTTTTTTTTAAATGTCTTTGCCATGTTCATCAGATTTGCTCCAATAACCCGACTATCCAATTTTCATTTTAGGGTGACCAGTAATTACCGTTCAGAAAACCACAGCATCTGTTGCCCTTTTTTCCCATTCACATTCGATCAGGTTAATATTCAAACGCTCCATTCCGTCTTGCCAGACGGATATTCCATTCTGTATGCTACAACCAACCCACGCATTACTCTCTGTTGCAAAACATTGAGGCATATGAATTTGCCATGAGGGCATTTTGGTCAGTGTAACCTTTTCCCAAATGATTGGAAGTAAAATGTCATCTGCTTCGATGATTTTTTTTTTTTTATGAATTTAATGCTCATGAAAATTATCATTCATTTATAGGGCATTATCTACACATTAACACCATACCAAAGGGCATAAATGGCTAGGTTGCGGGCTGCAAGTGAACTTTGCAGGCTGCAAATGACATTTGCACCCATTTTGCAAGCATAAATAGTGACGTTGACTACATATAGTGCCTATATTTACACTGTAATATGCATTAAATGCTAATTGGCTTGGAAAATACTTCAAATGAATAATAATAGTAATCATGTTTGTTTTTATGTCATTGGGCTCATTTTATGGCCCTTGGTATTGGATTTGCGGCCCTCCAGTGATCATTTTCACCCTGCGCTTCCAGTTGGGGGCAAATGAGCACTGTCAGGCTGTAAATCGAATACTGTGGGCTGTCAATGATCCCAATGCCCGCCTAACAAACATTACTGTTACGATGATGTGAAGGATAATTGTAGACAAGTCCTAGCTCTAATAAACCCATACCTGCCAACTTCAAAGCTTCCAAAATCAGAATATCTTTGGTGAATCACTCAGAATTATCAGAATTGCTGGCATTTTTACAGTGTATTAATAGAAACTGTGCTCTGAAAAATCATAATATCTTCCTATTTTTACGCACTTTTTACCTCTTTTTGATGGACACAGCAACCACAAATTGGAATGACTCAGATGAGATCAAAATGGTTGGCAGCTACGTACGCCCAATATCGCCAGCTTTCCTCTGGTCGCAATGCATGCTAAGTGGCCAACACACCCCACGAAATATTGTTCACTTGGCCTAAATTCATGAGGAAAAAGGTTACTGGAGAAAGGGTTTAAGTTGAGATATTAAGTTAACAAGTACTCACTATGATAGGTTTCTTGATGGGAGAGTTGATGGGTAGCTGCAATGTACAGACATACATGGGCTGGTCGGATCCGGGCAGCTCCTCCACCTTGCACTTTGGGGTCAGATGAGTGAATGCATCACTGGGCAGTTTGGCACAATACCTGAAACCAAACCAAGACTGCATGGGTTTCCTCCTAAATTCTGGGCTGCCTGTCTAAATTGCATAATCATTATGCTTTATTTTGATTGTATCAGATATATTTTATAAACTACACGTAGATCAAGGAAAAACTCAAGCTATGTCATAAAAACACTGTCGCATGAGCCACTAAAAGTTTAATATACAAAATTGAAGCAGACAAAAAAGAAAAGGTGTTGTGTGTATTATCTTTGTTGATTAGCTACATGACAGATAAACATCGATCAATAAGCCCCATGCATATTAATTTCCCACCCCAAAGCATGGGTTTGATGCCTGGCAATCACTGGGGACGTGCTGGCCACATCACTGTCACAGACAGGACCATATGCTCATTTCTCACACAATTAGTGTTTTTTGAGAAATTTAAATTCACAAATGCTAAATTGGTATTCATCTAGTGCTTCCCCAGCCATATAAATGGAGAAATTTCCATCTGCTTTTCATAAGCATTCTTTATTTCCACAATATTAGTAATATCCCACTTGTCCACACAGGTACAGACCCAGATCTTACCAAGCAAGACCAGGCAATCAGGCATGCAGTTGTGGCAGGCAATTGATCTGCATTTCTTGTATTCATGCCCGAGTATCTCAAACATATGTAGTTTACAGTACTTAAGTTGCTGAAAGGTGAAGATATATTTACATCCGATAAAGCACACTCATATTGAGAACAAGACGGAACCTACAGCACTTGGGTGAAACAATTTGTACAACTATCTATTATTGCAGACATAGGTCATCCATTGAACATATTAAATGTTAACTGTTTGTGAAAAATTGTTTTGCATATTTGTGTATCCATATTTAATCTGCCACAAATATTGCAATGTATAGCATTTTTTTCTCCATGTATCGAGGTATCTTTGTTTGAGTTGTGGAGAGCTACTTTAACTCATTCCATACTATGGTTACAAGCCTTGGTTAGTGGTTCTGGCACTGCCTGGCAAGTCATGCTGCAGCTGCCCTTGTAGCAGCTGCAGCATGATTTGCCAGGCAGTGCCAGAACCACTGACTTAAGACTATATGCATGTTGGTACTTGAATGAAAGCTCTTTTCATGAAGAATTTAAATATGCAATTTTCATCTTAAATCTAGGTAAATATATGGAAAAATCAGAGATTGGTATGGAATGAGTTAATGTTTCATGGGAGAAAGCGTTTAAGTGTGTTTATGATACCAGTTGCTCTTGTTATCCTATTTGATATGTTTATAATAACTTCTTCAGGTCTGAGAGACACAAGCGCTATATAGCGGGTAGCTGTACTGTGAAATGTGTCTAATATGATCACCCCTAAAAATTACCAAATTGTGATTTCTCAAGACAGGTGGTTTTTTCATAGGATGTGTGTACAATGTGGAAAGTACCAAGTAAAGTATCCTTAAAAGCTGGTCTTTCAAGACAAGTGGTCACTCAATGAAGTGGTCTTTCAAGGCAGGGACCATTGTATTTTATCCATATAGGTTTGCTGAAACATCCCAAAACACAGCATGCAAAGAAGTACTGTTTCAGCGTACCAGAACAGTGTCACCTGGGTACTCTGCACCCGGTCAGTTCTCACTGACACCTTTGTTAAAAAGAAAAATATAGCTCCCAGAAGACACTAACATCATGGTAAGTATTCAGCTTTCTGCTCTTACTTGGCAGTCTTCTACTATACGACATTGTACATTGTCGCATTTTGTATTTTTTAAAGGAAAATATTCATACATGAATGTTAAATTTAAGTATGGGACCCCTTTGGAAATAAGTCTTTTATTGACTTTCAAGGGTCTTCTTAGGTAGACAACATCTTTTTACTTACTTTCATGTTTCTACTGGTTTTACATGGTGAGTTGTGGTATATATTGCTGTCTACTGAATATAATCAATCATGTTCCGATAACGATTCAGAACATGGAAAAACTGGACTCGGTCCTGACAGGTGAGCAGCTTCATCTGAAGACAGTTTTCATGAAAATTTTGGAGCAAAAGTGTGACATATTTCACCTCAACCTTGGCACTTCAGCAACTGTTGACTTGTAACAGTACATCAGAATGACTTACAGCGCAATGACAGCAATCAAATAGGGCAAGCCAAAAATTTACATGTTGACTAGGGTTATGGCAGTTGTAATGGTGACCTGTGGGGACCAGCAATTTAGAAAAGCGTTTAGCCAGAGGTTTATCTGTTGATTAGAGTTATGGTAGTTGTCATGGTGACCTGTGGGGAGCAGCAATTAAAAAGAGGGTCAAGCCAGAAATGTATCTGTTGATTAGAGTTATGGTAGCTGTCATGGTGAACTGGGGCAGCAGCAATTAAGACGAGGGTTAAGCCAAAAGTTTACCTGATGTTTAAAGTTATGGTAGTTGTCATGGTGTCCTATGGGGAGCAGCAATTAAGAAGGTTGAGCTTACCTATTAATTAGAGTTATGCTGGTTGTCATGGTGACCTGTGGGGAGCAGCAATTAAAAAGAGGGTCAAGCCAGAAATGTATCTGTTGATTAGAGTTATGGTAGTTGTCATGGTGACCTGTGGGGAGCAGCAATTAAAAAGAGGGTCAAGCCAGAAATGTATCTGTTGATTAGAGTTATGGTAGCTGTCATGGTGAACTGGGGCAGCAGCAATTAAGACGAGGGTTAAGCCAAAAGTTTACCTGATGTTTAAAGTTATGGTAGTTGTCATGGTGTCCTATGGGGAGCAGCAATTAAGAAGGTTGAGCTTACCTATTAATTAGAGTTATGCTGGTTGTCATGGTGACCTGTGGGGAGCAGCAATTAAGAAGAGGGTTAAGCCAGAAGTTTACCCATTGGTGAGAGTTATGGTTGTTGTCATGGTGACCTGTGGGGAGCAGTAATTAAGAAGAGGATCAAGCCTAAAGTTTACCTGTTGACTAGAGTTATGGCAGTTGTCATGGTGACTTGGGGTGAGCCCTCCTGCTTGACGGGAATGTATGGTGGCAATAGGCTGTCTGCATGATTCTTGTTGAAATTCTGCTCATCAAAATCGTCATCATCATAGAACTTGTTCCGGAGAATCTGAACCAAAAATAAATGAATTTTTAAATGAATCGATTGTGTCTTAAAGCAAATGCAGTGGTCCCTCTCTAATAAGGCCATACATACAGTCACGTTTTCTTGTTGAGTGATAAGGGCCAAACCAGCATGGCAGTTAACATGAATGTCGTATAGTAAACAGTTGCTGTACCTGTTCACAATGCAAGTATAAATTTAAAATTAAACTTCTCCATTATCATGCACTACTGATGTATCCTTGTACGTTTTCAGCTCCATCATAATTTTTTCACCGATACCTCTTTCACTCTGACCTGGTTTTTCAATGAACAGGATCTTAGTTAGGCTGAGGAATCATCAACATGCCACCTGCACGTACTGGTTGGCAAGCAGCCAGGAGTCTGGGGCAAATGTGGAACATTGCACATACCTGTGCTGAGAAACGAAGCATGCTTTTATTGTCCATACTGTTACTGTGTGCAATCACTACATTTACTAATAGAAAGCTGGAATATACCATGTGTGAGTAACTTAAAATTTTCAGTGATACCAACTTGCGGAAGTACCTTGGGACGCAGCAGGCTTCACTCTTTCATTGTTAATTTTCGTAAAATTCAATGTACTCTGACATGACAATACTAGATCCATATTCTTTGTAAATCAACCTGTCATGCCAGTATCAGCATGAGTACAATTGCACATACCAAAAGAATTGTCCAGGTCAACATCTTCCTTGGGTACACTTTGGGCACATTGCTCCCAAAGCATGCTGTGGAAAGCTGTTGACTTAGTCACAACTTGGCGCTTAAAGAGTTCAGTCTGGGATCTCCACTGTCCATGGTATGTTTTGGTATTTATGGATTGATTACAGTCAGATGAACCAACTGTCCTCTTACATTTTGCAGCATTTTGGTAGAAAGGCATGGATATGTTTGAATGCCATGGATGAAGTGTCCATGACCCTGGTCATCTGTATGTGGGAAAGCACATACAAACTTGAAGTTGAGATCCCCCATGGGGTTACAAGGCCTGTGCTTTTATGATTAACCCTTTTCCCCTTAAATTGGCCAAAAATGGCTGGTGGTCAAATGTTGTCTGCTGCAGTGTTTTCAACTAGTTTCAACAGTAATGAAAAACAGTTTGACTGAAAATTGTAGATGAGCCCTATCAATCACATGCCCCAGGTCAACAGCTTTCTTTGGGATGGGATGGGCACTAAGTGCCCAACTCATGCCAAAGAAAGCTGTTGGCTCAGTCTTAATTCAAGGGGGAATGGGTTAATAGACTATTCTGTGTTTATCACAATTTGAGCCTCCTGGCTAAGCAAGCTGCTATTACTCTTCCATATGTCGACAGAGGTGCCTGACAATGTTCTTGTGACACCAGAGAAAGAACTTCAGTCTGCTGGAGCACAGCATCTTTAGCCACATGCCCTCAGTATTTTCTTGACGGCAGTGACTACTGCCCAATTGTTGGACATGTTCAGTCCGTGCTTGTTTTGAGAGTGTTCTGTGACACTGTTCCTGGCTGATGTTATGGTTTCCAGTCAGTTGATGTGGAAGCACCACCACCACAGTGGATGGCGACAAGATGTTGACAGGAAGCCTCTACTCAATCTGGCACATATCTATCCACAGTGTCCTCTGTGGCAAGAACGGAACCCCAGACTTATTTTGTGTGGTTATGTCCTCTACTGAGAACAGAATCAGAGACTTATCTCATATTATTATGTCCTCTACCAAGAACGGAATCAGAGACTTATCTCGTATTGTTATGTCCTTACGTCTTGTACGTTCCACCTGTGCAGGTGCTGCTTGTCTAATGGCGTGACCATCATCCACTGATGTCGAGACCTGATCTTCCTCTCCTATTATGATTTACTGTGAAAACTCAGGTGGATGATTTGCGCATAAAGCATGACCATCTGGACCTTAGACTCCATGGATGAGAGCGTCCATGTAGGACGCATCCAGTATCAGAACAACAGCTCTTTTTCTTTCTTTTTTTAACTTGGAAATAAATGTCTGAAATCTGTTCTGCAATGGTTGGTGCATAAAAAGCACTGTAAGATTGTAGATGAAAACAAAATGCCGGGGCATATCCAGATCTGACTTAACCCTTTCCTTGCCAATTTTGACAAAAGTTGATATGCTCTGAACTACAATAACCAGACTAGATACACTCCTTTGTAAACCATCATTTCATTCCAGTACCAGCATGCCAACAGCCGTAAAGACCAGCTGATTGCTCCAGGGCAACAACTTTCCTCAATGTGTATTGGGCACAGTACCAGCCTGTCTACAGTTGCAGGGATCATAACCAGGGTGCAGGTCAACAGCTAGCCTTGGCTCTGAAACAGTTAAGAAAATGATCCTGATCCACACAAATCTCAATAGCCATCTGGAGCTTTTGCTCACCTTCTCAATTCCTCGGAATATTTCCAGGTCCTCTGCAAAGCGGTCTTTTCCCCCTTCTTCCATAAGCATGTAGTATTTGGCATGTTTGGCTCTTGCACGCCCCTGAAACAAACCAAGAGAGTATCAGATGTTGCTGCTAGTATGATGGAACTGCTCCAGTGCCACAGATCATAGAGCTCACCACAACATAACACATGCAGCCTGGATTCAACCTCCTCTTTGAACGCAATTGGCCAACAGATCGTGCTTACTATGGCCCCTTGGGGTGGCAAGGGCATGTGCTATTAGAAATTATATAAAAAACCTGCCAGTGCTATCGGACATGTATCCACTGTCTGAGCAACCTTCTCCACTAAGCTCCATCTTTGACCCAGCAGGTGATCTAAGTTCCTAAGCCCAGGGCTGCCACCTAAATCATAGCCTCGGGGAACTTCACTGTCTGATACAATATTCCTATTCTGGGGTCCACTGCTGCCCACAACTGGTAACTTCAAGGCCTTGTACTTCCATTTTTAGGTAATGCTCACACTGGAAAAGTCTCATTATATATTGTACATTACATTCACTCGACAAATCAGCCTTCCCTTAACACTAATCAAACAAAAATATTTTGGATACTACCTCTTCAAAATATCCAATCTGAGCTAGCCCACACGTACTTGGCTGCCATTTCAAAAATTGTGGATTCTACACCCAATGGTGTGTAAATGAAGCTAGTAATGGAACGATCTTGGGAGGGTTTATGATACACAAAACCAACAGAATATATTTTGCAAATATTTCAAAGCATCAATAATGATATGATATATACAGTAGTCCCTCCTTTGAGAGACTGCCCCCTAGTGCCACCCAAAAGGTGGCTACATAAAGCAGGTGGTCTCTCAAAGGAGGTATAAATAACATAAAAAGTATTACAGAGAGACCTGATAATTGTGGTCTCTCAAAGGAGGTGGTCTCCCAAAGGAGTGGTCTTTCAAAAGAGGGACTACTGTACTGTTTTATGGTGTATATTATTTATTGGGCCTCTTACTGTCCACCAATCCTAGGCAGCAAAATATTTGCAAGCCGGACCATGCATAAACAATGATCGTCAACAATAGACCATAAAACCATGTGCCAAGCATTTTGAGTTTGAATATGATCATGTGCAAACTCAGGTACATTTGATTATGTTCAGTTCACCTCACTAATTTCCATCCATGCACATTGCAAACAGCGCTGAAAACAAGTGGCCATGATTCACTTTGATATCCAAATCGAATGTAATTTTGTGCGACTGTCCATTGTGCCATGCTCAAAATGGCGCTCACCAATATGTGTATGATTTGCCAGCGTATTGTGTTGCATTTGGATTTGTAACTAATGATGATAATTGCTTCAGACACAACTGAGTGGGCAGATTAAAGTTAAAAAGGTAAATCATGTTTTAAAAATATTTTAATGACTACTTGCCATGGTAACTCATAGAAGAGATACCTGGAACCCAGTGAAATAATATGATAGCAATCACCGAACAACCATAGCTATGCAGCTATGCTGTTTCCCCTGCCCAAGTTAACCCTCCAGACTAGTTGAAATAAAATGCTGTGATTGAGTTAACTTTACTGCAAAATAACATCACACCACCGCCACTTTCGCGACAAAATCTTTCAGCCTCAATCAATTCTTATTAAGGAAGGGCGGCTTAAACACTTTTTTTATGTGTCATAAAATTTATTTCGGGACCATAGTCTTTTCAGTAGCCTGTAGGATTGGCCTGGTTATCGGAACCACATATATCTTTGTTAGGCCTCAGGTAACTTGGACATTTGTTGAAGCATGTTTAAAGTGGATGTTCTTTCCCCTTTTACATATTACCTTCTGTGACGTCAGTTTAATTTGTTTCGTGGGCATAGCTGGAGGCACTTGTACCATTATAAAAAATCGCTCACATCTGCAAAGGGCCTGACATTTGAAATCCCCCCCCCCCCCAACACCTGGAGGTAAATGCCATTTACTTGAAAATGATATCCGAGTAATTTTAGTGTAAAAGAAAAAAAGGGTTTGAGTAAGAATTAAAGCTGAGCCCTATCAGAAGTACATGCCATGTTTCAACAGCTTTACTTGGGGTGGATAAGGTGCTTGCTGCCTTACCTGCCCATAGGAAAGCTGTTGATTTGAACATAGTACGAGGGCGAAAGGGTTGAAATTCACAGCTGTTATTTTCCAGAAACAACAAACATGTAATGTTGAGAGCTGGGCAGAAGTCCTGGGAGGAAGTGATGATTCAAGCGATCTCATACGATCCCCATTCCTATTGGTTCACACAACCTCACACTATCAGCATTCCTATTGGTTCACACGATCTCACATGATCAGCATTCCCATTGGTTCACACGATCTCACATAATCAGCATTCCTATTGGTTCACACCACTAAGCATTAATTATTCAATTAAATCATTTGACAATCTAACTACATCATGGTTAGCCAATAGAAAGAATCGTCCGAACAACATCTCTAACCTTTGAAACAGTGATGTTTGACATAGATTAGCTGCATTTCAGTGAACTTTCCAATAACAACAAGCATGTAACGTTTACCAGAAGTGCTCAAGTCTAACAGAGGGCATGAACAAATGCAATTTTACCGCTGTTTTAGCACTACTCTGCCAATCATCAAATGTTAAAGTTCTCAAAGTATATTGTGCACGGTACATGTCACCTCACTGTAATTAAATTCTGTGTTTCTATGTGACATGTAGACATTGACCCAAAAAATTTGCAACATTTTGTTAATGGTATACGCCCAAGCTTTACCCTCTTTCTTTTGCTAAAATGTTTTTCTCAGAGTGCCAAACATTATGAAAATTGCGTTGACAGACAACTAATTAGGCAGGAAGAGTGTGTGCCAACAAAAGATAATATAGCTTGCAGAGGGTTAAAGCTATCAACACCCTTCCCTGGGGTAGGTTGAGTGTGCCTGGACCTGGGGAATCCTGTTCGGATAGAGCCTATCTGTAATTCTTATTCAAATTGTTTTTCATTAACACGAGTTAAAATTAAAGTAAATCATTGAAGCAAACAACATTCCAGCTGCAGCCACTTCGGGCCAGTTTAACCGTTTCTTGCTTAAACAACTGTTAAATCACCCAAAAGTGTCTGAATGCAAGTTGTCATCCGCCTTAATGTTTTACTTAAATTTCTCATTACAACAAAACATTTTTGCTGAGGTTTGTATGGAAGACCATTCAGGATTGTGCCCCCTAGGTCAGTAGCTTTCCCTGGTGTGGATTGGACCACTGCACATAACACATACCACATCAAGCTATTGACTCCTTTGTACTCTACTGACCAGGAAAGGGTCGAAGCGAAACTGACGATTAAAGTAATAACTAACAATCATTAACTTCAGTGTTCATAACAGCAATAAGAAACAAACTTTAATTTTAGCATTCATATCCATCTCATCGAGTCCTGATCCAAAAAGAAGTCACATCTTATCTTATAGCAAATGGCCATCTAATAAAATATACCAGACTTAATACGGTTAGGAGTTAGGCAGGTAATCTCTGGTGAATAGTAATAGTTCTGCAGTGAGCATGTTAATGTTTTCTCTGCTCCATGAAGTAAACATTCTTTTGCTGATTACTGGTACATAGCATGCTGAACAGACTAAGTTCCATGCATTCTCCACTGCATGCTGTCTGTCATCACCACACGGACAGCCATAATTTTGTAAAATGGACTCCATCAATGGTTGGTCATCCTTGGTTCCCACGGTAACTATCAGCATATACATTGGATAGGGCCTGTGTTTTTCCATTTAAAAAAAATAGAGATTCTGTTTCACCAGCCAGAAATTTCCAAATTCCATTTCAGTAGTTCTCTTTGTATGTAAAACACATTATGGCAAAACAGCAAATTCTGTTTCAGAGGTGACCAAAATTCATTATTCTGTTCCGTTTCCATTAAAAATGGAAAAATACAGGCCCTAATTGGAGAATAGTGATTACTACTGGTCAAGGTGAGAACAAACAACTTACTACAGTTATGCCTGTCTCAAAGTTAACAGCAAAACCCAATTGCTGGTGTTTTGTGGCCAGTCTGCCTGTGTTTTAAAACATTCCAAAGTGTTTCATTTGTGTTTTGAACACATTTCCTTTGCATTTTGAAAGTGTTTCAAAGACTTTGAGCAATAGAGCAATGCATTCCAAAGCATGCCAAATGCTTTGAGCAACATGTTTCAAGCACTTTGAAGAATTTTTAAAAAATTATTTCGAGATTTTTATATCGTCCATATATGATTGAGATTTTTATATCATCCATATATAAAACTTGGTACATTTATTGCCACAGTAGTCTACAATAATATAAAACAGGGATTAAAATACTTTTACCACAGCAGTACAAATACACAATTTTCAGCCATCTCCAGTGATAGGGCATCAGGTGCAAAAGCCTGCAATTCACGTGGTATAAGGCTTCCATTTTTTAGCACTGGTGGACCCAAAACCAGTGTGTTCAACTTTCCAAATGTGGGGAAGTAAACATTTCAAATACAGGGCTAGAATTCTAATAGGGCTTATCGGCTTGTCCTTACAAAGTGAAACTTGTGACGGACAAGTGAAGTTGCCAACACACTTGTAAAAAATTTACATAAAATTCAATTAGAATAAGACTCCACTTGGTTGGCGGACAAGCGAAAATTTTTCTTTTCTAGCACTGAAACATTAGTTTGAGACTTTTTCGATACGTGGTAATGAAACTGACAATTAGGCCTTTCACCACAATTGGACAAGCGCACAGACATGCCAGCAAAGCAATGTAATTGTTACCCCTCAATATAATAATGGAAGATTTTTCTAATCCCTGCCATTGCCTAATAAGATCCAGTTGGGGTTGAAACGTGTTGTGCAGTTCTCCATCGCCTCGTTGTAACTATTTGCACCTGTTTCAAGCTTATATATTACTTTTAAAAAAATGTTATGCCCCCATTGCAATGCATTATGATGGCTTTGTGGGATTGTTTGGGGAAGTTTGGTGTTTGGGTTTGTAAATATAATGGGCTTCTACTCTAAAAAAATGTGGAGCACTTAAAAAAGGTAGAGCACTTTAAAACTTGGGTGCTATTACTTGACAGTTTTAAAGTCAGCGTCAACAGTTACGCATAGTGTTTCAATAATATTATTTAGCATAATCTTTGTAATGTTTTGATGAAGTGTTTGAAAAACCTCTGGCTGTTTATTTAAAACACTGTTGGTAATACGTGTATAATGCTTCTTGAGAACAAAATGTGCTTGAAACACTTTTGGAGAACAAAATAAACTTGGGCAAAGCATTTCAAAAATGCTCTCAGTGTTTCCACTTCACTGAATGCATTGCACATCCATTGCTAATGTGTTGCTGCATTGCTTGCATTTGTGACCTTCACCATGGGCATAACCATAATAACTGTATATGTTTATAAATCCTGGATCAAAGTCGAAAATCAGCTCTCAAATGTTGAAGATGCTGGAGTCATTTATCCCTCAAGGGGAAGGTTTCCCTTGTACTTTTATTACTTCCACTATAAATGAAGTCTGGTAAAAACTGGGCAGACTAAATGGAGTGTATGCAGAAACATCCAGCTGGGTATGCTTAGCAGGCAAGCTATTGTTACCATTATTGTTTCTATCATTCCATTATTAATGGACAGAAAGGTTCGGGTGAAATCAAAACATGAAGTGAGATATACAATACAGTGGAAAACTGAATGCATGCAGCAGGCTGGCAATATTTGTATCAAATGTATACGAAAAGCTGAGCATTCCATAAAAAGTTGTTTTTTTTTCTCCTCTTCGATATCTCTGCCATGAACTTCAAAGAAGAACATGTTTCATGCAGGGTAAACACAGCATGGAAAATGCAATGCTCATGTTGACATATATGCCAAGTACTATTAAGGGAATATTAAGTACATTTTAAGTATAGTGGTCCCCCTCTTATGAAGTCACCCCAAATACACCAGAAGTGTGGCTTCATGAGAGGGGAGACCTATCATCTGGGGGTGGGGGGTGGGGAGGGAGAATATAGTGCGGAGGTCACACTTGCTGCATTATGAAGTGCCTTCTCAAGAGGGGGTGGCCTCTCATCGGGGGGTCTTTCAAGAGAGAGACCACTGTACTTGTATATATATTTCCCACCAACATATTTCTGGGTCCATATGCAAGGTAATATATCTTGAATTTGAGTAAAATGGTCACCAATGTGCCAGACACAGACAACTTTTTTGCACTAATCCTTCAATTCAATACAAATTTCATTGCTATTCTTATTGTCAGGTCGGCAGCAGTGTCTGTAACAGTGAGTGGAACACCAGGTCATTGATTGGTGATAACAAGTGTTAAAAACATATTGATTCTGCACAAGATATGAACTGACAACATTCAATATATTTAGATGATGTCTGTTCCATTGTGCAAAAAGTTCATTTTAAAATGGCATGTGATTAACCCTTTCCTGGTCAGAATAAGACTGAGTCAATAGCTTTCCTTGGCATGTGGGCACAATGCGCCAACCTCTCACTAATGGAAAGTGTTGACCTGATAGTAATCCATCATGGCAGCCATAAATCAACCCATCTTGGCAGCTGCAAGTCTAGCTACAACTCTCAGCAAACAATGTTTTCTATTAGCATGAACTTCAAGTAAAACATTATTTAAAGCAGATGACATATGACAACTTAACACTTTTGGGTGATTTGTGCAGGTAAGGGTTAAATGGTTAACCCAACATCATTTAAGGATCACTACTTGCATTTACCCAGCTGACAGATATCTTGTGCAAATAAAGATGGTGCATCTTGACTTCACTACAGTTTTTATGTTCAGCAAATGACAGGAAAATTGAATTCAAAATCTGTGAAGAAATATAGATTTTAATATATTTGAAACATGTTAGATAGGAATTTGGTCCAAAATAATGTGCTGAAAGCTTAAGCATGTTATTAAGTGAAACATCCAAAATACAGAAATTGACAAACAATTAAAAGTTACACTTCTAAAAGCAAAACAATTCCTGGATCCTAGAAACCACTAAAAATTGAAGGAAAAAAGTTAGAGAGTACCTTTTGAGCAAATGGTGGTCTAAATAAACTCAGAAGATTTCCCTGTTAAAAAGTGAGCAATTAATTGAAACAACTCAATTGAAGAGGATAATGCAGGTAATAGTTTTTGAGAAGTTGAGAATATAAACTGTGGACAGATATATGACAGACCCTGAGATCAGCTCAGTTGACTGACAAGTCAGCCAAGTGAAGAAAAAAGATGACTGTGACTGTCCTGTGCTCAGCTGACCTATCATCCATTAATTAAGGTGGTCCTGTGAACTTCACAATATCAAGGTCATCTCTTTTTGAGACCATCATCACTGTTTGTAATATCAGTCTTCACTCATACAGCTCACAAGTCACTTTTTAAATGACGTGTACTGAAAAGTTAAAAAATCCACTATTACCAAGATATATGCCAATATGTCAGTTTGACCTGTCAAGGCCACTCATGGTAAAATAACCAATATCAAAAGAAACCCCATAGGTACTTTCCTATTAGTGTTTGATAATAACCATGGCCCTTTGATCCACCATTGCCAAAATATTAGCCAGTTGACTAAGGTAAGCTATCCAGCTATAAACCGTACATACTGGTTCAGGGGTAAGTCAAATTGTTCTCATCAACTTGTACTATACAAATTTAGTGATAATTATATTTGGTTTGACAGGTATTCTTTATTCATAGTGAAGCTCAACATTAATAAGCAAAACTTCACTTATTTCCCTAATTCATCGTTTGCCATGTTCATATTTATTCATTATTATGTGGGTTGTCTTTACTGAATATTTAGCTTTGACAAGGAGCCGATACTCAGAGAGACATGTGCGGGTACAGGCTCCGAAACATGTTCTGAGTAATTACCCACTGAAACCCTTTAATTTATTTGGCCTACTACAGTCTATATCAAAATTCAACAGAAGAACATGTGCAATATGGACAATAGTACTTCTATATGTATATAGGTTAGACCGTGACAGGTTAGCTCATGGAGTGTGAAGAGTTTGGACTACAGAACAGGGTAATGACTACCAGCAAGTGGTTCTGGACAATAAGACACAAATACAATTATGTCAATTGCCCTTTCAAAGCCAAAATTAACAACACAAAAAAAACCCCCTTACAGGTACTTTCCTAGTAGTGTTTAATAGTAAGCATGGGTCTGGTATCCAAAATTATTAAAATATAAGCCAATATGTCAGATTTAGTGCCATGTCTACTGTAGAGTAACAATGGTGACATGCAACATACCCATACTCATTTGTCCAAGTTTTGATAATGTGTTAAAAATCAGAAAATGACAGCACCACTATGTAGTCAAAAACTATGGAGATCAGGTCTAGGTACAATCCCACAAAATTTGAAAAGAATCCAACATACACTTAAAGAGAAGTCAAAAAGCATAAACACAAATATTTGTTGAAAAAAAGAAGAAAAATAAAAGAATTGCAGTGCCACCTGTTGATCAAATTAAGGTCTATATGTCCCCAAAAGTGTCCCTAAGCAACTTCATGGCATTTCGCTTGGCAGTTTTGGAGAAGACTTTTTAACATTTCGCCAAAAAATTCAAATAAAAAAACAATACTAAAAAAAGTCCAAAGATTACTGGAATGTGACCATTTGAACAATTTGGTAGAGACCCACCCAAGGTTCATGCCCACCAAGTTTGAAGTGAATCTGACCGACAACCACAATGAGCGATAACAATACATGTATATAGACCGCAGTCGATCCTAAAAGCTCAGTTGACTCACAAGTCAGCTGAGCTAAAAAATACTGGATGACAATTAATAACTGAATTATGCAGAAACTCCCAGCTTGATGCAAATATATTTTTTCATTCCCGTACCTTAGACTGTACAAATGACCTATAGTCACCAGGAAGGTCAAAGCGTACCACCATGTTGCAGTTGGGAATGTCAACTCCTTCCTCCAGGACACTGGTAGAAATGAGCAAGTTCACTTCTTTCTGTCGAAATTTACGAAGCATCTCTTCTTGTTTACGAGACTGTGCTTCTGTGTCTTTGCTGCGTGGTCCCTGCTTACCCACCCATTGGCCTGTAATGTGACTGCACTGGAGAAAATAAAGGTCCGCATCCCAGATGCACAGCTCTTGAATAAGTTTGTTGAGGGCAAAAGCTGTGTGGCGCCGCTCAACGAAAACGATGCCACACATTCCGTCGTCTTCTCTAGGCTCTGGTTCTGACTCATTCTCTGTACTGGAATGTTTAGGTTTAACTGCTATGTAATGTACTTGAGATTTTTTGTTTTGTTTTGATTTGTTTGCCCCTTTATTGTTAGAACATTCGGCGTCTGTCTCATCATCAAATTCGCTGTCGTCAGACAGATCAAGGGAGTCATCTGACACCTCTGACCCATCCACAATGTCCCCATCTCCAATTATGACGAAGCTGTCATCTGGTTTGTACTCCCTTAACACTTCTATAAGTCGACACACTTTGGGACTCATGTAGAGCCAAAAGTCTTCAAGACATTGCACTTCTTTGTTGAACCGTCTCTCAATGTCTGTTTGTATCATTTTCAAGTAGGTATAGGTCAGCTGAAGTAGATATTTATGCCACTGTAAAGTTTCCTGATCTTCAATTTTTGCCACTTGCCTGGCCAGGGTGTGAGCAACTTTTGCTGCACACCATGGTCCCAGGCTGTGTAGGATTGACTGGCACTCAGTAAGCACAGTCCGTGGTATTAATCTGGGATCCTGTTCCCCGGCCTCTTCTTTAAATGGAATGACGCTGTCCTTCAGGAACGTTATGGCGCTGTCCAGGATCACATCCATTTCTGCAACAATTCCTGTCTGGTCCCTGTATGGGGTAAACTGTAGAATGTATTCTTTTGGCTTAATACTATGAAGGTCTGCAGCAAGCATATCTGTGGCTGTCTCGGCTGTACTATGCAACGTCTGTTCCAAGTTGTTCAAACTTTCGGACAACTGCTGCGGAGTTCTGCACTTGTCATTGACAACGGAGGTGGTGAGTCCCAAAATGCGAGGTGTGGAATCCAGTGAATTTCCATAATAACATTTCATAATCTGGGCATATGGATGGCGGTCCTCAACTGCATGGTGGCATTCATCACAAACTACTAAGTTGACCTGGTGGAGACCCATAAACCCACGATGAAGAACGTCAGCAAAAATTTGAGCAGTCATAACAAATACTTGGTTTTTTTGGACCTCCCTCTGCCACTGATGTATATCCCAACATGTGATGCCCATGGTGTCTACATATTCCCCAACTGAGAGGTCCGTGTGCATGCGAATCACTTTGGCCTGATGCTCCACCAACGAAACTGAAACACACAAGTAAAAAGTCTGTTGTAATGGAGAACAATACTGATGGCACTAAGAGCCTTCAGCACTTCTTTCCTTATGTGGCATTGGGTCAAAATACAGTGCTGCCTCTTAATAATGCTAGTGGTGGGTCCCTAGGCAGACTGTGTTTTGGCAAAATATGGCCAAACTACCTTATAACATGGGGACTGTCAACAATTCTATTGTAATGATGGCTGTTATTGAGAGCACTGCAGGACATTACACACACAGCGAGTATCCAGCTCCCCTTCACATCACTTTGAAAGTAACAAATATGCTTTTTCCTTCCAAAAACAATTTGGAACTAGAAGCCGATCAGTGACCAAAAACCCCTTGGCCAGGACAGAGGGACAGACAGACAGGACGAGTAGGTGATGACAATACCCCTCCGGTAGGTCAAGGTTACTTCTGTTTGACCCAATTACAAAGCTTTGGTGCAAATATAATGAGCAGAGATATCATGGCAAGACCATTTTTCTTCAATGCAGCACTGTGACCTAAATATGTGACCAGTGACCTAGTTTTCACTAGGTGTCTGAGGTATCCTTAGGACCAACTGTCACAAAAATTGGTGCAGCTACAATGAGAAAATTAAGATATGAAGATATCATGGTACTGCCATTTTTCTTCAATGCAGCACTGTGACCTAAATGTGACCCAGTGACCTAGTTTTTGATAGGCTTCTCAGGCATCCTTAGGACCAACTGTCACAAATAATTGATGAAGCTACATTCAATGTTTTTTTTTTTTTGATATTGTGTTAATGCCATTTTTTTCCTTTAACATAGTACTGTGACCTACTTTTCGATAGGTACCTGAAGCACCTCAATAGCCCCCTGTGAAAAAAACTTGGTCTCTGTAAAGTGAGTATTTTAGGAGATATAGTGTTAACAAGGCATGGCCAGACGGACAGACACGTAGATGACGACAATACCCCTTCAGCCTAGAAGGCTGAAGGGTGAAACCATGCATGAATGATCCCTTTCTAGGGGTACACAAATTTGTTGTCTAGCAATTTCAAAGAAATGGGCCAAGCTGTTTCAGAAATAAAGTATCTTTCAAATTTTCCAGCACGAGGCAGTAACATTCCCAAAGCTTGTCAAACGCTCAATATGACTGCTGAATTGGGTAAGCTGATTATCCTATGCCAAAGAATGTTGTTAACTCAGTTTATATTTTACAAAGAAAGACAAAAAACTTTTGACTGATGTTAAGTCTGTTATTCAAATTCTTGGATGTGCCCCTAGAGACTAATCTGCAAGGCAAATTTGAGACCTTTAACATGGCAAGTCAGTGAGTGTGCTGCTGTATCAATTTTGATCGCAATTTTGACCTCCCCCATAATCCCACCATATTTCATGAAGATCCACCAAAAATTAATGATGCTAGAGCGTTCACAAGATTTTCACAATTTGGCCCATATATTACATAATACCGTAGGTGGTGCCACCAATATTGAACTTGACCTAAATTTTCATACAACCCTATATGTCCTGAAAGTTATACTGGGTTAAGTTGAAAACTGTATCTCACTAACGAGAAAAAGTTAACAGACAGACAGACGGATGGACAGACATGAGCTGTTGCATAACCTCTGCAACCTTTGGTCAGCAAAGCTAAAAACTCGAGTCAATTCCTAGCATGAACAGGCTAACATGAATAGAAAAATAGAAAACTTTATATGTTTACATTTAATGAATTTACGTAACATGTTTTGAAACAGAATCATCAAAAGAGCAGACAAGTGTCCAGAATCTATAGAATATTAGATTAGACTTGGATAATAAGGACGACAGCAAAGAGGCAGGGAGCTAAGAAAACAGACAGGGAACAAAGTAACAGGGCAGGGTAAATATCCCTTCTACTTTAGCTGCAGAGAACACTATACATGTATCAATTATCAGTATTGGAACAACTGTTAGCACTGTGACTGCACTTATTTTCATCTGTATGAATTCTCATGTTTTTTTTTGCGTTTCAGACATTTAACTGAATTTTGATTTCACTATTTTGGACATAGTTCCTACTGCACCTATGTTAAAATACTATTCCATTGTGCTATTTTGTGGTTGCAGTTTTATGCCATCAGCAAAATAAGTCAAATTAAAAATGCAGCAAAATTAAGTGAATATACAGTACACCTATTTGGCGATACATGTAATATTGACGAGTCACTGGTAGCAATCTGAAATCTTCGTTTTCCCACATGTTAAGCATAATTCTTTCCTCTCTCCTGATTGATCTGATCAATAAACTTTTACACTTAAATATTTCCACTTGGATTCATGGGCAGGATATGTTTGCTGCAAATATTGATTTATGTCCAGTCTCCTTAAAACATGTATAAGGCAGACAAAGTGTAGCACAGAATTGTGGCTTCAGCTATCAAAGAGCAGGTGAAAATAAACCGTCTAGCAACTTAAAAACATATTCTATTCTGCATGTGACTTGAAGAAGCGAACATCGATATTTTGTGATGGTACCCATAGCGACACTTGCAACAATATTGATGGGTGCAAACTGCCTGAATCTCATTGTCTTGTTGCAATACACCAATATGAAGATGTACAAAATGATAAAACATTCAGCAGCTCTGATATCATATGCCAATGTAAAATTCTTTTGTTGCTGTATGCCCGTGGCATGGGAAGGACATTTGAGATAATGCTACAATGGATTTCCTTCTTTGTTGCAATTACCTTCCATCATTTCATGATTTAGTAATGACCACTTTTGACACAACAATCCCCAGCTTAAACCTATCTACCTTTACCACAAAGTTATCACTGAATGAAAAATGCAGTCTGTAATTAATGATCATTTTCATTTGGAGATAAAACTGTCTGGTGTGCATGTATTGTGTTTCTCACCGATGCAGGTGAATCTTTTGTTGTGCTTTGCCTTGACAGACATCTCGCATTGACCCATACAGTAGCGCCGTCAATCTATCCCTCTTCCTGCACTTTGGTTCCGGTCCAAAATTAACCCTTAGCTGGCTGACAAAACAGCAGTCTCAACTTTTGTGTGCCTTTTTTTCAATTTGCTTTATCTAATGTAACTTGTAAGGTGATACAAATTTATTAGTATCTTGACTCACCATGACCCAAGGTCAGATCCTAAAACTTTTTGTCAATATTTCACCAAAAATCTGAATGTTCTCATTGTAAATTTCTAGGGAATATTAGAACCAGGTGACACTTGATGCATGACAATAAAATAACCCTCCAGCTAAGTAAAGGTTAAGAAAAGATCATTATGTTGCATGTGGTACATTCAGCCAGCATGGCTCCAGCAACCTTTCATTATTTTTTATTCCTGTATTCAGATAGCCAAGAGCAGCACGGCCACCCTGGCATGGAGCCCGAGCATGTTTGACTTGATTCTCAAACTCCATGACAGTCAACAGACGTGTATCATTCTTCTCAGGTTGATTACTGTGATAAAAGGTTTACATATATATATGTGTGTGTGTGTGTGTGTGTGTGTGAGTGTGTGTGTGTGTGTGTGCATGTGCGTCTATATATGTGTGTGTATATACACACATATATGTATGTATGTATTATGTATACATACGTATGATCAGTTTTCTCTTGTCTTGGGTTTGATGGTTTCACCATGTAATACAAATGCCATTCAAACAATGCAATAAATTCACATTATGAATGTTGTCCAATGGAAACCTGCTTCCTTGCAAAATATTAAGAAATAAAGAAAATGTATATTGCTTTGAAGGAAGCGATGCATGACGGAAATGAAATAAATGTATTTTTGAGCAGTTTTCTCATCCTGACCACCAGGTTGTTATTATCACAAAACAGGATTGAGAGAAAATTGCAAGCAAAAATACTGGAGAACAGAAACTGGGTTTTCTTCTATAATCTCTCTAGCCATAGGCAGGTTAAAAATAGACTGACAAGTGAAGCGAGCTAGATAACGGACATAGGACAGGAGTCACATAAATGGACAAGTGATACTTGCTATATATGCAGACAAGTGACAAGAGTTCCAAAAGGGGACAAGTGATATCAGTTAGATAACAGTAAAAGTGATAAGAGATAGGGGATAAGTGATACGAATTTGTCAGGGGGAAAAAGTCATATTTATGAGTTAAGTAAGGTGACAAGTAACAGTGGTAAGCTAAAGGACAAGTTACATGAGTTGAACTGAGGGGGCAAGTGAAGCTTCCAACAGCCCTATGGACAAGGGCGCTAGAGAAATACGATGTTTGCGACTGGATGACTTGTGGGCACTTCTGAACATAGCAGACCTATAAATCGTTTTATGAAACAAGACAAGAAAATGCCGAAAAAAATTTTCAGAGAGGCCCAGAGCTGTCAGGCACTTGTCTGGTTTGTTTATTTTATGAAACAAGACAAGGATTGACATTATGGTGTTTTTTTTCTTGTAAGGCCTCCTCCTTTAGCTCAGTTTACAACAAGTAATGACTTAAATCAATATACAACTCAGAATTTCCACTGGTCCCAGCTGAAAATATACTTTGTCCCAGCCGTCATGGCTTGCCTTAATGCCAATCGCTGCTGGAAATGAACTGATGCTGCTGTGAAATGTTTTATGTCTTGTTCAGCTTATGCCATCACTTCATGCAAGGTCATGAAAGTATGCTACGGTACATAGTCTACAAATGATGCCTGACAAGCTCTCTGGGACAAAATGTCACTTTTTTAATGTACATGTTCTGTAGACATTAATCATGTGAAGCCAGTGCGCAAATGCACACATGTTAGAGGCTGCTTGCAGAGATCAAGCTTGGAGTTTTTGAGATGCCAATTGTCTCTGTATTTGATAACAGCTCTGTAGCCTTGGATCAGGCTTTAGCTCTGGCTTTTTTTTGTTTTGTTTTTCATATATTTATATTTTTGTGGCTTTGTTTTTGTTCTTGCATAGTTCGTTTCACTTATAAGGTACAAGTGACTGGTAGCGATGAGGTGGCTGCCCAGATTTTGTAACACAAGAGGCCCATAGGCCTGCCTGGTACTGTGCTGACACTGCCACTGAAGTCCAAGATACACCCTGCCATTATAAAATCACCTCTTTCAACTTAACAGGCATGGTGATGTCACAAAATACGTCAAGGTCACTGATATTAAATGCAATTCTAGCTTTGGACATTGTCTATGTATCCTATAAGTTTGGCAAATCTAATCCAATTACTTTTCAAGATATGGAATTATATATCTTAAAACATATTTTGGCTCATAATTTCCATCAAATTACAGGTGGCGCCACTAGTATTACTAACAACTTCGACTTTGACCTCCAGCACAATCCCACCAAATTCGGTGACGATCTGCCTCAAATTAAAGATGCTAGAGTGTTCACAAGATTTTCATATTTTAACCCCTATACTACATAATATTGTAGGTGGCACCACCAATATCAAAAAGAACCTAGATTTTTATACCCCCATAAGTCCTGACAGTTAAATTGGGCTAACTTGAAAACTGTGAACGGTATTGCGGTCACAACATTTTCACATTTCGACCTGTATATTACATAATACTGTAGGTGGCGCCACCAACATTGATGTCAACAAAGATTTTTTAACAAGAGGGCTGTGTGAACAGCCCGTGCCTCAGCTGATCTTGACATTTATCACACTTGCAGCTCTATGAACTTGGGAAAGGATCAAGGACACCATGTTCTGAGTAAGTCTGACCTTTAGAGAAGAACACTTACATGTGCAACATCAAAGTTCAAGTAGTTCTCAAGTTATAATGAGGAGTAAAATTCATGTATGTTGCACTGTGACCCCACAAACGAAGTCAAGGTCATTCATGTACTGTCTTAGCATGACCTTCATACAGAATAATTAACATGTGTAGCTAACTCAAAACAGATCTCAAGTTATCAAGTAAACAGTAAATTTCATATCAGTTGTCCTGTGAATTAGCATTAGAATGCCCACTGACTTACATAGTAATCTATAGGAAAGCTGCATTGAACAATAAGTACCCGAATTGAAAATCCTTAAAAATCAGGAATCCAAAGCAATGCCACCTAGTAAACAAATGTTTGACCCTTCCACAACAACATATCCATTACATTTCAGCTTAATCTGAGGGACGGTTCTGAAAACAAGGGAAAAATAGCAAAACCATACAAAAAATTCATAAAAAAATTGCAGCGCCACCTGGTGAACAAATTGGGAACTAGGTGTCCCCGGGAGTGTCTATGTACGATATCAAAGCAATTGGGTGAGCGGTTTCAGAGGAGAAGAATTTTTAAGGTTTCCCCCCAAAAAGAACAAAAAATTCATAAAAAATCCAAAAATCAATAGAGCGTGACCACTTGTACACCCTTGGTAGAGATCCACACAAGGCATATCCCCACCAAGTTTGAAGTAAATCTGGTCAATATTATTAAAGTTATGACCATTACAAGAAATTCCCATGTAAAACTTTCCTATTAAAACTTTTGTAGAGATTTTTGGAAAAAAAAATCATAAAAAAATCCAAATTCATTGGAACATGACCATTGCAACAAACCTGGTAGACACCCACCCAAGGTACATTGCCACCAAGTTTGAAGTAAATCTGGATGATGGTTTTGGAGAAGAAGTTGAAAATGTGAATTAGCATTAGAATGCCCATTGACTTCCATAGTAATCAATAGGAAAGCTGCATTGACCGACAAGTACCAGAATTGAAAAAATCGTTGAAAATCAGGACTCTGCAGCATTCCCACATAGTGAACAACTTTGTTTGACCCTTCTACAAGGAACATATCCACCATGTTTCAGCTTAATCTGAGTGACGGTTCTGGAAAAGAAGTCGAAAATAGCTATAACACACAAAAATTCATAAAAAATTAGAAAAAAATTGCAGCGCCACCTGGTGAACAAATTAAGAACTAAGAGTCCCAGGGAGTGTTCCTGTGTGATATCAAAGGAATTGGGTGAGCGGTTTCGTCGGAGAAGATTTTTTAAGATTTACCCAAAAAAGAACAAAAAAATTCATTAAAAATCCAAAAATCACTGGACCATGACCATTTGAACAAACTTGGTAGAGACCCACCCAAGGCACATCTCCACCAAGTTTGTAGTAAATCTGGCTGACGGTTTTTGAGAAGAAGTCAAAAATGTGAATTGTGGACGACGGACGGACGACGGACGACGGACCCTCAAAAAAACCTCAGCTGACTGACAAGTCAGCTGAGGTAAAAATTAGAACTCCTAATCATTATATGGGCCTATTTCAAGAATTGTGCACTGCAAAGCATTCACATAATGACCTTTTTACACAGACTGCCCATTTAACCTTGACCTTCAACTCAGAAAAAGTTGTTGCTGTTCAAAAAATGCACCCATACATCGAGCTTTCCATATATAGTCTGTTTCTTCAAATCGTGTAATAACTTTTTGAGTTATTGACAAAAAAAAACAATAAACCTGGAAAAGCGCCAAACTCCACGACCCAAAAAGCAAGTCACCAAGTACAGTTTTATGTATTATGTAATCAAGTGCAATTTTGATTTGGCTCAATTCTGTTTCCCTTTGATGTCCAAAATACACCCGGCCATTACAAAATCACCTTTTCAACTTTACAGGCATGGTGACCTCACAAAAGTATGTCAAGGTCACTGATATTACATAACATTTTACCTTTGGCCATGGTCTATATATCCTATAAATTTGGCAAGTCTAATCCAATAACTTTTCCAAATATGGAATTTTACATCTTAAAACACATTCTGGCTCATAATTTGCATCAAAGTATAGGTGGCGCCACCAGTATCATTAGCAACTTAGACTTTGACCTCCCCCACAATCCCAAAAATTTGGTGAAGACCCGCCAAAAATTAAACATACTAGAGTGTTCACAAGATTTTCACATTTTGACCCCTACATTACATAATAATGTAGGTGGCGCCACCAATATCAAAAGGGGCCTAGATTTTCATACACCATATAAGTCCTGAAAGTTATATTGGACTAACTTGAAAACTGTGGATGGTATCGCGCCAATGAGCAAAAGTTTACCGCTGTCTCCTTTGTAACTTAAAAGCTTCATACACTCTTCCACCAAACCGACACTGGTATGAAATAGTAGTACAATTTTTAGCACCATAAAGTTGACTAGAGGTGTTATTAGGTAAAGTGTGCTAAGGTATTAGCTGAAAGGCACCTCTTCCACTGTACTGGATGAAGATTAAAAAGAAAGAAATCCTGCAAAAAGTGAGCATGATCATGGTTTTCCCGACTTAAGATGGACTAGAGAAAATTGACAGACGGACAGTCATAAGCGGTTGCATGAGCTATGCGACCTTACGTCAGCAGAGCTTAAAAAAACACACCAGCCCAAAAGATAATGAGGCATCTTCAGCATGTTACTGTCAACAAGTTTCAGAGGCACGAACTTCCAGACATACATCTCTATTAACTCTTTAACCCTTGGAGACGACTTTTGACACCTCTTTGATATCCTTGGATACTTAGTGATGGTCACCCTTGAATATGTACTCTGGGTCTACCCTTGACCATTTGCAATAAAAAATGGGAAAACCAACATACTTGTGTTCAGACTTTGCTTCTTTGTACTCTCAGGGTAAAAACATGTATATATATACATTTTTTTGAGAGACTGAATTTAAGAGATTTTGAATCTCATGTGACATACTTATAATTTACATGTTACATGCTACTAAAGGCATGTAACCATGGTAACACCAATAAATTAGTAAGGTCTGCTTGAATAGTGCACTCACTTTTACTTCATACAAGTTGGTGTGTACCTCACCTTCAGGTGAAGCAATTTCAAAACTTCTGTAGAACAGAATATAAATAATATTTTGTGAATCGGAACAAGAGTATGTAACCATGGTAACACCTGATGACAAAGTAAGCATGAAAAGGTAAGTATATAAGGTAAGTATAGCAGGCAAGGTGGGTATAAACTTTTATTCAATTGAGTTTTCAAACATAATGAACTTTGTTTTCTTTCTTTTTGTAGCACAATAATGTCAAGTTCACAAAGGGTAACAGCATGTGGGATGTTACTGAATGGTCACATGAATGACCTTGTTAGTTCACAGACATGATGATCATCATATAGATGACCTTCAGATGATGTGTTGTTTGCAAGATTCCACCATAATAAGTGGAGTAATCTATTCATCTGGTAATTTGTGATTGTGACGAAAGCAGTCTTGGCACAGATGGATATTGCAAACTTCACATCCGAAAACGACTTCACGACGCCTTCCTGCTTTTGAACAGCCCTTACTGCGTCGTTTTTTTCCGGGAAGACGCACCTTGTATTTGTGAGGTAGCCGATGGGCTTCAACAGGACAGGATTCTTTACTGAGTCTCTTGCGTCCACAAAAGTTACTGATCAGGCCTTTCCCTAACTCCAGAATAAAGTCTTTGTGAGTGTAATTTTTTTTGGATAACTGGCGAGTTGAGGAAGCACTACACACAATCCATGCATTCACTCTACAACAATCAATTACAAACCATAACTGGCGAGTTGAGGAAGCACTACACACAATCCATGCATTCACTCTACAACAATCAAATACAAACCAACGAATATACTTCCAATATTTCTTACTAGCCCGGCCAGCTGCATATTTCTTGCGCAACTGGTCATGTACATCCACCCCATTCATATGAAGATTGTATTCATGGATTGCTTTCGGCTGGTTTACAGTTTTTCTTTCTCTGCCTATGTGGCGCTCACAAGTAACCTTCTCATCTGGGTTGGGGAGGTTAGTGTGTGCCACAATGACAACATTATTGTCATTCCATGCTGTCAAGGTCAAATCACCCCTTTGATAAGATTTTTGGTCTCCCCTGTTTGGTATAAGTCTGCGCACTTGCCGCTTTGGTCCCTTCAACTGGGGTGCAATGCCCCTCCGATTTGTGTTCGATGTAGCACATGCATAGGGCTGGTCATCTAACAGATGTTCAAGCAGGGTTGTACTGGTTAAGTATCTGTCAAAATAGAGACAATGGTACTGACCCGTCAAATCTCTGGACATCTCATGTATAACTTTATATCCAAGGCCAAATTGGCGTTGCACAGGATTTTGATCCCGTTTGCCAGTATACAGTACAAAGTCTGACATATACATGTAGTAGGTATTTCCATCGCACCGTGCCCAAAACTTGAGGCCAAACTTCTCAGGTTTTGCAGGCATATACATGCGTAAATCCGACCTGCCTTTATATCCCTCATGGCTTCATCAATTGAAATGTCTCGGCCATGTTTGTAGTATTTTTTAAAGTTTTTTCCAGCCATTGTATTTGTGTCTTTTTGCCCAGAACCACTTCCTAGTAGTCAATATCCTATTCCGCAGTTCAAACTCTTTTTTCTCTCCATAAGCTAGCCTGTCCCTGTCTAACCTGTATACATATGGAATTACTATTGTCTATATTGCACACATTCCTCCATGTCAACAACTGGTGACACTTTGTTCAAAGGATGGTAATTTGCATCAGTCCTTGGTTGCCTTGCTGCTGCATAGTTACAGTGTAGATATTGACTGATTTTTTCATATCTATTCAAAGTCATTGTTCTCATAAATCCTTGACAGCCCAGGAAAGGGTCGTTAGACCAGTAATCTGCGTACTCATGCACTAGATTTACAGCCATTAAAATGGTCAAACCAAAGAAGGCTCTAATTTCCTCACTGCATGTGTTGAACCAAAGCTTGTCGCTCTGATTTTTTTCATTTTGGCAGACTTCAGCGTATCTGTTCGTTTCTGTGGCAATGTCATCAAAAATTTGCGGCTCCAAAAACAAACTAAAATAATCCAGGGGTGTTGCGGTTGCATTGTCAAAATTTGTGGGAAATTGTGGTCCTTTCAGTCTCCCTCCCCTATAAAGAATGGATATTTTTATTTCTTATCCTTGTTGTCCACTCTGGGCCATCAGTTCGGGTGCGATTACGGTTGCCATGGTAGCTGGTTGATGCGTCAGTTTCAGATTCAGATGACCTTGACTCGCTTTTGCTGCCGCTGGTTGCGATCTCCGGGTCAGTGTCTTCGGAATCACGTGAAACAGGCCTATCAGATTCACTCTCGGATGCAAAGCCTTCGAACTCTGACTCAGAGTCGGCATCCTCACCAAAAATTCTTTGAAATAAGTCCTGATTTACACCGGGCCGCAGTGACCCTGGAAGGCATGTTTGCGTGTCCGCCATTTTGTTCCGGTCTACATCCACAGCGGTGACACAGATGCGGTTCCATGACCCAATTTCCCAATAAAGTGACTTCCCGGAAAAGAATAGTCGAAACTAAGACTATGGATCGATAGTTGGGCTTCAAATGATGTTGTCTAGGGAAATTTTATTTGTTGGTTCGCCAATAACATTTAATAAAGAGCGATTGAAATTGGTATGTAACGATGTTGTCAAAAGTAGTCACCAAGGAAACCGCCAGAGGCGCTGAATGTCGTCTACAGGAAAATGAATGGAGGCGTCATTCATCGTCTGCAAGGGTCATGGGGGTAAACAGTCTAAGGGGTAAAGAGTTAAACAGTGGCTCTCTGTATTAGCTTGGTATTTGACCAAGATAACCAAAGCAAAAAATTAATGAATATAAGAACATGAAATGGTACCGATGTTGCACAAGAAAAATATACCAAGATATCTAAGCACCATATCTAAGGGCACCGGCTGGTGAATGCAATACCTATGAAACAGATCCAGCATTGCACAATATATAGTCCTCTACTGGAAAACAGATAGCAAAGTTGTATTCATGGCCAGAAATAATCTTATTTGAGGTCTGAAAAGATGATCAGCCAAAGTGATTATGACACCTTTATCAATGACTGTTAAGTTCATTAAATTTTATAAATCCAATCTTAGTTTAGTCTTCACTAATAAAGAGAAGATGGTGATCTAAAAAGAATTCTGGGATGTTTTGTAGTGGCAGCAGCCTGGATGAAAACACAAGGTCAACGATTCCACAAGACAGGAGTTAGGCTCTTACTGGAATAAAAAAGTTTCAAGCTGCATAAAGTTTGGAATTTAAATAATCTGTTTTCACAAAATGCAAACTGACATCTCCTCCAATAAGAACATTGTGATAATCAGTTCAAAACATTTGCCTCACTTTTGCAGAGACTCCCAGTGTGCAGTTGGTGGATGGAAGGCTATACATGGCACACACAAGCATTTTTTTTCACACTGGAGTCAAAGGTCAAGGTCACAGTGACCTAATTTTGGAATAAGACACACTCATATCCCAAGTTATCTCCACACACCATGTCTGGTATCTCCAAGTATTGCAGTATGTATAAGAAATCTGGCCCGCACAAGCATTTTCTATGACAAGGTCAAAGGTAACAGTCACAGTGACCTTATTTTGGTCTATGGCACACTCCTATTCCAAGAAGTACCCACACAACAAGCCTGGTATCTCTAACTATTGTGTTGAAAGAAATGCAGTTTGCACAAGCATATTCTATGATGGGTTCAAAGATCAGTGACCAAATTTGGTATGAGACACACTCCATTCCAAAAAAGTATCACATTTCAAGTTTGGTATCTCAAAGTATTACTGTAACTGTTAATACCTTACAGGAAATATGACCCACACAAGCATTTTCCACAATGGGGTCAAAGGTCATGGTCACAGTGACCCAATTTTGGTATGAGACACTCCTATCCCTAGTAGTATCCACACACCAAGTTTGGTATCTTTATGTATTCCAGTAAAGGAAACATGGCCTGCACAAGCATTTTCTATAATGGGTCAAAGGTCAAGGTCTCAGTGACCCAGTTTTGACATCCAACACCACAGATCCCAAATTTGGAAAGTATGGATGTTCTGGTATGGGGAATATGGCATGGACAAGCATTGTTGGAAGGATGGATGGATGGAAAGATCAATGGAAGCATAAAATGCAAAATATAGTCCCCTGTGAGGGACTTAATGTACAAGTATCATACATATTCAATATAAAATGTAGAATACAAACCACTGAATTTGAGTTATTAACTTAAAGTACTCAGATCCCATCGGTAATAGTCAAACCACAGAAAAAGTAGGGTATAAGAGATCTGGAGTGAGGCAGTCAGTTATGACTTAACACTTCCCTTTGGTCCACCTTCTACCATCTGGTCCCAGGTATCTGTCTGGACACCGTGGATGTCTGTAAACTACTTAATCCTTGTCAAAAAATTTAAATGTAATAAAATGTACAATGGGGCATGTTGTTTGTGGGTGGCACTGCAAGTAACTCATGATGGAAACTGGGAAAATAAACAACCTCATAATTACTGGAATTGAACAATCTAACTATGAGTCTCCTGACCAAATCCATGTTTTTAAAGAAATAAATTATCAGATTGACTGTTAATCCCTATTGATATAATATACCTATTATGAATTATACTATACTGTATTATATTGGTCAAATAATTGAATTGAATTGAATTGAACTTTCTTCATTGGACCTTCTGATTGGCTAATGCAAAGTCATTGTGGTACACGTTTTTTTAGTAAGTAATGAACATTTCACTGGTGACATGCTGTATAATCCATCTCAGACACCCCCATCCCCTTAAACCTGCCCCCCCCCCCCCGAATTTAGACTGAGTTAGCAGCTTTCATTAGCATGAGTTGGGCATGCCAAGGAAAGCTGTTGACCTGGGGCATGTGATCTTGACAGGTCTCATCTACAATTCTCAAACCGTTAGTCGTAATTGTTGAAATTAGTTGAAAACACTGAAGCAGACATCATTTGACCACTTGCCGGTTTAAGAGGGAAAGGAGCCCTCCCTTCTTCATGATCAAATAAAAAAACAAAAACAAAAACAAAAACAAAACAAAAAAACCCCCACTAAAATATTATAAATACAGTGGTCCCCCCCTCTTATATTATATGTATATATATATATATATATACATATATATATATATATATATATATATATAATATATATATATATATATATATATATATATATATATATATATATATATATATATTTGGCTAAACAAGGTCAATAAGTGACATTATAACAGGGGTGGCCTCTGATAAGAGTGGCCTGATAAGAGGGGTAGACCACAGTATTCTGAATTTTTACAGGGTAAATGTAGCTTTTTAGCCTTTTAATCCGTGAGACTTCTGCAAAGCTACATTTATGTACTCACTTACCATTACAGGCAGCTAGAGAATGACTTGCTAGCTATCAATACTAAATATCTACTGATGCATGTTGGTTCTTGAATGAAAATTCTTTTGAAAATGCAACTGTCAACTAATCCTGGCATTGTATACTCTAAAAATGCCATTAGCATTATAAATTGACTGATAAGCCAATTGGGGAATACATGTAAATGCACTGGACAGAAAACTGACAGGAAAACCAATTATTTAATGTTCTGAGATTGTCCAGGGAGATGAATACAGGACTGAGCCCATTACTGTATCCTCCATCCCCCACACCCACTTTATAGAATAGGAATAATAAAGTACATCCAAGATTTAAATTGTTGTGGTTACTTTGGCATGGAATTGCCCCATGCAAAAAAAAAAAAGAAGAGGATCAGGACTGATCCTGTGCTCAGGTGAATCATAAGTTGACCGTTTAAACAAACTTGGTGGAAACCAACTAGAGTAACATTGCCACCAAGTATGAAGTAAATCTGGCTGACGGTTTCATCGGAGAAGTTGAAAATGTGAATCTGTATCAGAGGCCAATTGATTTACACAGTAAACAATCAGAATATATGCATTTACCAACAAGTACCCAAAATGGAAAATACGTAAACAATCAGGATTGCATAGTAACACCACTTAGCAAACAAATTTATTTAGGCCTCTACAAGAAATATTCCTGCAGGATGGGCATAGACACTGATGGATGACCCTACGTAGCATCAAAACGGGTGCAGACTTTCAACTTTCCGATTCAAACATAACAATCAACTGGAAAGCTGCATTTACCGATAAGTACCCAAATTGCACAAATCATTAAAAATCAAGAATTGACAGCAGTGCCACCTAGTGAACAACTTTGTTTGACCCTTTCACAAGGAAAATATCCACTAAGTTTCAGCTCAATCATGGTATTGGAGAAAAAGTCAAAAATAATGAAAACACACGCACAGTCATAAAAAAATAGAAAAAGATTGCAGCACCACCTGGTGAAAAAATTCAGAACTGGGAGTCCCTAGGAATGTTTCGGTGTGATACCAGAGCAATTGGGTGCGCAGTTTTGTCGGAGATTTTTTAAGATTTGCCCCCCCCCCCCAAAAAAACAAAAAAATTCATTTAAATTAAAAAAATCACTGGAGCACGACCATTTGTACAAACTTGCCAGATGCTAACGCTAGGAACATTGCCACCAAGTTTGAAGTGAATCTGGCCTGCAGTTTCGGAGAAGAAGTCGAAAATGTGAATTAGCATTAAAATACCAATCAACTTACATAGTAATCAAATAGGAAAGGTGCATTTACCGATAAGTACCCGAATTGAAAAAATCATTAAAAATCAGGAATCCACAACAGCGTGACCTCGTGAACAAACTTTTTTGACCCTTTTTTAAGCAACATATCCACCAAGTTTCGGCTAAATCTGTTCTGGAGAAGAAGTCGAAAATTGTGAAAACACACAAAAATTCATAAAAAATAGACAAAAATCACAGTTTCACCTCTTGAACAAACAAGTTAATGAGTATTGCAGAGCAATACATAGTCCCCCGCTCGTCGCCCACGAGGTTGAATGTACTACTATATAGGGGTGTGACTTAGATGAAAAAAAAAATTAAAAGTATGGCACATTCTTAGATTAAGCTTCACATTTGTGTAAAATTTCATTAATCTAAGTAAAAGGACAAAAAAGTTATGGCCCGGACAAGATTTTGAATGGATTTCACAGTGACCTAGATATTTGACCTAGTGACCTACTTTTGCCATGTGACACAACAACTCCCCAGGTAGTATTGAAATAATAAATTTGGTAGCTGTAGGTATTATAGTAAGGGAAATATGGCATGGACAAGGTTTTACATGGAGTTTACACTGTGACCTAGATATTTGACCTAGTGACCTAGTTTTGCGTCGTGACACACTTTTAGGTCACTATACATTATCAGTAAACTTTTATAACAAGAAGTCAAAATTTTTTAAGAATTACAGTAAGGACATGAAAATACTGTACATTTATGTATTACTGTGACCCAAATATTTGACGGACGGACGGACACACGGACGGTGCCCATTACCATATCCCCTCTAAGGTCTACCCACCATAAAAAAAATCAAAGGGCTGGCATCAATAATTTAGAAGATATGGCCCGGACAAAATTTGTATTGTATCTTGAGCTTGCTTAATGAACTTCGTTAATTAATTAATTAATGGAAGTAATTAGCCACACAAAACAATGCCTATGCACACCTACTACCTATGGTCTATCCACCACAAAAAATTCAAAGGGCTAGCATTAATAGTTTAGAAGATATGGCCCGGACAAAATTTGTCTTGCTTAACGAACTTTGTTAAATAATTAATTAATGCAAGTAATTAGCCACACAAAACAATGCCTATGCACAGCTACTACCTAAGGTCTACCCACCATAAAAAAATTGAAGAGGTAGCATTAATATAGGGAAGATATGTGCCGGACAAAATTTGTTTCTGTATATTTACATATCGATCGGTGACCCAAATATTTGACCTAGTGACCTAGTTTTGCTTTATGACACTTTCTTAGACTAAGCTTCACATTTGTGTAACATTTCATGACTCTAATTAAAAGGACCAAAAAGTTATGGCCCGGACAAGATTTTTCATACATATGTATTCTGTGACCCAGATATTTGACCTAGTGACCTACTTTTGGCACACCATACACCTCTATCCTAGGAAGTACAAACACATTAAATTTGGTAGCTGTGGGTGTTATGGTGTTGGAAATATGGCCCGGAGAAGCTTCGGACGGACGGACGGAAGGACGGAAGAACGGACGGACGAGGTGCAAACCTATAGTCCCCCACCAAGTGGGCGGGGGACTAATTAAGGTCTGGGGGTCCCCAGAAATGTTCCTGTGCAATTTGGAAGCAATTGGCCATGCAGTTTTTGAGAAGAAGATTTTTTAAGATTTGCCCCCAAAATGAACAAAAAAAATAATAAAAAATCCAAAAATCACTGCATCATGATCATTTGAATAAACTTAGTAGAGACCCACCCAATGCACATTTTGAAGCAGATCTAGCCTGCGGTTTAGGAGAAGAAGTCGAAAATGTATATTGTTTACGACGGACAACAGATGATGAGACTATGGTATCAGCTCAGGTGATATGATCACCTGAGCTCAAAAAATAAAAGCAAAATGTCATGTACATTGGTACCTACTTGAAAGACCATCTTTCATTAGACACTGTTTACCTTTTACTGACCACCCTTTTATGACACAAGAGTCTGTCTTTCTAATAAACTTTTATCTCTCTTAAGACTTCAGACAGCCTACAATCCAAGACCATTTTTCTCCTGGCAGTGTGGACCTTCTTCAGTGTGTTCAAATTAAGGATTTTAAGTGCAGGCAAAACTGGTTGGCTGAAAAGCACAATTTAACACACATGAGAAAGTGCCTTAACCCTTTCCCTTTGAATTTAGACTGAGTCAACAGCTTTCCTTGGCATGGGTTGGGCACTAAGTGCCCAACCCATGCCAAGGAAAGCTGTTGACCTTTGTCATGTAATCTTGATAGGTCTTATCTACATTTCTCAATCAAATTGTTTTTCATCACTGTTGAAATTAGTTGAAAACACTGAAGCAGACGACATTTGACCACCAGCCGGTTTTGGCCGGTTTAAAGGGGAAAGGGTTAAAAGCAGTCAGTATCTTATGGCAGGAGGGCACCGGAAACAATTATGTCCCATCACCTCTGGTAATCTTAAACCGCGAGAATAACCTGACACAAAACACCATGAAATAGTCATGCTCTGTTGTCACTTGACCAAATATACACCTCCCTTCTCCTCCCCCCCCCCCATCCCACCCCTCCCAAAACACACTCAAATTATCTCCTGTATAGCAAGTGAGCAGTTACTTTTTTTTGAAAGGTATAGAACATTGAGAGCTTCATTAAATCCACAGGTAAAGGTTGCCCCTGTGCATTCATGTCACATTAAATGTATGGGAACTTTCAGCAATTTTTCCTGACCGTGCCCAGGTACACCAAACAATCTATACCTGGGCATGTGAAAATCTATCACCTGTGCATCACAACAAAAGAAAAAATATTCACCTTCCACAGGTGAAGTACGGTTTTACCCACAGTCATGAATGACAAAACTTCTAACATGATACACCATCTATTACATTTGATCAAATAATATGTGATGTCTGTGAACTTGCATGAAATGAATGGTACTTTCCACTCTAAAGGTCTGAGACTTCTTGGAAAGGAAAGAACACATTTCCAGTGCATGATTAGTACCTGACAGACTATGTCAGGTTCACATGCAATACACCAATCTAAACAGCTACCTTTCATATGTATGGGCTGCATGATCACAGTTGGTATGTTCAATGACAAGAACATATTTATGCTTCCACGAGAAGCTAGGAGAAAGGTCGCTGGTAAGAGCAGAAGTATTTTCAAGTGGGGCGCACACATGTACACATATTTACTTTGAATGCTTAGTGTCACCCCAGGCAAAGAGACAACTCCGCTAACATGGGCTGCATCTTGTGACCCTTCGATGTTGTCTTTTGTGATGATGACAGTTCTCATGTCTTCTCCACTCACCTGTGAGCAATTTACCTCACTATAACACAGTCTTGCATCTGGGCATTAATACCTGCAATGTACCACTGATTGCTTGATCCCTCTTTGATGTGGATACAATGGAAATAAAAGGATTTTTTTGTTGAAGTAATTTGGCGAATATACGCTAGTACTATTTTGGACAAAAGGTGTGGAACTAAGCAGACATCTGAAGATATGTACACACACGAACCTTTTAGCAACTCAACAGAATATCGTAGATGCAACTACGACACATTAGCATGGGGGATGCACCAAAAGTTTTCTCAACTGCATTTCCATTTTGCCATGTGAATGTGAACAATTTTATGCAGATGGTACTGAGATTTGTACAATATTCCTGTATACTGGACTGTGTGTGATTCATGTGACAACTTTTCATCTAAATTACTATGTCTGGTCAACTCAAAATCAAGTATATATATGTACATATTTTTTGTAACTGTCGCCAATGTCTTTTCCTACTTTTGGGATCAAGAGGAATACATCAGAAAGACTCAAAATTAAAATTTTCATTCAACAGCCAAAATGTGTATTTTTTTTTTTTTATAGTTGCTGCTTTTTAAATTTTAATAAAAAATCCTCAGTCTATGACCAACTCAAAGGTAAAAATTTACCAGCCAACAGCAAAACTGACCAGCATTTGTTTGGTGACAAGATTAAATCTATGGGGTACTGGCCTCATAACTAGCCATTAGCAAGTTAGCCAAAGGGTAATAGAGACTGGATTTGGCTAAAGAATCTCTTTTACATTTTAGTTGTTTCAGTTTAAAATCCAAGCTTTGATACTGTATCACAGGGTCCTCAGAAAACAATCAAAGCATTTTGTACCTGTGTTTGCTAAAACGTTTGAGTCAATGTAGCGAAATTGGCCACAAGTCTAACATGACATTCTCAATTTACTGCTGACCTACTCTTGCCCCCCCCCCCCCAATATTGCTAGGCAACAGAACTATGTCTCCACCACAATGTCACTCAAAGACATGGAAATAACACTTTTCCCCACTCCACAAATGAAAACTTCTAAATATGTTCAGGATCCTACATGTTTTGAAACCAAGTAAATGACTTTTTTTTCAAGCATTAGGCTTTCTCAGATTGTTACTTATATTAAACACATTTTGTCCAGTTTAATTCATGAATCTGCCCTCCTTCTTGTAAAGTTCCTTCCAGCAGGATAGGGGGCAGTACAGGTACATATGAATAACTCCTATTCCTTGTGCTGGCTCAGGGATAGGTGGTTTAAAGTATTCATTTGTTCATCTGCCATAGGTGCATGTGGACAGTCTATGTTGTTATTAGGCTTCCATTGTCAGACAGAGATGAGCCATAGTCTTGAAGTATTGACAATGAATTGACATAATTGTTACCTCATTCTATACTATGGTGACAGAACCACTGACTTAAGACTTAGACATCTTGGAACTTGAACGAAGGCTCTTTTTATGAAGAATTTAAATATGAAATTGTCTTAAATCTAGGTAAACATACGGAAAAATCAGGGACTGGTATGGAATGAGTTAAATAACACATCTCCATGTTTTCTCTACTTATTGTTCTGCCCTTTGGTTTAATATATGATCACTGTTTTAGCATCAGAAAAAAATACTTAATTTCTAATTGGCCTCCTTTGGTGCCATGGCAATGGACTACAGTGCAACAGAAGATGGTACACAAACTGCCAATGGCCAGGTTGATAATGATGAACTTCCTGATTGGTCCATCAGTAGATGAGATGGGTGAAAGCGTACTTTTATTATGCCAGCAGTATTTTATTTCTTGGTTTACAAATTTAAAAAAAAAAAAATCTGGGGGAGGCGGAAGGAAATAAATATAAAAATAATGGTACAAAGAGCAAAAAAATATTAAGTAAAGTTGGTTTACAATTTCCTTCTCAACATCAAGAGGGAAGGAGGAAAAAAAAGTCTTACAATGCCATAAAGTATATACACGTATTTACACTCTCTTTAGTGTCTGTGTTGCATTACATTTCACCTCTATTCACGCCAGTATTCATTCCTTAGGTCTACCTTCTCTCCTCTTTAGTGCTTTTCCCATTTGACACGCGTGTGTGTTGGACATTGTGGACCATGTTAGTTATAAAATGTAAATCAAATCTTGAACCAAGGCAAGGAAGTAATTGGTGACATCGTGGCTAAGTAAATTGGTGATAATAAATTCAGGAACAATTATGCCCCATAGTCATAAGAAGGTCCAATGCATTCTCTGGATTCATGGTGTCCGTTTAATAGTCATTTTTCAACTTAACACGAACGTATTTTTCACTGAAGTTCACAAGGGCAATGCTGGGAGTGTCCATGCCAAGAGTCACAGGTGTGGCATTCCTGTTTGTGGGTAGTTCTGGGTCAATAGTACTGAACCCTTCAATCACCAAGATCCTGCATTTTTCATCACCAATAAACTTAGCCACGATGTCACCGATTATTTCATTGTCTTCTATACACAATGAACTTTTTGTTTCAAATTTTGCTCCATGTTTCATAAGTAACATTGTCCATATTGCCCGTCACACACTGGAAGGCACACAAAGAGTCGAAAAGAAGACACGTGAGCTCCAGATAGAATTGCACATGTGTCAAGCATGTCAACGTCAAAGGGAAAAGCACCTGACGTGCACCAAAGTAGTGATCGCCTTTGAGCATAATACCCTAAACCATGCTATAAAACGATCATTCTTTGGAATGCTATTTATTTTGGAGTATCTTTCCCTCGGATGGTGGCGCACAATGCTATAATCAATAGTTTCCTTGGCATTTTTTTGTAATGTCTTGTTAACAACATCACTATGGGAATCAGTATGACTGGTGGAAATAAAAAAATGTACGAGTTTATAATTATATTTAATTTTAATTTCCAGAATTTTAGGGTTGGTGATTTTGTAAACCAAGTAATAAAATAATGCTGGTCTTACCCTGACTGTAAATGAAATCTTGCAGTGCTGGGGCAGACCAAGTGCACTAAGAGATGCTACTCCCAGATTTCAACAAAAATCTTGTGAAGAACAGTTCACCAGTACTGCTGCAAAATATTTGTTTGACAATATGGCATCTCATCAGCCACCTTTATAGGAGGTGTTCATATTAACTGATTTCCTGTGCTGCCACCTAGGCTGCAGCAAGGAACTTCACATGAAGGAGGCAGATTAACGTATCAAGCATAGCTAAATAGTCTTCTGTGATAAAAGTATGACTCCAAAAGGCAAAGAGCTTCAGAAAAGTCATTTAGTAAGTTATAGATGTTATACATTTCAGATGTACAAACACATTTAGAAAAATTCCATCTGTTAGGTAGAAAAGGTGACTTTTCTGAATGGTTAAGTTGCATGATTGGTACATACACAATGATCATGGCTGATGTGAAGTTCTGTTGCCTAGCAACCGAGAGGATCAGAGCAGGTCTGCAGCTAATATTGTTAACACATGAATACTGTATATTAGTTTTTTGGTAATTGACAAAAAGTAATGAAATAGATATGTATTTGCTTCCTACGAACACCAATCTCCATGTTATCTCTACTGCAGCCTGCCCAGATGTGCTTGAAATGGATTTGACCTAAGAGGTTGAATTTTGTTTACAGCAGTGCATCTTGGGGGATCACTGGGGACAAGGTCAAAGCAGTGCATATACAGTAAAACCTCTCTAACCGAACACCTCCACATACTGAACACCTCTCTATACTGCACACCATTTCTCGGTCCCAAATATATACTTTCAATGCTATAAAACCTCCCTATACCGAACACCTCACTGTATTGAACACTTTTTTTTCGGTCCCAAGGATGTTTGGTATAGGGAGGTTTCACTGTAATATAACATGGTTGTGGTTGCAGTAAGGCTTATGTCCTATGTCCTTGTAATATTCGATGAAAACATAGTCCCTGGTGCAAAACTACCTTCTGCAATAGCAGAAGACAACCCTAAGGAAGAGCTACAATGATGGCTGTGCTGGCGGAGGTTCAGTTCAACTTGTGGGGTTTTCATTTCTGATCAGTTTGATCCAGGTTTGCCTCTCTTTTTGTCAGACGGCAACTGATACAAGCTGAGTCTAACTGTTTTCCGCCTAGAACTTAATTGTGCACTTCAACACGCAACAGTTAGCATTCAGCATTTTCTAACTTCCTCTGATCAGAACTTTAACAAATGTGTATCACACTGGCAAGAGTCAACACTGCATGTAACGTACTACTCCACTGTGAGTCTGAACTGCTGGCTGAGTTTGTCCCCGGCGATCCCCCAAGATGCATTGCAGTATACAGGCTGTGACATAATAAGGCGACAGGGTGATTGGTCAAGTACAGGAAGTCATTCATCTTAACAAGAAGACCATGACAGTCCTCTCCTAAACTGACCTTGAACGGATATAATCAGCACAGATTAATTTTGTATGTGTACAAGTCAAAATAGCATAAACCTTGACCATATCTAGCTCAAATATATATTACAAAAATTTTATTATACAGAATATGTAGTGGGATGTAAAATGGTTAGTTCAATTTCATTAAATTTGGATGAAGATGGTTAATTCAATTTCATTAAATTTGCCTGTGACCTTGCAAACAAGGTAAAATTTGAATTCCCCTGCATGATAAACAAAAACATCAATTCTCATGGTGTCTGTCATGCTTTTTGAGCATCTGGTGCCAAAAAGTACAAGTGAAAAACAGAAACATATGTTGCATTTCCTGCAGCTAGCAACCCCCCCCCCCCCCCCCGATTCCACACACACACAAAAAGAAAAAACCCAAACAGTAATACCAAGATAAATGAAAACAGGTAAAAAAAGAAAAGAAAAGAAACTGCACCATTAACCAGTGGCCCTCCATAATAAGAGTAGCTTTAAATCCCCGTTATTTACCACTGTCTTGTATTCTGATATGAAGCCCTTTGTGAACTGTACGTTCAAAATTTCAGCCCAACCAGTTCCTGTCTGACATTGACAGCTGAACATTTTTCAGTGGATGTTAGCAAAGGTCACAGTGGCAAATGGCTATGTTCGACTGGTTTTTGTCGCTTTCCGCGACTTGTCAGGAACTGTTGGTTAACCGACCTGTAGCCTGTTTACAAACTCAGGAGTAACTTCTGTTGTTACGCAAAACATGTGATCGTGATTACGTAACACAGAGGTTCAGTCTTACTGGGACCAGTGCTGTCACAGTAAGAGATGACTCAAAGCAAATTTGAATCGTAGCAGAATTAAAAATATTAAGGTTATTGTAAATACACTGCAGGGTCAATGAGCATATTTCAGGCTGGAATTAGCAGCACAACAGTGCCACAAAGACCTGATAACAGGAGCTTACATTTGTGTGACTACACAGTTACAATAGCTGTGTGTGCAGTTACCAAAGGGTTAGGCAAAGTGCCCAACCAAGCAGAAAAATCATGGAAAACCTTGCTCCGAACACAAAAAATGTTTTCTTGGTTTTCCCTGAAAAAAAAAAAAAAGAAAAGATGTTTACATTATTTTATTCTACTATCTGTATTATATCTAAATAATGAAATCACCTGGCACAGTTTACATTTTTTGTTTTATTTTGGGGTTCCTGGGAAAGATGCACTGTAAACAGTAGCTTGGACATTAAATGGAATGAAAGGTTATGTATGATAGACATGCAACTCAAGACACCTGCTGTCAGTCATGATTAACAGCCATGGTTATCTTCGCATTCAGTATGCATCTCTTTGATACTTGATAGGGAAACTGTCGAAACAACGACCCTTATACCTGAAATGATCCCTGTACCAACTTCATATGTTCAATCAAATGCAACAGTCAAATTGACACAATTGGAATGAAATCTTCGTCTGTTTACCCAGAGAGATATGATTTCCGCACAAAAGAGTCCCGTCAACAATGTCTATCTCTAAAGTAAACCTGCACACACAAATCTGTCCTGCCAGCAAACCTAATCACCGACAGAGAACGAGACACATTAGCTGCATATGTGTCTAGTAGAACGAGGTACGATTATTTGCATCATTGAGTCAATGTTTGTTGAAGGGACTTCATAAGCTACACCATATAACAGTACATTTGTACAGGTTGAATGATTAATTTTGTTTCAGCAAACAGGTCATGCCACAAGAGCAAAGAGGTTTCCAAACCAGGTGCAGTCAAAAGATTTACTAAATCTTGCTAGACTTGGAGAAGCCATTAGGCTGGTGCATGATGTATGATCGTAATAATTGTTAAATCTGCCATTCCTAAATGGGCAGGTAGGTACACAGACCTCTCCCTGCACAGTAAAACTACCACTGAAGTTGGACAAAGCTTTTCTATGAAAAACTTCAGGTAATTTTAAAATGGTTTCTAGACTAGCAGACATCTTTTGAAACATATTAAGGGATGGTTCAACATTTTCATCATTTTCACAAGCGTACAAACCGTATGCTGGGGGGGACGGGGTTGAAAAGTGTTGTACGCTTTTAATGATGCAATAAAATGATCTGTTCACTGAAGCAAGATGGTCAGCTCTGTTTGAAGATTTGGAGTATAAAGCAGCACCATTTTTTAGCAGTGACATGCACAAATTTGAAGAAGATAACGGCGAAGTTTTCAACTCTTCCTCTGCTATTTATTTCATGGTGGTTAGTTGTCTATCATGCTGAATTTAATCTTGGGATTGCCCCACAAACACGATCCTTAGTATTGAGCTGCATCTTGATGTTTATTTATGTAAAGACATCATATGCTCATTTCTGGTCAATCAAACTGCAAAGTTTTTGCTGCAGAAACACTTTTCTTGCATGAATGTGACAATTTTATTCATACACACTTCTACATACACATCTAATCAATAGTGTTCGTATATATGCCGAATAAAAATCTGCAAAATAGCGGTAAAATTGCATATTTTTTGGCCTCAAACTTTGCACGATTCTCTTGGCAGTGGCAGGCATGTTTGGTATCAATAGAAATATCAGAACCTTGTCAATATCATCACACTAGTTTCCTGTTGGCTAAAGTTTTTATTTTTGCCCACCAAACGTGGTCCTCTTGCATAAATTTACTGTCTCCGAGGTAAAAATCTAAGAATAGGAGGCGGCAACATTCTTGCTCTGTTTCAGCAAAATTCTTGCCCTGCTTGGCGCTGATTGGCTGACAAGTCGTTCAAGTACGTTTGCACATGGTCAAGCATGTGCAATGCGCACTTTCAACAAACCAGCATGATGGAGCTGATCATTCAAGCCAACAGTACTTTTATGTTTTCCTGTCACATACATACCAAAATTTTGTGACATATCTACAGTGGATTTTTCAAAACATTCAGAATGTCCTTGGCGAAGCACTGAAAGAAATACGGAGAAGTAACTGCATGTTACTGCATGAAAACAATGTTAAAACACACAACCGGTGCACCGGCATGCATTATCAATCAATATCTGCGATGGTTCGTACTGAATAAAATGTGCTTGTGTTGTTTTTTTTGCAGAGATACCACAATAGTAATATAATTTTGGTGCTAGTACTCAATATTTATAGTGGAAACTATTTAATGTGTTGAACATCTGCAGGAGAATGTGCATGTTGCCATATGTCGGTAATTACACACACTGCAAGTGAAAGGTGATCTTTGCATGCGCTACAGTGGGTAGACCAACTCGCCTGCAGCAGAGGGGGGGGGTTAACAGCCTTGTTTGCCTGGGGTGAATATGCTGCAACAAGAACAAAGTAAATAAATAACAAAAAATGCTGGTCTCATTGAGGTAATCTTCAGGCTCTCTGCATTCGCAGACAATTATATCCCGCTATTCAACACCAACTTACCTTAAATTAAATGCACAAGTTGAGAAAGTGATCTCTGGTTTACTGCTGGGGGCCTTGCTAGTGATCATCATTTTTAAATGTTGAATTGTACTCTTTTGGAGGGGGGGGAGGGAGGGGGTCATGAAAAAGAGTACTGTGTGTATGCTTGTGAAAATGATGGAAAATGTTGAACCACCCTAAGGGAAACCTTCTTGTCGTGCATATGACCAAGAGATGGCTGCTCGGCCAATCCACTTTGATCCAATTTTTTCCTTGGGGCATTAAGTCCGCAGTTTAGCCTTCTGAGAAAATGAAGCAGATGAGACCAAGCTTAGCCCTCCCCCCCCTCCAATTGTCCAAAAGGACCCAACACACAAATACTTATTGTCATCTACCTTAGTCATGTTAAAGCTTTTACTTAAACTTCATGTAAAGAAAAGTCAGTTTCAGCCGACAATTGCAGCTAAGACCTGTCACAGTGACTTTCCCCGCAGGTAGACGGACCACTGTGTCCAGTGATTTTCTCACCTCCAATGCCTAAAGAAACCCCCTTTGCTGGGTTGAGACTACATGTTTGTATACTTTTAACACAGGCACTTAGCAAGGTTTACATGGTAAAACAACATGAATATCTTAGCTGAACAAGTTTAAGTATGGAAGGAAAATGGCTTCAAAACTATTAATGAAACCTTTCATAAAATGTTGAACTTAAATAGTTGTTAAGACTATTTCAGTAAAGCTTGCCTAATCAGTGAAGATAACTAAAACAATGGCGCTTTGCTCTTAAAACAACACACTTGTATGAATGGTTATATCCCACAGAGCCATATGCTGTGGCATCTTGAGCACATGCTGCCAAAATGTACTCATTCTAAAGGTTTCACAAACTACTCTGCCCATTAACCCCACAGGTATCAGAAACCAATTGACACCTATGCAAGTGTGGTGGTCAGTACTCAGATACTTGTATCGACCCATATCTTTCACATATGCATTGACTCAATGTGCAAATACAAATAATATGTAAGGGTGTCTCCTGACCACAATATGTCACAAATGTATATTCTGTACAGAACAAGGGTCAAAATAAAGGTTTTCTGTATGAGGGTCTTATTAATTTTGCCTATAAACAGTTTCTAACATCTTCAAATAAAAAATCCCTGGTACATTACTGATATTAACAGGCATACTAATCAAAAAGTTTTACAATTTATGTTAATGTTGGTATAATTGACTTCAAATTTACTTTGAAGATTGGTACTTTTAACATGCATTAACCTATGCCCACAAGTGTCCACCTCCACGATGCCCTCTCCAGTCTGCTGGCGGTGAGAAAATTCTCTGTTTTGCTAGTTCTGTGAAATGAGTTAATTGTAGCTAAGGCCTATCATGGTGACAATTATAGCTAAGACCTATCATGGCGACAACTGTAGCTAGGACCTATTCTGGTGACAAATGTAGCTGGGACCTATCATGGTGACAACTGTACCTAGAACCTATCATCCCCCCCCCCCCCCCCCCCGCAATTGAGGCATTCTCTACAGGGCCCACGTAACATATTTCAGATTTTCATCACAGGGACAGGTTAGCTTCTGGACAGTAAAGAGTTCGGACTGCCGAATAGGGTAATGACTACTAGGAAGTGGTTTTGGACAAAAAGACACAAATACAATCATACTTATTCTGAGGCTAACACAGATGTATTGTAATTTTCTGTTTTGTCATTGCTACTGCGTAGAACATTTCAGAAAAGGCATGTTTCTTCTGTCAAATCAACTTGCCTAATACTGGTTTTTCTCTGTTTTAGTGTTTGTTCAGGATGTACACACACCCACGTTCGCATGCACACAGGCAGAGCCGGACACAGGTGCTACTGATGTACATGTATTCATCATGCAATGCCAGAACCAGCTATGTTGGTTACAACCTCAGACTGAAAGCTCTCATGTATGTAGAATATGAGCATCAATATACACAGGGAAGTACATTGTACATACTGGTCCAGCATGAGTTAAACGGTACTTTGTAGAAAGGCTAGTAGGGAACAGCAAAATCTCAATATATACAGTAATCAGAGCAGCCATCCGCAGCAAAGACGCAGACACAGAAAACTTAACAATGCCCAGTGCTCAGACATAGCGACCGCAGGATCCTCAACAACACGTTGTGCTGTTGGTACCATACAAGCTGGTATATCCTGACACATCAATTTCTCACAAAATGGAGATATTTATCCAAGTGTCCAGACTATTGATGGTAAATCTTGCCAAACCTCAAAGCCAACACAATATAAGTGTTTGGTGGTGCAAAAAGCCAATTCGCACATTTTTGTCAGAGAATCCGAGCTTGAAAAGGGTTCCAGTTTGTCTGTCAATGGCAAACATGGAAGTCTGGTAAGATTCATGTCCGCCGTTTCTGCAGCGCCACTTTGCATTTTATTCCCTTGATATGAATTTGCTTGGCTGTACAGAGTGTTTGTACAGAAGCAGCAATAACATACGCATCACACACGCAAATGACTGTAACAGATCCAAGCATATGACGGGAGGTGCTGAGCCCCAGTACATACTGCTTGTCAGGAAGACTTTCTTGAATTGCTCCTGCTAATCAGGAAGTTTTCAAAAGGAAATGTTGAATTTCTAGTGTATGTGATAGACAATCAACAGTGTTTCTGCCCCCCCCCAAAAAAAAAAATTAAAAAAAAAAAAAAAAACATGGGGAAAGTGCCTACTTTCTACCTAATAAGTAGAAGACTGTGATAGTCCTGTGCTCAACTGTATTTACATGTGCTGAAAGCCCGTGCTACTATAAATGGTAGTTCTGCTTGAGTATAAGTAATGACCGTTCAAAACAAAAACCCCAGAGCCATGTCCTGGAGGTATAAATGTCTCACCATCATTCATCAGCAATGTAATTGTAAGACCAAACATTATACTGGTATTTAGTACAGATGTTGAATGTATGAAATGAATCTCAATATATTTACTGTGAATACACCACTTTTTTAACCAAAATGGCTAACTTTTAGCTGACCGATGGATGAATGGGAGGATGTCTGTGCAGTCACACTGACACAGTTGATGCCTTGCTTAAACTGTTCAGGACAAAAGAAAGTACATGTAGTTGAAGGACTTCCCCAAGTCTAGGTAAACCCATTTGCCTGATGTTGAAAAAAAGAGAAACAAGAGGGCTGTGTGAACAGCCCATGCTCAGCTGATCTTGACATTCATCACACTTGCAGATCTATGAACTTGGGAAAGGATCAAGGTCACCCATGTTCTGAGTAAGTCTGACCATTATAAAAGAACACTAACATGTGCAACATCAAGGTTCAAGTAGTTCTCAAGTTATAATGAAGAGTAAAATTTATGTATGTTGCACTGTGACCCCAGAAATGAGGTCAAAGTCATTCATGTACTGTCTGAGCAGGACCTTCATACAAAAACATTAACATGTGCAGCATCACAGTACTAACTCAAAACAGATCTCAAGTTATCAAGTAAACAGTAAATTTTGTGTCAGTTGTCCTGTGAATTAGCACTAGAATACCCATTGACTTACATAGTAATCAATAGGAAAGCTGCATTGATCGATAAGTACCCGAGTTGAAAATACTTAAAAATCAGGAATCTAAAGCAGTGCCACCTAGTAAACAACTTTGTTTGACCCTTCCACAAGAACATATCCATCACATTTCACTTTAATCTGAGTGAAAATTCTGAGAACAAGTGAAAAATAACAAAACCATATAAAAAATTCATAAAAAAAAAAAATTAGAAAAAATTGCAGTGCCACCTGGTGAACAAATTGGGAACTATGTGTCCCTGGGAGTGTCTATGAACGATATCAAAACAACTGGGTGAGCAGTTTCAGAGGTGAAGAGTTTTTAAGGTTTGCCCCCTAAAAACGAAAAAAAATTCATAAAAATTCCAAAAATCAATAGAGCGTGACCATTTGGACAAACTTGGTAGAGATCCACCCAAGGCACATCCCCACCAAGTTTGAAGCAAATCTGGCCAAAATTATTTAAGTTATAACCATTACAAGAAATTCCCATGTTAAAACTTTCCTATTCAAACTTTTGTAAAGATTTTTGACAAAAAAATCATAAAAAAAACAAAATTCATTTGAACATGACCATTGGAACAAACATGGTAGACACCCACCCAAGGTACATCTCCACCAAGTTTGAAGTTAATCTGGATGACAGTTTTGGAGAAGAAGTCCAAAATGTGAATTAGCATTAGAATACTCATTGACTTCCATAGTAATCAATAGGAAAGCTGCATTAACCGATAAGTAACCGAATGGAAAAAATTGTTAAAAATCAGGAATCTGCAGCATTCCCACATAGTGAACAACTTTGTTTGACCCTTCTACAAGGAACATATCCACCACGTTTCAGCTTAATCTGAGTAACGGTTCTGGAGCAGAAGTCAAAAATAGCTAGAACACACAAAAATTTATAAAAAATTAGTGAAAAAATTGCAGCGCCACCTGGTCAACAAATTGAGAACATGGAGTCCCTAGGTGTCTTCCCGTGTGATATCAGAGTGATTGAGTAAGCGGTTTTGGAGAAAAAGATTTTTTAAGATTTGTCCAAAAAAAGAACAAAAAAATTCATTAAAAATCCAAAAATCACTGGAGCATGACCATTTGAACAAACATAGTAGACACCCACCCAAGGTACATTGCCACCAAGTTTGAAGTTAATCTGGATGACGGTTTTGGAGAAGAAGTTGAAAATGTGAATTAGCATTAGAATACTCATTGACTTCCATAGTAATCAATAGGAAAGCTGCATTGACCGATAAGTACCCGAATTGAAAAAATCGTTAAAAATCAGGAATCTGCAGCATTCTCACATAGTGTACAACTTTGTTTGACCCTTCTACAAGGAACATATCCACCACGTTTCAGCTTAATCTGAGTGACGGTTCTGGAGAAGTCGAAAATAGCTATAACACACAAAAATTCATAAAAAAATAGAAAAAAATTGCAGCGCCACCTGGTGAAAAAAAATTAAGAACTAGGTGTCCTAGGGAGTGTTTCTGTGTGATATCAAAGTAATTGGGTGAGCGGTTTCAGAGAAGAACATTTTTTAAGATTTGCCCAAAAAAGAACAAAAAAATTCATTAAAAATCCAAAAATCAATGGACCGTGACCATTTGAATAAACTTTGTAGACACCTACCTAAGGCACATCCCCACCAAGTTTGAAGTGGATCTGGCTGATGGTTTCGGAGAAGAAGTCGAAAATGTAAATTGTTGACGGACGAGGGACAGACGGACGGACGGACGACGGACCATAAGATAAGCTCAGCTGACTGACAAGTCAGCTGAGTTAAAAATGGCACATCAATCATGGACCTGCACTGTGAAACAAGACCATAACAGCAGACAGCACGAAAATCCCAACCTGAATGTTTCTGACAAGTTATACACTGTCAGCTTAATTGCAAAACAGCTTTTATGACCTTGAGAATAGCCTCAAAGCCATTCAGGTAATTTCAGAACTTGCAAAATTATCCTTTTAACATCAAATTAACTCTCTCTATTGAACAATAAATGCACAGTGACCACCTAAGTGGCCATTGGCAGTGATCTCTGCAGTCTTTAACAGAGCTGAGTGGCTTACTAAAATGGGTACATGTGAACCTTGACTAGGGAGAGCACAGGGCACTTAAACATAGAGAAGCGTAGCACTAGACCATTCCTCCTACATGACAATAATGAATCATTAAAAGCTTAACTAAATAAGAGTGAATCAACTCCTTATGCACACAGAAGAATTACAAATTAAGACTACTTCTACAGAGAGATGATTTCTATATTAAGACCACCAGTTTAGTCCTGCTTTATTTTATCCTAAGTTGAATTTTACTGCCTTTTAAGACTACATATTTCAGTCCCTTAAGTGGTGTTAATGTCTTCATAGGTAGATTCTACTGTATCATCATCATCATCATCATCATCATCATCATCATCATCATCATCATCATCATCATCATCATCATCATCATCATCATCATCATCATCATCATCATCATATTTACTTACTGATTCATTTATTCATTAGGTATTTTTATTTAAATATAATGCATGTGAGAAGCTAATGTTACAAAAGTGAGTAAATTGGGACAGAAAACAGAAAAATCATCCAGGTGAATCTCCTCACCATGTTCATATGAAGGGAAGACTGACTGAGGAAGGCCTACAGTCCAGTCCAGTTTACACACACCATTAGTATCCTTGATGCTTATATCAACTAAGAAGAATGAAGAATCTCTGCTTGGGACAGTAGGGCACCACACATTACATAACATAAAGTGTCATTCAACGCATAAAAAACATAAACATGAGGCCCACAGGCCTAATGATCTGCCAGCACCATGGCTATATTGCACTTACATATTCAGTTCAAAGTTGTGAGTCCTCAAGTGGCTTCTGAACATATAAAGCTTATGCGATTTTAATATCTGATTTGTCCACCAGATGGCACTTTGCTCCACATGTAATCATAGCTTATTTGTGCAACTCCTGTGCTGAATATTGTTTCATGTACCAAGACAACAATGAGGTCCTCAGTGACCTTGGGATAAAAGATCAAGGTCACCCAGATTATGTAATACACGAGGCCCATAGGCCTGGTGCTGTGCTGACATTACCATTGATGTCCAAGCTACACCCTGCCATTATAAAATCACCTCTTTCAACTTTCCAGGCAAGGTGACCTCACAAAAATAGGTCAAAGTCACTGATATTATATACAATTCTAGCTTTGGACATTGTCTAGATATACTTTAACATTTGGCAAGTCTAGTCCAGTTACTTTTCAAGATATGGAATTTTATATCTTAGAGCACATTTTGGCTCATAATTTTCATCAAATTACAGGTGGCGCCACTAGTATCACTGGCAACTTAGGTTTTGACCTCCCCCAAAACTGAAACAAATTTGGTGAAGATCCACCAAAAATTGAACATGCTAGAGTGTTCACAAGATTTTCACATTTTGACACGTATATTATATAATGTAGGTGGCGCCACCGACATCGAAAGGGGCCTAGAATTTTATAACCCCTATAAATCCTGAAAGTTATATTGGGCTAACTTGAAAACTGTGGATGGTATTGCGCTAATGAGCAGAAGTTTATGGACGGATGGACAGACAAATGCCAGTGGTAGCATACGCTCTGCCACCTTTGGTTGGCAGAACTAAAAAATGCCATTCAAGTGGGCCTGTCAGCCTCTTTCTACTTAAACATTTAGGCCTATGTTCCAGCTGTAGAAGTGGTTACATTTATTGCTGTCACTAAATTACTGATTGCTGATAGTAATGATGCATTTCTGGAATGGATAGCCCAGGAACCTAGCAACCACACATCTTTATGTCACCAAGAGCTGAAATCTAAAGCTTCATTGGATTTACATGATCAATATCAAAGTTCCAACTGCGTGTGTTGGGTTTGAAGCTGTCATGGTCTGTAAACCCAATTCACCCAGCACCTGGCCTCTTTTGCAGTGATGACTATTTGTACAGTTTGTAATCTTCAATGATCAACTGATTCCACATCAAGGTCCCAACTCTAAATTGATGTACTCGATCTCAATTTGAAGCAGGCCCATCAAACTAGTGGGGGTATTGCATCCAGCCCTATTCCAAGTTGTACATATAGTTATTGTTGTTATTTTTTAATGATGATTTATGCTCAGTGGTCACCCAAGGAGCTGAACATAAAATGTTCCCATGTCATACTCTGTTTTAACCCTTTCTCTCTTCAATTAAGACTGAGTCAACAGTTTTCCTTGGCATGGGTTGGACATAAGTGCCAAACCCATTCCAAGAAAATCAGTTGACCTAGGGCATGTTATCTTGATAGATCTTATCAACAATTCTCAGTCAAACTGTTTTTCAGTACCGTTGAAATTAGTGGAAAACACCGAAGCAGACGACATTTGACCACCAGCTCGTTTGGGCTGGTTGAAGGGGAAAAGGGTTGAAAAAGGCCTGTTACCTCTTTGACCAGCAAATAAATATACCTCTATTTTCTTCCGAGGTAGTTCTCAGTTTTGTTGTTAGTGTTTGCTCACCATAATGACTGCATGGCCTGGCTGAACGTAACGTGGAATCCCAACACAACATGTTTCTCTCATAAATGAAATTTCCAGTGGTCTCTCTATTGAGAGGCCCTCCCTTAGACAGGTCCAAGAGTGGTCACATAAAACAGCTGGTTTCCCAAATAAGTCAAATAGCATACAAGACAGACAGGGAATATCTATATGGTCTTAAAAGACAGGTAGTCTTTCAAAGGAGTGGTCGCTAAAAACAAGGACGCCTGTACATGACATTGAAGTATGGTGCCAAATTTTTTTACCAGCAGTAAATATGGAGCTGTTGTAATGACACATTCAGTTTTCATTATTGTATTATTTATGTGCTGATAATAATGTTGACTCACTGTCGGGTACCAGTGAAACGCAACATGCTTTACTTCCGTGCCAGATATGTTGTTACACTGATCCTTGTTTTGGGAGACCCCTCCTGTGAGCGAGTGCCTCTCTTGTATGACCACAGCTTCAGCATTGGTACTTTTCACCTTATTTAAAATGGTACCTCCCATAACAGACCACCTGTCTCAAGAGACCACAATTTGGTCATTCCTATGGTGGTGTTTTAAGACAGGTTTAACTGTGTATTCATTAAAGTAAGCCTTTCGACTTCTACAGTGGTTCCTCTCTTATAAGACCACCCCAAATGAACCAGAATTAGGGCCCTATAAGCGTGGTGGCCTCTCTTGAAGGGGTAACTACAATGGAAATGCCATCACAGCTGCACAGAGAAGTGGCCTTTCTAGAGGGGGTGGCCTCTCTTGGGGGGCCTTACAAGAGAGGACCCAGAGTACCATGTAAGTATACAGCCTATTACAATTGCAGAAGTTCTTATCATTATTGGTGTAAAAGAAAGCTTGCTAATAGTAACAATAAGTCTTTGTTGGGACTAGTGTTACATGCCAACCCCACTGGTCAGATATGTTCCTTGATGAGACAAATACCACAAATGCTTCAGTGTCTATGTGCACTTGTGAATAAAACAATGTGTTAACCCAATTTCTGCCAATGGGAGAGGTCACAATTAGCAATTTCAGCTGCATTTAGCTGAAAACACAACCAAATACACAGATTCTTGGGACTCAAGTTGTGTATTCTCACTGTACAGTGAAACTGTATGTTGCAAGACCATCAGCAGGGATGCCCTATCTGTGGTCTCAAGACAGGTGGTCTTTCACTGAAGGTATTTACACGAAAAGTACTAATGAATATATCTTAAAGAGGTGGACCTCTAAGACAGGTGGTCTCTCCTTGGAGTGGTCTCTCAAAACAGGGAACACTAAAACCTTAAATAGACCAATTAATTTGGAGACAAATTAATTAAAATTTTGAGAATCATTTAAGCTATTACACCTAGATTTACCAAACACTTCTTTCCAAAAGCAGCGGTTTTTAAGTTGTGAAGTTGCAAATTACAATGGACAGTAACAGAAAAGCAACAATCTTGCAGTCCTGACTGCAGCGCACTCTGCAGCCGGGATCCAGGAACCTTCATGTCTTGCTGTTCACCGTTGCAGGATGTTATACATTGTATGTACAGTGGTTCCCCTCTTATAAGACCACTGTCCCCAGTGCAACAGAAAAGTGGCCTTGTGAGCTGGGTGGCCTCCTCTGCAGGGGGGGGGGGGGGGAAATAAAATAAAAATACCCTACTTGATGCATAAAGAGGTGGTCTCTCATGGGGATGGGGTCTTACAAGAGGGGGCCTACTGTATGGAACTATCATCATTACATTAACACGGGTTTCTGTGCTTCATGAACATCAATAAGTGCTCTCATTAAGACAATATTAGCACCTATGACTCAAAATATATCTAGGTTTGCACTGCACCTGGAGTCTTGCACACATTTTGTGAAGACGAAAGATGATCACTGTAAATGACTATGTAATTTCTTCACGGTCTAATGCTCACACGCTCACTGGCCCCTGCTTAATGGATTAACATGGGCTTCACATGACCAAGTTACATTGTTGCGATCAGACCAGCTAGGTCTCCATGAACTACCTGCACCCATACCACTGACACCACATCGCTGACAGTGTGGCAACAAACTCTCCCATACTGATGCCCGTTACCAGCTGAAAACTACACATAAGTCATGTCTCACCTCAAACAAAACAAAAAAAAGGGGCGGAAAAAAAAGTTGCAGGAAAATGAACATGTCCATGATAAATCCAGATGTAAATTATAAATCTATACATTACCTGAAGCAAAGTATTTGTGTCATCTCCAAAGGCAAGGTACCAATATATGACATCAAATCATCTGCCAATATTGACAACACAACATTCATCGACCTTAATGCATGTAGTCACAACCAGAATAAACTTTCGCCCAGCTGTCTCACCCTCCACAAATCATTTAATACACATAGCATAAATAGTACACAGAGCGTATGTATGAAATGCTTTATATACTGCAGCCACTTTTCTCTGGCACCCATGACACCAGCTACCGTGTCACATGATTCCATTTCAGCACTTCACCAAGACGCAGCACGCGGAATCGTCACTACTTTGAAATTTCCAATAATTTGGACTGTACATATAATGAAGGCATGCATTCCTGGCCTGTCTGGTGGTGCTGTGTTTCATCAATATGCAAAAAAATGCAGCCTGGCGTGCACGTTTCCTTTGGTATAATCACAGGTATGTAAGGGGGCAATTCCAAAAGCACTCTTTGCCCAGCAATTGTGTCCTCTGATACCACAATCAATACTGGCAGACTTGAAACAACCTTAAGCCAACTGAGGCCACTGTCAGCTAACAGTCTTCATCTCCACACACAACATGTAAACTGCTCATTACGGATGTTATGTTTTGGCCTAAATATTTACACACACATACAATATTTTAATACATGCACAGAAACATATTTATGACCTTGGGTGTATCCTGTCTGACATACACTTCGCTGTGTTATCACCAATGTTTGCTACTTTCGCTTTTGTTACTGTAATTTGCACTGGGAAAAGTGTTTGGAGTCCCTCAGGTGCCCGATCAATGCACCAAATATGATAGTACAAGTAGTTACAAGTGTCGTTTCCTATGCACATATGGGTGTTCTGCAAATTATATGCATCAAATATGTATGTGCATTGGTGAGTCTCCATTGTATGTATTGCAGTCTCCATCATGTGTGCTGCAGTCTACATCATGTGTGTTGTAGTTTACATCATGTGTTATAGTCTACATCATGTGTTGTAGTCTACATCATAAGTTGTAGTCTACATCATAAGTTGTAGTCTACATCATGCATTGTAGTCTACATTACGTGTATTGTAGTCTCCATCATGTGTAGTAGTCTACATTTGTACACGATGTGTGTTATTGTCTCCATCATGTATTGTAGTCTACATCACCTGTGTTATAGTGTGCATCACGTCTACAGGCAATGAAAAAGCAGTTCCTCATTTTCCTGCTGTGCATGCTGATCTCATGGTACCTGCAATAACAACCACCTGTCGCAAGGTCCTGCGTGTCATTTTAACCCTTTACCCCCTTAATAGACAAGGGCAAGAACAGAAGGTTCAAGAACTGCCTAAAAGAGGGCACTTGGGTCTGTGGAGGGCTAGGATTGTGTATTCCCATTACTTTACATTGTAATTTGCAACTTAATAACTTGGCAGTGAAAAGTTTAAGCTGAGCTGAACATCATTTGGGAGTTCAATATCATCTGGAGTCCTTTGTACATGTTGAAGGAGAACACACTATGCCATTTACCTGTACTAGCTCTACACTATGCACAATTGTGTAACACACTATGCCATTTACCTGTACTAGCTCTACACTATGCACAATTGTGTAACACACTATGCCATTTACCGGTACTAACTCTACACTATGCACAATTGTGTAACACACTATGTCATTTACCTGTACTAACTCTACCCTATGCACAATTGTGTAACACACTATGCCATTTACCTGTACTAACTCTACACTATGCACAATTATGTAACATTATGCCATTTACCTGTATTAACTCTACCCTATGCACAATTGTGTAACACACTATGCCATTTACCTGTATTAACTCTACCCTATGCACAATTGTGTAACACACTATGCCATTTACCTGTACTAACTCTACACTATGCACAATTGTGCAACACACTATGCCATTTACCTGTACTAACTCTGCACTATGCATAATTGTGTAACACACTATGCCATTCACCTGTATTAACTCTACACTATGCACAATTGTGTAACACACTATGCCATTTCCTGTACTAACCCTACCATATGCACAATTGTTTAACACACTATGCCATTTACCTGTATTAACTCTACACTATGCACAATTGTGTAACACACTATGCCATTTACCTGCATTAACTCAACACTATGCACAATTGTGTAACACACTATGCCATTTACCTGTATTAACTCTACCCTATGCACAATTGTGTAACACACTATGCCATTTACCTGTACTAACTCTACCCTATGCACAATTGTGTAATACACTATGCCATTTACCTGTACTAACTCTACACTATGCACAATTGTGTAACACACTATGCCATTTACCTGTACTAACTCTACCCTATGCACAATTGTGTAACACACTATGCCATTTACCTGTATTAACTCTACCCTATGCACAATTGTGTAACACACTATGCCATTTACCTGCATTAACTCTACACTATGCACAATTGTGTAACACTCTATGCCATTTACCTGTACTAACTCTACACTATGTACAATTGTGTAACACACTATGCCATTTACCAGTAGTAACTCTACACTATGCACAATTGTGTTGGTTGTAAATGACCAAGGGTAGACTGAACTGTGTACCAAGGGCGACAGAAAATAGCAAAAGTCAGTCCAAACAGCAGAAACCTTAAAAACATTAGCTTACAGCACCTGCATTCATGTGCTAGAATGTCTAAGTGAAGCAATGTTAATTTCTCATTTTCAACTTTTCATCAAGTATATGCACCTAAATTGCAAGTTTCCAACTTTCAAATCAGTAATGAGCTGAGGTTAGTGAATGCTTTGGGGGACCAGGTGAAAGTGTTTACTAATCATGTGTTCACTAATGTCACAGTAGACTTATTCATGAGTGTAACTTGAAGTACATGGACACTGAAGATGCCAGTACTTAGATGGTTACCTGTAATGACAGTACATAGTCCCATGCATGTAAATGGTGAAAACATTAAATAGAACTTGTCAGCTCCAAAAACAAAATGAACATAAAATGTATGACATTCTCATGTTAACACTAAAAGCACCTCGTTCAGTCATTATTAGAGTGTCATCTGTTCGTTCAGAAGTGACTTAGCAACATTTAACTTGTTTGAACTTGCTTTGGTAACAGGGATGTTGAATTACACAGTGGCATTGCCTGGGTGACAGTCAATGTCTTGCCTCTGGAGGAGACCAAGGCCCAGGAGATCTCTACTCCACTTCATGTGCAATGCAGCGTATGAACAGAAATTGACCTGTTCAGGAGGCAATCAACATAAGCCCTAGTTGCACTACTTGAAACAAACTTTTTTAGTATTACCTAGTTATACTACTTGAAACAAACTTTTTTTAAACATTAACCCTAGTTATACTACTTGAAACAAACTTTTTTCACATTAACCCCAGTTATACTACATGAAACAAACTTTTTTAACATTAACCCTAATTATACTACTTGAAACAAACTTTTTTAACATTAACCCTAGTTATACTACTTGAAACAAACTTTTTTAACATTAACCCTAGTTATTCTACTTGAAACAAACTTTTTTAACATTAACCCTAGCTATACTACATGAAATAATCATTTTTAATCCTATAAATAGAAAGGTTCCTCACAGCAGCAACCTAGCTGTAACCATGTGATGTCACACAGCATAGAAGTTGTGTATTGACTACTTTTTGTAGAAATGATCCATCTGTCATTGAGCATCTACAATACACAGCAATACTGGCTTCCTCTTTTTCCTTCAGGGTTGTGTTCACTAATCTCAAGTTAAATCTGTAGTTTGGGACCCAAAAAGGCGTACAATGTTCAGAGAATTGATTTGCTAATTACAGGTATACCTGCTATGTAATTTGAATCCTCTCTATTAAACATAATGGCAGAAAGAAAAGGGGGGGGAGGGAGGGGAGACAAAATAAGTTTTCAATAAGGTCAGCTGTTCACTAATGTCAGGTGTTCACTCAAAAAGTCTCACTGTCTGTTGCTAGGGCAACAACCACAAGTTCTACTCTGGCAGAAATCCAGGTCAGCTTTGGGTGTATTCATGCTACATGTAAGTTACATTTTCACTACTGTTGGGTATCACTGGAGGAAACCCACCCTGGCCTACCCTCAAATCCTTTTGGAAATTTGTCATCGAGCATCAGCATCAAAAAGGTCCTTCCAATGTCAAACTCTGTATGTGTCTTCACACTGCCATAAATAGAGTTATTTTCATTTCTATAAATTTTCAGAACAGTTGCATTTCTGGCATTGAAGTGAAGTCTTTATTTTCCTAATCAGGACATCCAGTGCTCTCTCTTCACATGACCCCCAGTGCAAGGTGGATTCCCATATAAAATGGTGGGCCTCTTGGCTCCCAATGAAGCATTATTCCTGTTACTTCTATACAAAATGTCCCGTCAATATAAAACCTTTCTCCCTATAAAAGTGTCTACTATACGTCCCCCATCAGCAGTGTTGATTGAAGACTATTTCATTGTGTTTTTATTTTCATGCTCTTGTGCAATCAATCAATCAGACTATGATGAAATTAACTCATTCCATACTATGGTCACAGGCCTCAGCCAGTGGTTCTGGCACTGCCTGGCCAGTCATGCTGCTGCTGCCCTTGTGGCAGCTGCAGCATGACTTGCTGACTTAAGACCATAGGCATGTTGGTACTTGAATGAAAGCTCTTTTCATCAAGAATTTAAATATGCAATTGTCGTCTTAAATCTAGGTAAATACATGGATAAATCAGGGACTGGTATGGAATGAGTTAAGCAGATTTAGAATACAATGGTCCTCCTGTTATAAGGTCACCCTCAGTGTCTGGCAACAGTGGCCTCAGGGAAGGGGTGGCCTCTTCTGTGGGAGAAAATAGCATGAAATACCCCACCTGCTGCATGGACAAGTGGCCTCAGTAGTCAAGGCGACTTGTCGTAAGGGGGTCTTATAAAAGGGCACTTCTGTGTGCAAATTACATTTTTAATCTAGTACAGTGAGTCATGATGAAGTATTTACACACTTAGATTTCACTGCTGAGGAGTATTTGAACACTGAACTTCTTTTCATAAACTAGACACTGTAATTTATGTTATACATTTTGGTATTTGAGAATCCTTCACAGTTTAAAGCCATGTTCAAATGTGGTGAAATGATGTAAAATATATCATTAGCACACCCAGCCAGCCTCTCAGTTGTTTGTTGGCAACCTTCAACATACTTGAAGTGATTTCACCCCAACTGGACTGATCAATCTAGCAATTGCAAGTTATACTCAAACACTGCAAAATAAAAAAAAAAAAAGAAGTTCTTAAGCAAGACATGCCATGCACTTGTTCTTGGGAACACACATTCCAGCAAAAATATACATGACAAGGTCGCGGCATTTGAATAATTCATCTGACACACTCAGAAGGATTTGGCTTTTATGTCCAGAATACAAGTGCTGAACTTCCATTGACTGAGTTTGTGTTAGGTCTGCCTTGTTCTCTCTTGGGACCCACTCGAGTGTTGCCTGCACAGGTAGCATTTCAGGAAATAGCTGATGAAAAGCTGTCATGGGGTACGGTTAAATTGCACATCTGTGGGCTCATAACAAAGCAATTGAACCTTTGGCTGAAAGAATCTATCAGGACAGCCCTGAAGCGAAGTTGCCCCACCTGTCTGGTTGTTCCGCACTGTACACGTGAAGGGATACCATTGACGGCAACCTTCCTGCCTTGATGCTCGTACATAATCTTTCCATTAGCAATGTTTACCTGTCTATCTCATTGACACATGACCACTGCTAATGGCAGGAGTCCCCGTGTACTGCGTGTTTTCACTTCTCAGCTCTGACAATGCCCGAGAGATTAATGCTTGTTCAATGTCTCTCACCTACTCCCAAAACCGACTGGTGCTGAGGTGGACCAACAAATTCAAACAAAGTCCTGATGGGCAAGAGACACTCCCATCCAACGAGGAAATGTCAACATACTTCCCTGCATCCTTTTATCGGCAACTCTTTGTGGCAATACAGAGCATTGACACTTCCTAAATGCAAAATCAATATTTAATGAGCAATTTCATCATAACTTCAGCATGGACTGGCTTTATTGGAAACATTACCCATAAAACTGTAAACAAACTCTGCCACCCTTTTGCATCGAGTTCACAGAGGAAAGCTGTGGACCTTGGGCACAGCGTCTTGTGCCTACGTTCAAACTTGAAGTCAAAATGTGGTGTAAAAATTTACGAGTTATGCAAAATATGTCGACAATTGTATGTAGTATTCATTGTTGACCAAAATGAGTGGAAAGAGGAAACAATAAGAGTCAGCAATTCAGAAAAGGGTTACACAATTAACAGTTCTGTGATCCCTCTCTTTAAAGACCACCTGTCTTGAAAAACCACAATTTCAGGGACTTTGACTTGCAGATTTCATGTTAAATCTATATACACACCTTTAATGGAAGGCCACTTGAATTAACAGACCACACTTAAGTGATCCTTGTGGATGGTCGTTGAGGAGAGGGACCACTCCATATACAAGACTTTGTGCTGCTTCATTTCTGTCTTTGATAAAATTTAAAACCGCTTCCTCAATTCTTCCCTTTAATGATACTTCAGCCTGTAGCCCACATGAAGTAAAAATATATTTCTACAGTGTTATGTGCATCAAACTGTCATTCATAATACATGTATATTGATTCCTTGGAAACAGTTCAAATTCATATATCACAGCCCTATGTTGATTTAAAGGTTAGACGAGGCTTTCTTTTTTCTTTTTTTTTTTGGGCGGGGGGGGGGGGGGGGGGGATTAGGGCTTTGTGTACTGATATAAATCATAAAGATTGCGAGTCAGACTTGATGGAATCATATTGACATATTCCATGCTGGGCCATACTGCAGCATAGTGATCGCCAGCTTATTTGGCCCCTCTCACCAGAGACCGTCCAATGACCAGAGGCTGCCCCCTCATGCCGAAGTGTGGCGTTTCCATATTGTATCGCTCTTATGAGGCCATTTATTGACTACATTTAGTTGTCCTTATAAGGGAGGACCACCGTTAGCATGTTTTTAGGCCTATGCCTGTTGACATTATTAATACCTGTGTTGACTTGCACTGAGACATAGGTACAACATGAAACAAAAGGTGCCTGTGACAGTCCTGTGCTCAGCTAACCTTGCATGCCCAGCCTCAAAAAGTGCCAGCACGAATGATATGGATGACAGACAATAAGACAGGCCCAGGTATCTAACAAATTAGCAGGACGAAAATTCTTGAAACTCAATAATTATGAGTCTAATGGCCTGAAATGAACTTTTATAGTTGTTGTTTTGTTGGATCACATTTATAAGAAACTTAAAAGGTATACCCCAGCAATCAGGTAACACTGACAGCATAAACACGAAAGATATGAAGCCAAGGACAGCTGGCCTCTTGATGGACACAGTCCTGGTCATGTAGTTAAACAATGTCAGTTTCCCCCACCATTGTGTCCTGATAGCATCTCACATATTTACTGGCTGCCATGCAAAATCAATTATTTTTAATCACACTTGTTGTGATTAAAAATAATTAGATGCCTAACAGAAAGGTCATTGCTCCATTGTTGTGGTAAGCATCAGTGTTCAACCACACCCTATCCTTCATAAAATGTTGTGGCATATTAAATAACGAAAAAATGAGGCGCTGACAGCATTAATTTAGATTACTGATGTTATGTACTCTGTGTATATAGCACAACTAACTAAAAAAAAAAAAAAAAAAAAAAAAAACCCAAACCCAAGGCCAGCCTTAAAAACATTTCTGTTTCGTATAACAGGGCCTTGAAAAATTTGATGAGGCAGGGAGGATTTTTTTTTTTTTTAATTTTTTTTTTTTTTTAACTACACATACCTACTACATATTACTGCAATATGGGCATCATGCCAGTACGGGGACTGATGGACTTAGTATTGATACAAGATAAACAAGATTGCAGGTTGAAAATTTTTTTATTAAATCTGTATTAAAGCAAGAGACTCTGCCACAGATGAGGTTGTAGCGGGACAATATACGCTTCAGGCTGGTTTGCTGGCGCTGAGACAGAGCAGCCCTAATGTAAATACACCTCGGCTTGGCTTAAATTGTGGTGGGTCTTTTGCTATTTTAAACATGTACACGGCTTCAAAAAAAACAAAGGATATGCGTAATTATAAAGTTGCCCTTTTTTAAAAATATCACAGAAGAAAAAAAGAGTAAACTATCAAATACAAATGTGTAGTTTTCATTTTCACTTGACAACAGCAGGGGAGGGGAGGGGTGTATGATGAGGGTTCTGAGAGTAAGTATTACAAGTCATGAACTTACCTGAGACCTCTTTTGTGTGTATGTGCAGGGACGTGGATTAAGAGTTTTATTGCTCCATGGTCAAGTCAGATTTAATCTCGGGCAAGTTAAAATTAATAGCTACTTGCCCGGTCGGGCAACCAATTTTTTTTCGCTGGGAACTCTTTTCCTCAAATTTTCATGACATAGTTACAAGTTGCAGTTGTTTGCAAGGCTGGCTACGGGGGGGGGGGGGGGGACAGAAAGGGTCTAATCACTTAAAAAGTCGGAGCTTTCGCAGCACGTGCGTGGGGCGCCAATAGGTGATAAGAGTCTCTAATTGATAAACATTCCAAGTTTAAACAAATACTTGGTCCGCAGTTGTATTCATCAGACCTATGGCTTTATCTCTGTCAACACAAGCAGACATTTTCACTGTCGTACACTAGTACATACGATTACGTTATGATAGCAAAGGTGCCGGCATTAATTATTGGTTTGCTGAGCGGGGTCACACAACTCACCGTCAGTGTGATCTGCCCCAACGATGTCAAAGCAGCGTCAAAATACAATAAAATTTGCATGGCGAATTCATCTGCAAATTAACATCAAATGCCATTTAACGGTGGGTTCTAACAGTGTTGGAAAAAATAGGTGCCTCGACGACATCCAGTCACACGCAAGTGTCAGGCCACACAGCCTCACAGGGTAGAGTGGATCTGCGGTGAACTGACCCTGTCTCACGGACTGATTTGGGACACATTCGGCTATTCCCGCTATCCCCTACCTTTGCGTATTTGCCTGTGACTCCAAATAATTGTTGCAATTAACACTGGAATCTTTATTTTCGCATGCTGCAATATAAACAAAGCTTCCCGTTTGTGTGTTCCCTCCGTAAATTACGGCAGATTCACACATGTTCACTGGGCGGAAGCCATGATGAAAACACTGTAACACGAGCCGTGACTGGCTCATTTTTGCATGTGACTCAGTTGACCAATCGGGTGATGTGTTGTACGTCAGACCACATGGTCAAAGCAGCTGTTTGTGTACAGTTGCAGGAAAGATGTCGACGGTGCGCACACTCAATTTCTGATTTGAAATATTAAAATTTTCGTTTGAATTTGATTTAGGAACACCTTTTATTGCAAGGAACTTGCCAATACTGTATACTCAAATTTACTACGATGTACCCATATCATTCATGGTAGGTACGCAAACGATATGCGTTTACAGAACTGCCACACGAGGCGTGTCGCCGTGCGAGTAGCGTTAAATCAAGCCTGAAAAAAAAAAAAATTTTGCACTGTTGAAAAAAATATTCCAACTGCAACGTTTCGCGGACACCGGGCGCGTTATACGAAACAGAAATATTTTTAAGGCTGGCCCAAGATAAATGTACTCATATAAATGTGTAAATATCAGACTTAAACCCTTTCCCCTAGAATAGAGACTGGGTCAGCAGCTTTTTTGGTGTGGATTAGGCACTAAGCACCCAACCCATGTCAAGGAAAGCTGTTGACTTGGTATGTTACCTTGATTGGTCTCACCTTAAATTTCATTCAAATTGCTTTTGATTACCATTGAAATCAGTCAAAAACACTGAAGCAGACGACATTTAGACAATAAGCTCCATCACTCACTGCTCCTGGCTGGTTTATTGGGCAAACAGATCAAGTCAGAACTCTGCATTGTAGGTCAATGTCACTCATATTACACAACATTTTAATCTAAGGCATGATGCATATAGATTTACAAAACCTAGGGAATGATATCTTGACTTCAAAGTTGTTCTACTATCTGATACATGTAAACTGTCTGGGTGACCTTTAACATGTAAATGTCATGGCCAACCATACTTCAACACAATTTTGATCTTAGATCCACAGTATATCTGGTATGAATATGTCAATTAGCGCAGATGAAATAAGATTTTCTCCTATTTGATTTTCAACATCTCTGTCCATTTCTTGGGAGTTTGACTGCTAATGGTGACAACCTGTGTGTATGGATTATCTGATGACTCAGTTGATGCTTTTGTCTCATGATCTATCAAATTGCTGCTGTTCACTGTATTGTTACAATAATACTTTTACTGCAATTCTCCCCTTTTAACTGACTATTGCATTTTGCTGTCATTACTTGGTAATATGGCAGCAACGCCCCACAACGTCCATACCAGTTTTTTTTCTCAACAATAAAAGTTTGCCGAAAAATGTACATTTCTGTTTTGTAAGACTGCATGCATTAGGCAATCCAGTTTATAATAAATACATCTATACTGAACACAATTACAGGAAATCTCTATCTACCTGTAGTGTTTGAAATGTAGCAGGCTGATTTACTGCACAAACAGGAGTTTCAAATACATCCCCAACAGAGAAGTTCATCTGTATACTATTAGCTGTTCAAGCACTAACCATTTCACATGATCATCAGTGAGCAATTTCTGTCAGCTTGGAAAGTCTAAAATGTGACAACGGCATATGTCCAGGGACAGGAAATAGCAGAGGGCAGCACTGGTCAAAAGGTATCATGTGATCTACCATGACCATTCTATTGGTCAGAAAAGGTCTGGTGACCTCTTTTTTGACCAGTGCTGCCCTCTACCTCTTGCCTCTTTGCTTATGCCATTGGACTTGGCCGTAAAAGGCAAGAGTTTGATGTCCCCTCTGCCATTAATTGTTCTCCTCTATCTGTCACAAGGACTAATAATATATATGGTTTCACCAAACTCACCCCAGAGCACTTTTCCAATCAGTTCTGAATCAATGTAAAAACCAGAGTTACATCCAACCCCCTGAGCCTAATGTCCCCAAATGCTGTTTTGGTTGATCATGTTTGCTCCACTTATAGTTAAGCCCATCTACAACTTAACAGCCAAATGCATTTTTTGTGTTGCAAAGGGTTGTATTGGGGCTTGTAAAGGTTGTAAAAGGTTTGCAAAAGTTAAACAATGGGCTTGTAAAAGGTTGACAGAGGGTTTCAAATGGTTGAAACGGTTGCAAACCATTTCAACACCATTTTCAACATTTTCATCAATAAGGTTGAGAAAGTGTGTGAAATGGTTGTTAACCATTAGAGAAAGGTTTAAAAGTGTTTCTAATGCAACAAAAGGAAAAAGTTTTGAAATGGTTCAGAAAATGTTTGAAAACGGTTTGCCTTTTACTCAAATGGCTGGAAAAAGGATGCAAAATGTTGATGCGTTTGGTGACTGTTAAGTTTAACGTGGGCTTAACTGTATATGTAATCAGGGCTCACCAATACATTTTTGTTTTTCTGGTGCAGTTGTCAGGACAAGTTCCGTGGGTATTTCTATTTACCTCCAACTGTAAACCACTTGTCAACCTGTTCAAGGCCTACTCACATAAACTGTGGTTGCCATCAGGACAAATACTTTGAAATTTTTTTACATCCCCTTTTTGGTTTTCCATTTCTCCGATTCAAGAGCACATGCAAACTGGCGAGCACTAGGCATCCCATAATACTAAGTTTCCTGACAGCCATTCAGGTGCATCTTGTGAAATGCCATTGTGCAACCCATATATATTTTTGTATTGCGTACCAGCTGTGACCTCAGGCCAGATATTGCAGAGGTTTGTTGGGCCTCAGGTCCATATTGAACTTTTTATCATAATTTTGCATCACATATTATAACTGTACAATTGTTTACAGTTTTAACACATATAGTGTAACCCTATTGGGATTATATGTATGGGCTATCAATTGGATTTTTATGCATCATCCCATGCCTCGTGTTGTCGAGGGCCAATACATCAATACATGGGCTGATACATAAGAATCCATGTGATAATATATTTATCCAATGATATTACATCTATGGCCTATATGATCATCATCTCTAAAGCTGTCACAGTGTCAGTGCCACCACACTTATCACCTCGTCATCCTCAGCCACCACTGCAGAATTACTTTCCTTCTCATTGTAGCTTGCACATTCAACCTCAACGCCTTCACCGACATCTAAGTCACATTTGCCTTGAGTTTCTAGCTGTACAATTTGGTTTATCAGCCCTTGTGTGACCCACGATGCTGGCGATGGATTGCCCATCTTGCTGGCTATGCTATTTGCAGCTTGCAGGCACACAGTTGTGGTGCCATGTACTCCCAGTACGTGTGTACTGGAGCAGCCTGGTTACCATATCATCTGTGGTGTGACAAGTGTAAATGGACGTGGGATCCAGCTTAAACAGTTGGTGCTTAAATCTACTGATAGATGCCAGTCAGTCAATTGTGTTTAAAATGCTAATGTCAGGGAAGGCTGGTCAGTGGCATAACTGGTTAGACGTTTGCCTTCAGTGCCAGGGGTCCCAGGTTCGATTCATCACGCGGCTGCCAATAATATCTGCCATCCAAAATTAAGTATCAGCCCTCAAAAGTTATGTCTCAGCCTGTGCTGATGCATGGTGATATCAGACCATCATTGGATATATGTATATATAATGAATTATTTATATCGTTCAGCCCCATGACTGGGGAAATTTATATATGAACTGATACGCACATGCAATGTGTGTGTGTATATTAGCATGTACACACACATACACAGTGAAACAAAATGAAAGAGCTTGGGTAACAATATATGTAGGAACCAAGTAAATAATTTCCTGAAATGTATTCAATCTATGACCTTGAAAAATTAATCAAGGTCATCCATGTTATACAATATCAAACTTCCACATCATACACATTTGTGGTAAGTATCATTCGCCTCATTCTTTATCACGATGTTGAATTAAATGTCCTTTGCTTAAGTGCTTAATGACCATGAAAAATAAGTCAAGGTCACATAATTATTGGGTCATGGTGACCCCAAAGGTAGGCCACTAAGTACAGTTACATGTACAATATGTAATCAAGTGCAATTTTGTTCTAGAGACTCAATTCTCTTTGCCGTTGATGTCCAAGCTATCCCATTAGAAAATCACATCTTTCAGCTTTACAGGCATGGTGACTTCACAAAAATAGGTCAAGGTCACTGACATTACATGGCATATTAGCATTGGACATGGTTTATACATGTTTATCCTGTAAATTTTGCAAGTTGAATCCAATCAAACTTTTGCAATATAGAACTTTTACATGTTGGCTCATAAAGTCCATCAAATTATAGGTGGTCCCACTAGTATCATATGCAGTTGAGATTTTAACCTCCTCTACAATCCCACTGACTTTCATGACGATCTATCACACCTCAAGGATGCTACAGCAGTCACAAGATCATCACATTTTGACCCATATGTTACATAATACTGTAGGAAGCACTACCAACATCGAACTCAACCTCTATTTTCATACACTTGGTAAGTCCCAAAAGTTACATAGGGCTATCTTGAAAACTGTGGATAGGATCAGGTTCACATACAAAAATTTACAGACTGACGAACAGACAGACAGACATGAGTGATCACATAAGCTATGCATCCTGTGGTCAGCACAGCTTAAAACCTTCCCCTGCTAATATCTGTCTGTCGTTAACCAAAACTTATAACCAACCACTGTAAAAACTGAAACTGTAAACCCATTAGAACCATTAGTGGGCTCAGTGCATGCTAATCACATAATCCACTTACCTGTACATGTGCAATGTATATAGTTTTACCAGAGCAACATTTGGTGTCTGCTTGTATAACTGTCCAAATCAACTAATTTGCACTAAAGCAAAATTCCTGTTTGACCATCGACTTATCACTGTTGACAGCAAGAGAACCTTTCTGGTACGATCTGAATGTTGCATTGGGAGATAAAAAGACAGTTCTTCACCACAAAAAAATTTGCAAATTGACCAGTTCAGTGAGAGTATAATACTAAAAGCAAGAACCCCATTACACACAATGCTGAATACACCTGTTATTTATTTAAACCACAGAATGCAGTTTTGTCTGTGGTCATCTCAATGTACATAGATGCACAGGTACAACAACAACAGCAATATGTACACCATAAATTCACTTAATCTTGTTGTATTCTTATTTTTGCTGACTTGTCTGAAGACATCTGGCCATAAAAACTAGAACAGACTGATTTTCCAACAGAAAATCAAATGTCTCCCAGTGGAACACTTACGTCTCTGAATAAGCTAAAGGTGACAACAAATTACAAATGACCAAGTCTGCTTGAAAATTACAATCCTATTTTAGCTCTCACCTAGATACATTACTCTAGCAATTTCATCAAGTTCTTCAAGACTTATTGCAGAGAAACCAATTTCACATAAATGACCCTGTGACCTTGAAAATTAGGTCAAGGTCATCCAAATACAATCCCAACCTTGGTCTTACCTTGACACATAATCCTACCAAGTTTCATCAAATTCCATTAAGTTCTTCATGACTGATCGAACTGAAACCAATTTCACATAAGTGACCCTGTGACCTTGAGAATTCGCTCAAGGTCATCCAAATACAATCCCAACCTAGGTCTTGCCAAGATACATAATCCTACCAAGTTTCATCAAATTCCATCAAGTTCTTCATGACTTATCGAACGGAAATCAATTTCACCTAAGTGACCCTGTGACCTTGAAAATGAGGTGAAGGTCACCCAAATACAATCCTAACCTAGGTCTTGCCTAGATACATAATCCTACCAAGTTTCCTCAAATTCCATCAAGTTCTTCATGACTTATCGAACGGAAACCAATTTCACATAAGTGACCCTGTGACCTTGAAAATTAGGTCTAGGTCACCCAAATACAATCCCAACCTAGGTCTTGCCTAGATACATAATCCTACCAAGTTTCATCAAATTCTATCAAGTCCTTCAAGACTTATCGCACGGAAACCAAGTGTTGAAGAACATGAACAACAACAACAACAACAACAGCAACAAGAAGCGGAAGAAACGGGCACTAAAACAATATGTCACCCGGCTTCCACCGGGAGACATAATAAACACCATTAAGTATTATTATAACACAGGTTTAATAGGAACTATTGCCAAAATAGCAAGATCAGAACTTCAGTTAAATGCCTGAAATGCCTCCCCCCTTCCCCCCCCAAAAAAAAAAAACAACTTGTACATTTACTGCAAAGGCATTGTAAAGATCAACCCATTTTGCAAGAATATCATGAATGTGGCAATATAACCCACAATGAACTGTGAATGTTTGTGGTGAAAAATAGCAAAACAAGCTTCTCAAATATTGTTATTATCAAACCTGTTCATGTTTTAATCTTCCCTCAATTGAAATGCTAAAATACAGTGGCCACATATATTATGTAAATCTACTTAATTTCACAGGGTTATGTTTTTACAGTTTTTGCATTTCAAGTTACTTGAGTTAAGTAGTTAATACACTCATTTAACTAATTTTGTTATAATGTAGTTCCTATCATTATTAAACCTATGTTAAAATATCATTTCATTTTCATTGTGTTCTTTATTTTCATAGTTTTTTGCCATCATTGATACAAGCAAACAATGGAACTAGAAAAGAAGATTTGCTTTACAGTAAATCTGGGTGCCTTCTAAATGAGAACAGTTTGAAATGCTACACTTTGCCATTGTTCAACATGATCTAAAATTTGTGTATTAGCCTAACTTGCATAAATTAAAATGCTACAACTTTGGTTCTTGGTTCACCGGATGTGGCCATGTCACAAACTTATACATTGAAGTTTGAATGACACCACTATTTGTAATAGTTTTGAAGCTATTAAACTTTTTAACTATGTGTACTTGGCTCATCTGCATAAATGAAAAGCCTACATATTTTGGTTTATCGTTCACTGGATGGGGCTATGTCACATACCTACAAATTGAAGTTGGAATGGCACCTCTATGTGTATTAGTTTTGAAGTTATTCAAGATTTGAATTTAGTGTATATATCTTATTTGCACATATTAAAAGACTGCAGCTTTGGTTCTTGATTCATTGGGAGTGGCCATGTCACAAACTTATGAAGTCAAATTTGAAGGACACTACTAGCTAGATAATAGTTTTGAAGCTATTCAAGATTTAAATTTTGCATATTCACCTAAATTGCACGAGTCCTACAACTTTGGTTCATGGTTCATTTGGTTTTGACACAAACCTATAAATTGTAGTTGGAATGGCATCTCGATCTAAAATAGTTTTGGAGTTATTCAACTTTGAAAATTTTTAATGCCCCTAAATTGCAAAATTTGCAATTCTACAACTTTCATTTACTGTCCATTATATTGGCAGGTGTCATAAACCCATATATGCACATTGAAATTTTGTGTCTATCTGCAACAGTTTGGATGCTATGGAGCCTTTAAATTTTAGTTGCCCGTATTTTGCATAATTTCAAGCATCATGAAAACTCCGGAAAATATGAGAGAGAGAGAGAGAGAGAGAGAGAGAGAGAGAGAGAGAGAGAGAGAGAGAGAGAGAGAGAGAGAGAGAGAGAGAGAGAGAGAGAGAGAGAGAGAGAGAGAGAGAGAGAGAGAGAGAGAGAGAGAGAGAGAGAGAGAGAGAGAGAGAGAGAGAGAGAGAGAGAGAGAGAGAGAGAGAGAGAGAGAGAGAGAGAGAGAGACCCTATCCCCCACCCACAATGATCATCGTGGTAAATCGACATGATGTACGTTATTTTAGTTTAGTAAGGCCTGAATATAACCTATAGGGATTCCAAAGTGAGGTCCTACCTTCATACATATTGTGACTATGTTTAATGAACTTTCATCAAATCCTTCTGTAGACAATAGAAATCTATTTGAAAGGCCCTGTGATCTCAAAGCTTATTCATCTTTGTTACTCAATTAATTAATTAATTATGGAGGATAATTAGCCAGGTAAGACTATGCTTATGCACTTCTTCATTATACCAAGTACCCACATTTTGAAGGGTCATTTATTATGCATTAAAAGAAAATGTATGGACAAACTATGCACGCCATTTTTGAGCTGCTTAACAATCTATGGTAATTAATGAATTAGTAAAAGAAAGTATTCAGCCAAACAAATTCATGCTTATGCACACTTCCTACCTAAAATCTACCAACCATGAAAATTTGAAAGGGCTAACATTTATAGTTCCAAAGAACTGGACAAAATTGTTTCTGATGTGGAGATTGCCTAATGAGTTTTGTTAATTAATTTATTAATGTAAGCAATTGGGCACAATGCCTACTAGTATGCACACCTACTGTAACCTATGATCTACCATTTCTATAAATTTCAAAGGGCCATTTATAGTTTAGAAAATATGGTGCGGACAAAATTTGTTTCGGATGCAGGTGATTTTGAGATGCTTAGTGATCTGTCTTTATTAAATTATCAATTAATGAAAAAAAGTAATCAACCAAAAAAAAATTAATCCTATGCACACCAACCTTGAAAATTTCAAAGGGCTAGCATTTATAGTTCCAAAGATATGGCCAGGACTAAATCGTTTTTGATTTGGAGATTGCCTGAAAAAATTTTGTTTACTAAATAATGTAAGCAATTAAGCACACAAAAAAGTGCCTATGCACACCTACTACCTGTGATCTACAAACTCTATAGATTTTAAAATGCTAGCATTTATAGTTTAGAAAATATGGCTTGGACAAAATTTGTTTCAGGCGGACGGTGTCCGTTACCATACCCCCCCTTCCCCTTCGTGGGCGGGGGATATTAATACAAGAGGCCCATGGGCTTAATGCTCTGCTGGCACCATGGCTATATTGCACCTAGATCTTCATTTCAAAGTTCCAAGTCTTCAAGTGGCTTCCAAACATATCCAGCTTATGTGATTTTAGTGTCCAATTTGTCCACCAGATGGCACTTCGCTCCACATGTAATCATGGTTTATTTGTGCAATTCCTGTCATGGATATTGTTGCATGAGCCAAGACAAACATGAGTGAGTCCTTAACTTTAGGTCCTCAATGACCTTAGGACAGAAGATCAAGGACACCCAGATTATGTAATACAAGAGGCCCATAGGCCTATCTGGTGCTGCGCTGACACTGCCATTCAAGTCCAAGCTACATCCTGCCATTACAAAATTACTTCTTTCAACTTTACAGGCATGGTGACGTCACAGAAATATGTCAAGGTCACTCATAGTGAATAACATTCTAACTTTGGAAATTGTCTATATATCCTATAAATTTGGCAAGGATAATCCAATTACTTTTTAAGATATGAAATTTTATATCTTAAAACACCTTTTGGCTTATAATTCCATCAATTTATAGGTGGCACCACTAGTTTGACTAGCAACTTAGATTTTGACTTCCCCAACAATCCCACCATATTTGGTAAAGATCTGTCAAAAATTAAAGATGCAAGAGTGTTCATAATATTTTCACATTTTGACCCCTATATTGAAAAATATTGTAGGTGGCACCACCAATATTGAAAGAAACCACATTTTCATACATGTACATCCTATAAGTCCTTAAAGTTATATTGGGCTAACTTGAAAACTGGGTACGCTATCACAGTCAAAAGATTTAATTTCGACCTGTATATTATTAATACTATAGATGATGCAACCAAGATTAATGTTGATAAAAAAATTGTCATTCACTTTATAATGTCTAAACATTATATGAGCCTAACTCAAAATTTGTGGGGTGCAGAGCATTCATAAGATAACCCCTATATTCAAACTGGCTATTTGACCTTCACCTTCAACTTGGATTAAAAATTGTTACTGTTTAAAATATGCACCCTACATAGAACTTTCTATACATGGTCTGTTTGTTCAAATCAAGTATTAACTTTTCGAGTTATTGAATAAAAACTTTAAGTTTGGACAAGTGACAAACTCCATAATTACTGGGTCATAGTGACCCAAAAAGTAGGTCACTAAGAAAAAATTTATATACATTGTAATCAAGCACAGTATTGATCCGGAGGCTCAATTCTTTGCCATTTATGTCCAAACTACACCCTGCCATTAACAAAATTACTTCTTTCAACTTCACAGGCAGGGTGACTTCACAAAAATATGTCATGGTCACTGATATTACATAACATTCTAGCACTGGACATGGTCTACATATCCTATAAATTTGGCAAGTGTAATCCAATTACTTCCCAAATATGGAATTTCATATTTTAAAACACATTTTGGCTCCTAATATCCATCAAATTATAGGTGGCACCATAAGTATCATTGGCAACCTAGACTTTGACCTTCCCCACAATCCTACAACAGTCTGTGAAGATCCGCCACAATTAAAGATGTTCACAAGATTTTCACATTTTGACCGCTATATTACATTTTATCCCATTTTTGATAGAATCCTTGGCTTCTGATTGGTTAATAGCTATGGTACCCTCTTTGTATTACCCTTATTTGCGCATTAATTACTGCAAAGGTGAAATACAGCACGATTCCTGAAACTGACCGGGGAATACAGCGGTATTCTCGTAACTGGCCGGGGAATACAGCGGTATTCTCACTGTATCTCCCTATCTGGTTAGTGTATCAATCAGCCACCAGAAGTCTCTGTCATGCGATTCAAGCCTTGACGCGCTGCAGACGACAACATGATGGCGGACTGTGAAGTGAACTGCAGCAGCAGCAGGTCGAACAGCGAAGATTTTTTGGGCATGAAATAACATCATCAAAAATGGGATAAAATCGTCATTCACTGTTTTAGTGTGAAATACAGGAAGTATCTCCCCCAAGACAGCTGTATTACCCTCGGCTTCGCCTCGGGTAATACAGCTGTCTTTGGGGGAGATACTTCCTGTATTTCACACTAAAACAGTGAATAACTAATAATATTGTACGTGGCACCACCAATATCGAAAGGGACCTAGATTTTCATTGTACATCCTGAAAGTTATATTGAGCTAACTTGAAAACTGTGGACGGTACGGCGCTAATGAACAAAAGCTTACGAACAGACATGAGCGGTCCCATAAGCTCTGCGACCTTTGGTCAACAGAGCTAAAAAAACAAAACAAAACAAAAAAGACTAGACATAACTTCAACACAAGAGTTGGCCAATTGCTCAACTTAGGTCACTGTGACACCAAACTGTCATCAGTTCACCTTGGCATGCCTGAATAGCATACTGCCAAATTTGAACAAAATACATTGGAGCATTCTGTTCTGGAGAACTTTCAGTAGCGAGCCCTAACAAGCATGTAGTCAGGCTGCCATTTCCTTAACTTAGGTCATGGTGACACCAAAACCTAATCAGTTCGCTTGCCAGGTAAAGTAAGCATATATAGCCAAATTTGAGCAAAATACATGGAGGCATTCTGTAGATATTACGGTAACGAAAATGTGCACATCCCGATGGACATCTGGACATCTCTAGTATGTTAGGTTAGTGCTAGCACTAGCCAAAATAGCCAAATGCTACTAAAACCTCAAAATGGCTACTAAAAGTAGTAAATGGCTATTAAAATTTCCCAAAAATTCTTTGTTTTAATGCAGAAATTTAACAAATTCAAAGTCTGTGTAGGTCTTTCCGGGAAAAAAGGAAGTTTTGGCTAGTAATTTCAAAATGCTAGTGCTAACCTAGCTAGTACGTTACACTTATGTACTAACAACAATGATCGTGAACGGAGTGATTAAGGTAATTGACTATAGTCACCTCTACACCCAAGTGATGAAATAAGAACATCAAACAATGAATAATGGTTTCTGACTGTAGACAGACTAGAGAAAATCTCTAGGTCAGACGGGAAAACAACCCAAAAACAGAAAAGGTTCCCCCTATGGGGTGCACCCTTAAAAACCAGCATTTGTAGTGAATTCACAGTATTTATGTGACAGCAGTGCAGAAAAGCAGGGGTCACTCTGTCTATTAGCCAAATGTTAATGTTTCTTGAATTTGGCTGTAGAAATGTGAAGATGCCAAAAATCGTTTTAAAATGAATTATTGTAGGGCCAAGACCAAAATTTGGTAAATTATACCTGTATTTCCAATTTTGGCCACTGTTTTTTTATTATGTAGATCTGTCCCTGGAAAAGTATGCCCATAATATATGGGAAGACTGAACAGGACACTCTCACAAAGAGAAGGAAACACTAGTCGTCAAATGAAAGCAGTGTGTGATAGAAAAAACCAGAAACATACACATAGTGTGTCTATACAGCTTTGCTATCTATTTTGTTCCTGTAGATATATCAAGATATATGTGAAATTAGTCTGTCAGAATATTGTTACTAATGGAAATTTTTTCCTAATATCTATTTTCTCGGATAACAATCCGATTCCAATTTCATTTACATCAATGCTGTGTAATAGTTTATCATAATTTAAAACTGTCAATTTGTATGAATCATGCAAGTGGCTGCTGTGTGGAAGTAAATTATTTTATGTTTGCTATATCACAGACAAGTGAAGTGTTTGCATACATACTTGAATATTATACAGGTCCCTGACTACAGATGTTCAAGTTTCACATTATTATACAAGCTGAGACTGAGGTGGAGTTGCAGGTATTTGCATGCTTCAAATTGAATTAATATTATTGGAAAGGTCATAACATATAAATGTCTGGGTCTCCACCCATACATGATCCAGGATTGTCTACATATTGTCCACACTTTCAGCATTTCATCAGTAAAATGACACACATACATGTATGACTATATGCATCCCCAGAAGGTACAGCTGCATAGTAATGACTACCCTTCCCAGGATGCATTGCACTGTTGCCATCAGTTATACATGTAGTGTTCCCTCTTGTACATACCCAGTATTAGCCTTTTCCTGGTCCTGGAGTGTGTCATTATGACAGGTCTTATCTATAATCCTCAGCAAAAAGTGGCTTTATTTACAGAAAATTAAGGAAAAACAACAAAACGAAAGACAATTTACATCTGGGTCCCTTGGGAAGATTTTAGCAGGAAATGGTAAAATGGACATCAACTACCAAATTCTTCATTTTCATTGTTTGCAATTTTCCTATGATCCCCCCACATGTCACCCTGTCACAATATCAACAATAAGTGACACGGCTTACATTTTTACTCTGATAGTGTACTGCCCAACCTTAAACCCTTTTTCCTTAAACTGCCCTACGACTGTTGATGGACAAATGTCTTTTGCTTCAATGTTTTAACAAATTTAAAGTTTATGTAATGAGAACACTTTCATGGATAATTGTAGATGAAATCGCAAAGATAACATGCACAGATCAACAGCTTTCTTTAGTATGCCAAGGAGAGCTGTTGACTAAGTCTTACACTGAGGGGAAGAGGCTTAATCAAGGCAGTCCAGGAGGGTCCCACAATGGACCTCTTCTGGTTATAATCAAGGCAGTCAAGAAGGGTCCTATAGCGGACCTTTTCTGGTTAATTAAGGTAGTCAAGAAAGGTTCAACGGTGGACCTTTCCTGGTTATTTAAAATCAAGGGTGTCAAGGAGGGTCCTACAGAGGACCTTTTCTGGCTAATCAAGGCAGTCACTGAGGGTCCTACAGTGGACTTCTTCTGGTTATGATCAAGGCAGTCAAGGAGAGTCCAACAGAGGGCTTTTTTTCTTAAGCAAGACGGTCAAAGCGGGTCCCACACTGGACCTTCTCTGGGCATGTTAGGGACTGATACATTTACTGGTAAGTGGTAATTTGATGCAGAATAAGACTGGAATATCACAACTAATAATGATTGAAATGAGGCCCACGTAAGTAAACGTCGGATCCAGACTGCACTTTACATGTACACTGTGGGCAAATTAAAGTTTAATTTAGGTACACAGTCAGACACAAAACACCAACTTACAAATCTATCAAGCCCTTGGGCCCCACTTTTCCGGGAGTTTCCATTAGACAGCCACTGAACCACAACACACACAATGAACACTTCATCCACTGTAGTTCTTGGACGGCACCACCCCTCTCTGCAAACTACACACACACACACCCAATCATGTATGAAATATGTACAAGCCTACCCACCCGGGACCCATGCCGCGCCACACACAATTCTCCTGTGTTTGTTTAATCGTTTGTGCACTTTCCTATATTAAAATGTATGTGGGTATGGTAGTACAAGTTGTACATAGCTACTGTATTGTGACAAGGTAACGATTTATAACTCCTTCTCCCATGGCATGTCTCCTGCAATACGACTACAGGTAAAATGAAATGGTCATGCGCAGGTGGTTGTGGGATAATGTGGCCTTTGTGTGCTCTGTCTGAAGCAGGGTGTTTTACTTTATTGAGGACATATTAATTGTCTGGATATTTTGTCCCCTGGCTATAGATTGAACTGACAGTTATTGGTGTATGGTGCAATTATGCATGATCATTTTTTAATGGTTTTATAGGCACCATTTTTTTTTTTTTTTCAAAATGGATCCTGCTCTAAATTTTTTAGTATGGTTCACTTACAAGGGCATGAGTATTACTTCTTGCAATGATCTGATTTCAAAACCAGAGAATCGGGAATTGGGTAGTCCCCCCCCCCCCCCAAATGACCACTATGAGCCAGTCATGCTCTAATCACAAAATGATGAAAAATAATGAACGTCTGTGCTGGTATATGGACATGCATAAATATCACTATCTTAAATGCTAATATCTCACAGATCCCTTCTCAATACAGAGTCACAAACCATTATAGAAATACAGTAAAACCTGCTTGAAAGGTCATCCCTATTGATGACCAAATAAGGTCCTGTCAAGGCAGATGGCCTTTCATAGGACATATGAATTAAAGGAAAAGTACTGAGCAAAGTTCCCAACAAGAGGCCCATGAGCCTAATGCCCTGCTGCAACCATCACCAAAAAATCATTTCCTGAAATGTATCCCCTGTATGACATGGAGAAATTAGTCAAGGTGATCCACATTATGCAACATCAAAGTTCCACATGGTACACATTTGCAGTACATTTGGTATCATTTGCCTTATTCTTTATCATCACAGTGAATTGTTTCTTTTTAGTGCTTAATGACTTTGAAAACTGAGGGAAATTTGGTCATTGGCCTCGTACATATTTGGTGTAAATTTTGCCCTTCTGACTCAATTTATTATCACAATAATGAATTTAAAGTGTTTTCGATACATTATATTAGTTCCAATAATTCCCACCAGTGGCATCACCATCTCATGGACTTTTCTCTGTATAATATTCCTGTAGTGGTATATGGATATGTGTCTACAAATTCAGATGTAATGACCATCACAAGAAAAACTTTCAAGGGTCTCACATAACAACAGAACTGTGGCAGTTCTTGCTCAGCTGCCATGTACAAACACCCTTGCAATTTTTTAAGATTTGCCCCACAAAGGAAAAGAAAAAAAAATCTTCAAAAATCCCTGATGCCTGACCATTTGAAAAATCTGGTAGAGACCCACCCAAGGTACATCCCCACCAAGTTTGAAGTCAATCTGGATGACCCTTACAGAGAAGAAGTCCAAATGTAAATTAGCATTAAAAACCCACTGACTTGCATAGTAATCAACAGGAAAGGTGCATTTACCAATAAGTACCAGAACTGAAAAAATCATGAAAAAAAAAGAATCTACAGCATTGCCTCCTAGTGAATAACTTTGTTTGACCCTTCCATAAGGAACATATCCACCAAGTTTCAGCTAAATCTGAGTGAAGGTTCTGGAGAAGAAGTCAAATATAGCAAAATCACACAAAAGTCATAAAAATTATCAAAAAAAAAAAAAAAAAGTCGCAGTGCCACCTGGTGAATAAATTAAGAACTATGAGTCTCTAGTAGTGTCCCTGTGTGGTATCAAAGCACTGGGGTGAGTGGTTTCAGAGAAGCAGATTTTTCAAGATTTGCCCCAAAAAATAACCAAACAAAATCATGAGAAATCCAAAAATCACTGGAGTGTGACCATTTGAACAGCTCTGGTAGAAACCCACCCAAGGTAAACTGCTATCAAGTTTAAAATTAGTCTGGATGACAGTTTTGGAGAAGAAATCCAAAATGTGAATTAGCATTAGAATGCCCATTAACTTGCATAGTAATCAATAGGAAAGGTGCATTTACCGACAAGTACCTGAATTGGAAAAAAAAAAAAAATCATTAAAAACCAGGAATCCACAGCATTGCCAGCTTGTGTGCAACTTTGTTTGACCCTTCTATAAGGAACATATCCACCATGTTTCAACTTAATCTGAGCGACGGTTCTAGAGAAGAAGTCAAAAACAGCAATAACACACAAAAAAATCATAAAAAAAAAATCGAAAAAATTCACAGCACTACCTGCTGAACAAATCAAGTGAGTAGTTTCGGAGAAGAAGATTTTTTTTTTAAGATTTGCTCCCAAAAAGAGCAAAAAATTTAAACATGAATGGAGCATGACCATTTGAACAAACTTAGTGGAGACCCACCCAAGGTACATCTCCACCAAGTTTGAGGTGAATCTAGCCAGTGATTTTGGAGAAGAAAACGAAAATGGGAATTGTGGATGCCGACAGATGGAAGGAGAGATGGAGGGACGATGGATGCCTAACCCCCACATAAGCTCAGCTGACTGGCATGTCAGCTGAGCTATTAATTGTAGATGCCACCTTGTTGACAAAGAAATATGCACCAACAGATGGATGGAATGATGGACAGATGGACATGAGTGACCACATAAACCCTGCAACCTACGGTCAACAGAGCTAAACGATGGGTCTTTCAGGGCAGGTGGCTCTCATTCAAGTGGTCTCAGAAGATACGGACCACTGTATATCAAAAAGTTTGCTCTGATGTTGGCCAATACAATCCATGTTTGGCTAAAACACTTTAGCCATGTTAGTCAAATTGGCTACAACTGTATAATTCCTAGTGCTGGCCCAGTCAGCTGTCAGTGTTTTCAAAGCAGTAAACTGTAAAATGGGCAAGGTGTCTTTTGTTGCTTGCCAATAAACTTGTCATATAGTTGATGTTCTGAGAGGACTTTTGCTTTAAACTAATACCCTATTTGGAGTTTTTCATGTCTGGAAAACTTACCCTCAAACCTTTGAATACTGCTTGCTTGTTTGTTTTTTCTTTTGTAACTATCATCCTCCTCTAGTTGAAACTCAGAGCTCACTTTCTGCATCCAACACTCCCCTTTGTGAAGTATTCAAGAACTGAAGCCTACATATATAGGTACAGTGGGCCCCCTATAAAAAGGCCACCCAAAATGCAACAAAAAACTGGCCACATTTGAGAGGAACAATAACACATAAATGTCACTGTTGTGACATTGAGATAGGTCTTGGACCAGTAACCTAGGCCTAATGCATTTACATGTTAAAATAGCGACATTCGCTGGCTGATTTCTCCTATTTGAAACGTAAAACTGCAACTTCCTTGGCATTCTGCTTCAAGTTTATACCGGTAGCAACAAGTTAAAACCAAGAAAATGGGGGGTCATGTGATTAGATTTTTTTTTACAGGTGCATTTGTGTACCTTACCTCCATGATTGACCGTTCCACGCCAAATATGTCTCCAAAAATACACAAAGTTATCACATGATTTAAAATATTTCTAGAGTAGCAGTGCCTTTCTAAAACTCACAGTTGATAAGTATTTTCCTATCCAAAATGATGATGGGACTTAATTTGGGATGCTCTGCTCCTGTGATATTAACATCCAATAGACACAGCAACAGTATTCAGCACTCGATCAAAAGTTGTGGATCAGTTGACCCGACCTTGAGGGGTTACTGGTCCAAGACCAAGAGAGTGGGTTGCTTCTCTTATCTAAATATTTAATTTCTTTTTTGGCCTCCAGATGGCTCTACAGTATTCCAGCATTGTGACAGTGAATACTGAACAAGTCTTCCCATAAGCAGGAAGCAGGTTAGAAGAATCGTACAATAATGTTTGAGCGGGAATTTGCCCCTCAAACTAAGACTGAGTCAACAACTTTCTTTGGCATGGGTTGCACAACTCTCCTTGAAACAATATTGAATATTGAACCCTATACTCTTTTAAAGTGCAGACTGTTAACCCTCTGGGGGATGGATCTAGTCCACAGCTTTCCTCGTACTGCACTCTGGGCACAACTATGCCCACAGCTGTTGACTAGTCACTTGTATTATGTGTAATTGAAGAAAAAAGTTATATTTATATTACTTGCTCATTTCTGGGAATTCTTAATGGGAAAAGCACCAGCCTGATACATCAGCAACAGGACCATCTTGGTTACAATGCCCCTTGAACTTGTAAACTTCAATTTGTTCTCCAGGACTTGACAGTATTATTGCTTAATAATCTGTATGTATATAACATTCATTCTCATGAAAACCAAAGCCCATTCTTCTTCGGAACTTGCAACAAGGTTTACTCACAGCCTTACAATGAGAACTGTTACTTGCCCCACAGCACCTTAAAGGGTGCATTAAATTTCTCAAAAGCTGAAAACTGTTTCTCGTCTTGTCTGAACATTTACTTCTCCTGGACAACAGGGCTTACCTTCATGTCATGCTCTAAATATTCCAGCACAGTTCCAGGGCCCAGCTGAAACATTTCCAATGTGTCAAATTGTGTCTTAGTTTCAACATAGGTCTAACTCCTCCACTTTTCTCACAATTAAAACTCAGAACCACTCAGTGTACAGTGTTGTGTTGTTTGTGATCTATTTCCACAGTGAGGACGTACAATTGTTTTATATGATAACTGTATTTAAAACACAAAAATGAGTTGTCGGTTCTAATCTATCCCATTTACCTAGGCTTTATCTTTTACAATATACTATGTGGTTAAACAACTTTTCCTATTGCACTTTTGAGTACCATGGACACAAAGTGCTTCAAGAAAGCTGTTGACTCCGTCCCAAACCCTAACAGTAAAAGATCCTGAAAGGTTAGAGCCATACAGACGGTCCATGTCCAGCTACACAACTTTTTGTTTGAGTTTTTCCTTTTTCTAAATGAATTTTCAAAATCTTATACATTGCTGAGATGTCTCGAGAAGACAGCAAAAGCTTGACAGTTTAACAACCCAAGGAATAACTTGTAGAGGCATACTTCCAAAATGTTAGACTGTCTCTCCTGAGCTGCCTTGATTTTAGCCTGACAGATGCATTGTATCCTTGTCAAAAGACCTGAGGAAACTGCTGTCATTTTAACAGATGAATTGAAGTCCACAAAAGTGAAACCTGCCAATAAGAACATCTGGATAATGGCACCTTGCAAAGATTCACTAAATCCCCCACAAATGCAAGATGCTATGCTAATTTTCATAAAACTTTCTTAATTTGACAAATGTATCACATAATACCATAGGCTGGGGCAGATCTGAACTTGAAAAATCTTTAGCCAAAATTGTAATTAAAAGCACAATTCATGGAACATTCTACCTTCAGCCTTTATTAATTCATTTTAGAATTGAGCCTTTTACAAATTACTATGGCCAAATTGAAGAAAATGTAGCATTTGGCTAATGGTACCAGTGATCCCTGCACAGGTGGCAACACCAACAGAGAACTAGACCCATATTTTTTTGTACACTTGATAAGTCATAAAATTGACATATGGTTTAACTTGAGAACTGTGGATGGTATCACATGCACAGTTTAACAAAACACTTCTCCATAAATGGAAGGACCAGACAGACATAAATTAGAGACAGATAACATATGCTGCGCACATGTGATCAGCAGAGCTAATAATCATTTGGACAGAAAATGTCTGAGTCATGGTAAATTGTCATCATGTACATTTACCTACACCATTCAAAAATGAACTACAAATTCCACTGTGGATGGTATCACAATCACAGTTTAACAAAACACTTCTGCATGGATGGAAGGACCTGACAGACATTTGTGAGAGATCACATATGCTGTGCACACAGGGTCAGCAGAGCTAATAATTCATTTGGAAAATATTTGAGTCATGGCAAATTGTAATCACACACATTTACGTACCTACATCATTCAAAATGAACTACAGATTCCAAGCTCAAAGCTGATAGATTTACTCACAGAATGCTGATATGACCGGGACTCACAAATAATTTGCATGTCCTCTAGCCCAGGACAAGTCAAATTCCAATCTGGGCAAGTTAGAATTGCAAAACACCAGCCCTGGGGGAAACCACAAATTTTAGTTTTTTTCTAAATGACATTTGCATGGGTGGGCAAGCCTTCTTGGACAGGGGGCTAGTTAAGTGCCAGACTTGCTTTCCAGGACTGCTACTGAAAAACGGAATGTAGCGACCATATCCCAGGGTGTGCTTATGGGCACATGGAGGCTTCAGGCTGAACTCCAATGACATCAAGCTACAAAATTAAATTAATTAAGGATAATGTGGACTGAGGTCATATGGGTGCTTGACCTGGCATGTAGGTGTCATGTCATTCAGCTCATGTAGTACAAGTTTCACCCATGCAACATCAGCCTGGCTAACCATGGTCTTGTCAACACGTACAACTGGTGACATGTTAAAATGTGCACCGTTAGTAATGTGCATGTTACACATTGGTACATAAGCACATACTGGGAACTGTTAATCTGTCTCTTATGAGTCACAGGTTGCAAACCCAGTCACACTTGTTTTGGACAGCAGTTGGGTTTCTCTTGCCAGTTTCGGCCTTACCCAGTTAAAATTACAGAGTTACAAAATTAGGGGATGCAAACTGCATTTGATTGCCTCTGTTAAATTAGGCACATCAAACATGCAATTTAAGAGTTTATTGAAAAAACCCCCAACAACAAATGGTCACTGAACCATACACAGACCTGGGTTAACCCTTTTCTATCTGCACATGGGACAGGTGCTTAGTGCCTAATCCACAAAAGGAAAAGCGGTTGACATGGCCCATACTCTTGATAGGTGTCCTATCAAATATTACAATTTAGGACAGCACTTGATGATGCTCATTTGCATAAATCTGGCTATTTACCAAGAAAAAGCCTCAATAGGATTTGTGATGCAAACAAGGAAAATCATGCAATGCTCTCCCTCAAGTGCTGCTCTCTGGAGACCTGAAAAGGGTCTTTTATAATGCAAGCTGGTGTCATTACTAAGAAAGTCAGTCAAAACATTCTGGCAGATGACATTTGACCACCACCCAGTTAAAGAGGGAGTGGGTTAAAGGCATTTAATACCACAGAGAGATCTCCAGTTCTCAACAGGTTAAGGCTCAGTCACATGCATACTATGCTGCTCCACCCACAAATGCAACACTATACAAACAGTGATGTCAATTTCACTTCTGTCTCCGTTCTCAGATTGCTATATTTACAAACAAAACAGTACTACTCTTTGGCATATTCCTAGATCAAACATGAAATATGGGAAGCCATTCCTGATGCCCAATAGTCTGGATAGAAACAATGGAAGCATGTGGGCTTACATCATAAAAGGTAGTATATTAACACTTATAAATCCTTCTATTTTACATATTAACATTTTTGAGTTTAAAAACACCCAGCAAATCCAAATTTCAAAATTTGTGACCAGCATTTAACACATACAAATGTCACAAAACCACAGATGCATTTATACTTTACACAATGCACCTGACATAACCATTAGCACGACTGGCTGTACCAGCACTGAACTAGAGTACAGCAACACAATTCATGGCAACTCTCCATTTCATTTAACACTGTTTCTGGCATCTCTCCATTATCAGTCCAAAAGTTTGACCTTGTACCTGGGGAAATCAACTGTTTCAAAGTCCTTATAATGATTATAACCCAGTTTTTCAATAAGTTGTTATTTTGAAATGCACAAATTGTAGATTTCCGTTCTTTTGTGACAACTCCAATGGGGGTGACATCACAAATGCAACATGTTTGTAACTGAGCAGATATCAAGCACAGTGAGTAGGTGCAGAACTGGCTGTCTAAGCGCCACCTGTTTCTCTCATACCATATTACAAACTAGCTCTTAAATGGACATTTTTATCTCTGTACCCATGGAAGAATCTCTGTTGCTGTCAGGTGCATCATCAATGTTCAACATTAACCCTTTTCCTATTTGTAAACGAGGCAGATAACCTGCATCTTTATTGTGCATGGATTCACGTGGTGTGAAGTGGTATGGACCCTGGAACAGGAATGTACGGTGTGTTGAACATTTCATGATGTCAGACTTTGATTCAAACAACTGACATCTCTTATGTGATATAGAAACAACACAAATACAGAACAACCACCAGCCCCCCCCCCCCCTCCCCCCCGGCTCATTGTAGTTCATGAAACCCTACATGATCTTTATGATTCTGCTGCTTCTTGACTCCTTTTTTTCCCAATTTGACTTGGTGCTAAGAATGACCAAAGGAAAACTAAAGAAGCATCCCTGACAAATCTGGTCTTATGTCCGTTGTACTTTCTGGTGAACTTGTTCCAAGTATTCCATGAATGGTACACTGTACATTTGATATGGGCCCCTGCTTGGGCCCTGGAGCATACACACATGTGCCCTCTAATGCTAAATTGTCCAGTACTCTCTTGTGTTGGAGGTGGATGTTGGTATTTTCTATCAACCTGTGTCTAACCTTGATATCTATAAATTTATCAATTATCAGTTATTAATCACCTCTTTAGTGACAAGACAAGTTAATTTTGATGTAAATTGTGACATATTTACCTGTGAAAACTTATTGTTCCTTGTTCCCGGTAGTGAATATTTTTGTGGTTTTCTTATCACTAGCACTAGAGAGTTACTGGACTGTTTGGCACTACTCCGCCCATGTGTGTACAAGCAAATCCTCGGACAGGAAGCAGAGGGGTGACTCAACCAAAACATGGTCAAAGAGCAGCTATGAATTATTTCAATTTCATTGAAGGTAAATGTTTATTGACAGAAAGTTCACTTTACCAATGCACCAAGAGAAATCTGCAGTGGTTTTGGGCCATCCAATTCATGTGTCTTGACTTACAGGTGGTGCCACCAGTATCGCGATACTTCAAAATTAGTGCTCCCCCCCCCCCAATTTTACCACATTTCATAGCATTCCATGACAAATTTAGGACCCTAACAATGTCCGTAAGTTTTTTCACTTATACATGTATTCCATCAGCAACCTTTAAAAGGAGGTTAAATGTCATTCACTGAGTGTAAAACATCAATACTCATGTACAATGCATATTTTGTATCAATTTAGAAATCCCAGCTCACCTTTATCTATATTTTGCACTTCTTTAGCAATGACATATGCAATTTACACTTTGACCTTCAAAATAGGTCAAGGTCATCCCAATTTCCACAAAAGTTGACCACTGACCCAATGCATAGTTGGTGTAAGTTTCAAAGCTCCGTTTTTGTTAATGATCATAATATTGAATTTAATGTGTTTTTTACACCTAAATATTACTTCCATTGAAAACCACCAGTAGCAACATCAGGACTCCATGCATCATGAACTTTTTCTCTATAATATTCCTGTCATGGTAAAATGCATATATATTCACACCTTAAGATAGAATGACCATCACAAGAATATCATCTCCTGAAATGTATTCCCTCAGTGACCTTGAGAAAGTAGGTCAGTCAACCATATTATGTTATATACTTTCAGACATGATACACATATATGCCTTGACATTTGATCAAGTTAGCCCGATTGTTTCTCGTGATAATGACTTTCATAGGTCTGAACACATATTGGCTCATATTTTCCATTTACCTGTAGGTGGTACCATCAGCACTATTCGGATTCCACATATTAGCCTCCCCAACGTTTCCATCAATTTCATAAAGATGCATCACAAATCAAGGACACCAGTGTGTTTTCATTGTTTTCACTTATTGGCCTGTGTATTACGTAATCCTGTCGCTGGTGCCACCAATAATGAAAGGAACCCAGATTTTTATTCATAGAACATGTCCAAAAACTTCAGGAGGTTAACTTTAAAATTGTTGATGCTATTGTGTTGACAAGCAAATTGTTTACGGCCTGACAGAGGCAATATCGACAAGACGGCCAGACATGAGTGATTGCATTGGCTCTGTGACCTATGGTCAGCAGAGCTAACAAATGTGAAATCATATTGTGCAGGGGTTGAATTTATCAATTTTTTCAAGTTTCCCCTGGGCAACCACACCATTTTAACAAGTTGCCCAAGCCTCCGGAAAGATGCCCAGTTTCCCACCACATGAGAATTGTAGTTACTAGTTAGCTTGTTAAAAGACACTGATATTTAAAATGTTTTAAATATAGATGAACTAAAGTTGTATTTGTCACTACTATGAAAACAGCGTTTCCGCATGAAAAGATTTTAGAAACTGTATTTAATGTTCCCACTATTGTTGGAAATGATATGTTCTGCTGAAGATAGAAAGTTGCCCCATGGGAAACCAGCTAAAGAAATAAAGTTGGCCTACATGAATGAAAGTTGCCTAGACACCCGCTAACTTCGACCCCTGTTGCTGGCCACCTACATACATGTATACTGATATGGTATCGAAGTTAGACAATGAATGGATACCTTGTACCTATGAACTTAGAACTATTTAGGTCAACATGCATGAATTCTTTGTACAATTGCGGAAAAAATAGCACCGCATGATATCTTTTTTTGATAATCAATGAAATCAGTGCATATTTTGGAAACCCCCTACAATTTTTCAGGGATTTGCAAATATTTTTTCTATTTCAAACTTAAAAAATAATGTGAGCACTTATACATTTTTGAAAGACGAGATGAATTTAAAGTCACATTCCAGCATGTTTTGTCTACATATTTGTTATTAAAAGGCTTCATATACATTGCATACACTAATATTGAGTTATTTTATGCATATTTTTGCATTCTTAATTTATTTTTTTGCTTTTACCAGATATATAATGTTTACCATCAAATTTCTGTAGTCCTTACATGTAGCGCCACCTAGTGACATAAGTAGCACCGCGACATGCCAATTTTTTGCTTGCATTTTGTTTCAAATGCCAATATCTTGGTTCACACCAAAAACCAGAGATTTCTAAATTCTTTTGACCAGTGTACCGAACGTCTTTAAAAAGTGTGGTGAAACAAACATTTTCTTGTAAAATGAAGTGAACACAGTCAAAAATAATTATCTTGACTATGATTTTTTAAGAAAACAGATTTTTTTTCTACTTTTTCTCTTAAGAAGAATTAATTTGTTATAATACAACAGAAAAATACAATTCTCAATTTTATTGTTTTAAAAAATAAGTCCTCTCAAGATTATCCAAATTTTGTTTCAAGAAAAAAATTCAGCGATTAATTAAGCAATCTACAAGCAGAAATGTCAAGTGCTGGATAATTAGCTGGCAGGGGTCTTCCTGGTAAGCAACACACATGAATCCTATGAAGTACACTTCCTTTGGTTCCAATACAGAATGTGACCGATAAATTCTAGAAGCCATAATGGATTTCATTCAACGATATTATATATCAAACATGCAAGTTGTTGTCTCATGTTTGCATGTGCTCTGAGCTTTGACAGGAGACTGGAAACAGGAGATACACCCATGAGAGTGACATACATATCAGTCACACCAGGAACTCCACCCAGCTGTACATGTGTGTGGACAACTAAGGCCACAAAAATTTAATTTTTAGTTTCTTTCGGCACTTTTTGAAATAGTTTTGCTCAGAACTTGTGGTAGTCTTTTTTTCTCTCTCTCTCTCTTGTCTTTTTGAACATTTATCTTGTCAAATACACTCGGCATTGCTGGCAAATTTCTTCTGTTGAACAAATTTAAAACTGGATGTCCCTAGAAGTGCCTGGGTATCATATGAAGGCAACTGGACAGTCTCAGTTTCAGACAACAATTTGCTTTTTTATATATTCCCTAAAAAAAAAAAAAAAAAAAGTGACTGTAGCAGGATCTATTGTACATGATAGACAAGAATCATATGTACCTACATGTACTTCCCCTCCCTGCTTCCAAGTGTGATGAAAATTTACCCGATGTTTTTTTAAGAAGTCAAAATATGTGAGCTGTGAATGGACCAATGATCGACTTCCACCGATGCAGAACCACTGACTGTAGCAGGATCTACTGTACCTGATAGACAAGAATCCTATGTAAATACCTACCCTTCCTGCTCCCAAGTGTGATGAGAATTGACCAGGTGTTTTTTAAGAAGTCAAAAAATGTGCACTGTGAATGGACAGATGATCAACTTCCATGGATGCAGACCCACTGTAATAGTTATGCTGCCTGGCAAGTCAGTAGCGCAAAAAAACTTTTTAACATTTTGTCGATGCTAATGACAAGATGCAAATAACTGTAAAATCCCCATCGTTCAAAAAGGGTAAGATAAAGATGAAGTAATTAGAAAGTGCAAAAACACAAAATGACTGGGACATCTGTCATCTGGAAAAGTCTTCAAAGTGGGTCATTCATCATACTGGTGTGAAAGACAGTCAGAAAACATTTCAAGTAAACCCACAGTGTAGCTATTAGCAACACTGTAGTTGAAACTGGAATTTTTTTTTTTTTTGAATAATGCTGTCTGAAAATGTCTACATTATAACATATTCAGGATATTGCTTGTTTTCATTATTTTTTTTCCCCACCAACCTGTGTTGACTAGGAAGACTGTTCTTTTCCCATCCTTATTTATCGGTGGTCGGACCATGTGTGCCAGTTCTTTGATGAGCATAACTGCAATGAAGGTCTTGCCTGTCTCTGTGCCAAGACAGACAATGGTGTTCCTCAGCAAAGCTGCATCCAGGAGCTCCACCTAGTGACAAAAAGAAGAACTAATTTAATGCCATGTGGCAGGTGAAACGGCCAGGTATATATAAGCATGATAGGATAACAAAACACACACAGGATTTAACCATTTTAACACACATCATGGCTTAAGATCTAGCACAGGTCCATGGGTGTCTTGATTTGATTACATTTTATTCAGTAAATCATTATAAAATATAAATACACAGAGTAAAAAAAAAAAAGTAAAATATCTTAGAAAAGGAGCTCAGAGTAAGCCACATTAACACATTTCTGCTGCAAATAGTACCTCAAATTCATAAAAAAGCCTATGTTAATTTTCCTAATCAAGCCAAACAAAATGGCTCTACATTTTTTTTATCCCCAAACCAGATTTGATAGCTTGTCTTAAAAGGACACTCATTATTCAACACATGAATCTGTCTTACAAATAATGAAAACTGGATGTTATTCTCTCACCTGATCACACTATTGGTAAATGTGAGTAAGGTTTTGGTGGTTTTCAAAAACTGAATTATGCTGAGTTAAGTCAGTGGAAATTAATTATCAGAGATGCCACTCACTTACCTAGATTCTGCCTGAAATGTGATCAAAATGACCTGAAACCTGTGTACTCCCTCTCTTTTTCATTCAATTTGAGCTCCTCTGCCAAATTGAGGTTATCTTTTTCAGTTTAAGAAAAGGCAAATTACCCGAATTCAGGTAAAATCCTAAAAAAAAAGGCATCTCTGAATTATAGACCCTAAATTGTATGTAATTTCAAACTTCTAGATCGACAATTCCCATATTACCCCTTGATAAACTTTGTAATTAAACTATAAAATCATGCTAATATTGAGTTGCCAAATTTACTTGTCATAATAACTTCACAAATTTATACATATTAAATAAATAAAATTAAAATGACCTGAAGGCACTAGTTTGCAATAGCACCTGGTCTATCTTCCTGGATACAATATTTGGTTAGACTTCATGCAGTATTTGTTGAGATGTCTGTGAAATGTCAAAGTTCCTGTTTACCACCCTCCAAATAAAAATTATGATCATCCTACAGTGCAGCGAAAAAAAAAAAAAAAAAAAAAGCAAAACAAACCCTGTGTGTGTAACCTTGAGGATTATGTCAAAGGTTTAGAGATGTACTGCAAGGACCAACATTGCAAATACTGTCCCAATAACCTGGTTATTTTAATAGGAAAACAGTCACACTGCATTTGCAGTCTTTGCAAAAATATAAAGAAGTCAACATTTCTCGTGTTTTACCAACTAGACACTTCTGCAAACTGATCATTCTTTTCATGAGCAGTTCTAAATTTCCGGTAGACAATTTTTGCTCATGCAACCAGTCAAATGATGAAAGTTTTTTTACCAATTGCTGGTTCTTAGGGCCAGCAAACAGTGGCATACTGGAGTATTTGTTGGACTTTACCATGCACACCGCGAAAATTGTTATGGTGGATGCCTCTGATGTTGGTCAATGAGACCACCACATAAGGACCATTTGGTGGGCTAGGGCTCCACAATTTGCATATCCACTAGCCCAGGAGAAGCCAAATTCCAAGCAGGGCAAGTCGAATTAAATCTCAACGCACCAGCCCTGGGGGCAACCAGAAAGGTTGGTTTTCTTATATCTGTCCAGATGGACATGCAACTTTGAAAAATGCAGGCTAGTACTAACATGCCAAAACTACTAGCTCTGAGGACTACAGCTGATAAAAGGAATTGCAGAGCCCTGTGGTCCTAGCAAATTTTCCTGAGAAAATGTCCCAAGGACTACCACTTTTCACATAGACCGTGCAACAAATGCTTAAGTACGAGGGCTAGCACAAATGCCAGGTGTCCATAAAAGGGTACTGAAAAAACAAAGGGTTTGGAGAAGACTGATTCAAGTTTTCTTGCACCTAGCAACTTTATCTTCTGGGAGCACATGATGCACATAGTCACCAGTTCAATTTCTGCACTGTAGTCAGCCAGGAATGTAGGACGAATAGGTGGATTAACCCTTTCCTGCTCTAAATACATGTACCACAAGGTGCAAATGTCATCTGCTTCATATATCTATTTCCTTAACTCTGATATGTGCGTTTCCCATTTCAGCTAGGCGACTGGTGCCAAAGGTTGTAGGTTCGAGTCCTGCTCCTTCCGAACATGAAATTTATACATGTATCAAGATTTTGTATAAACTTTGTAATAAATACTCTACTGATATCATCATATGCCCTAGGTCAACAGCTGTCCTGGGTGCCTCCCATGTGCAATGCACCAAGGAAAGCTGTTGACTCATCCTCAGCTTGACTAAGGCAGGGTTAAGACTCACTTCACTGGTTAGGCCAGGGAATGATCTCCTCTTCCATGGTTCAGCCTAGATTTTGATGAGAACTGTCAAACCCACATGGGCTAGAAGGAAAATATACTTTGCAACTTGAGACATTTTGACAAATGTCATTGGTCTTTCTCATCGAAGCTTGAAGACTTTACCCAGTATGTTCTAAGAATATGAGGGTAAGTTTGCAATGAAACTGTGACGTATATTCATAAAGAAATAAAGTCAAGAGAACAATGTGTCATTTTGATGGTATGTCAGAAGTGGATTTGCTGGTCTGAATAAACATTCTTCAGAGTTTAAAAATTTAGCTGGATCTTTAGCGCATCTTTCAAACCACCGCCAGAGAGAAACACAAATGATGCTTTTCAGGAGCAAATTTCTTCTGGCTATTGGGATCATAACTGAAAGCCACAAAGTCAATTTCACCACAGTCATGAGGACTTCCAATTATACATAGGGGTAAACTGTCTGCAATTTGTTTTGGTGAAAACTGTAATACAATGACATACGTGTGTCCGAGTCTTTATGAATCAAAACTTCAAATTTGGACTGAAGAAATGTATGGAATTCTCTCTTTTTTTTTCAAAAAAATATACTCATAAGATCCAAAGGTTCAAGAGGCATGCATAAAGAAAAAAAATCTTGTCAATTTAGTAGAGAGGAACTTTTTCTGTCCAATGACAAATAAACTTAATTAAAACGCAATCACAGATTGCTACATCTATGCCCCCCCCCCCCCCGTCCCGCTCTGTGACCTTGGGATTTGGGTCAAGGTGATCCATCTTCAAACCCATCTGAGACCTTACTCAGGACTATAAATAAGCATGTCAAAGTCACCTATCTTAGAACTTATCAGAGACCTTATGCAGGACTATAAGCATGTACAATATGAAACCCCTACGCTTTTCAAGTTAACACCAGAAAACCAAATACACTAAAATGGCTCTGTGACCATAGGAATTGGGTCAAGGTCACCAATCTTCATGCCCATCTGAGACCTTACCCAGGACTATAAGCATGTACAATGGGAAACCTCTACACAAAAAACTTTTAAACTTATCACATGAAAACCAAATCAACTTAAAAATGGTTCTGTGACCTTTGGATTTAGGTCAAGGTTATCCATAACTATCTTGTGATCACATAAGCTCCGTGACCTATGGTCAGCAATGCTAAAATTACATATTTGGATTTGATCTGCACAATATCTTTGTCTTTAAGCTTTTAAGATGAGGCTCTGGAAAGTGGTCACAATAGGACATACCCATAAAACCAATTTGCATGCCTCATAGCTCAGGACAAGTCAAAATTTCAATCAAGAAAAGTAAACATTTCAAAGCACTTGCTGACCAAAAATTTGCTTAAATTACAAGCAGGATTCCACCTCCATGCCTATGCATTTCACTGTGTTCACAGTCCACATGCTTCCAGGGTTAAAATTTGCTGCAGTTTGACCGTACCTGATATGTGCGGGGAGTGAAGATGTTCTCATGGACGTTTTCATCCCGCATGCTCTTCACTTTGCGGGATCCCTCCGCGTTTCCCCGGCCCATCCTCTACAATGAAACACAAAACACACTGGAATCAGGACATTGGCTTTAAAGCTGATTTAAAATCTTTTCACTTGTACAGGTCCCTGCATATAGAAAACCCATGCTGGAATGAGTCATCAGTTCCACATAAAGAACATAAATATTGATCCATTTAAAAAATAAAAGAACAGGTCCCATAATACACTCTATCTTAAGTAAATTGGAAAATAAAAAGTCTGCACAATTCTCTTTTTTTTTCTTTCAAAAATAAATGATGCAAAACATACTTACATCAAGGACATAGTACACATATGCATACATATATAGAACCAGACAGGCAAGAAAACCAAAAAAAAAAAAAAGCAAAACCAAAAAAACAACCACCATAATAATTCTTACAGGCATGGAAATGATGTGTTTATGGACACATACATGCCTAACACAACTTCAATCACATAAAAGATAGATTTCCTGACACAATACGAAGCATTTTCACGATCTAACAATAAATTGATAAATTTGGCATGAAGTAGAATTGTTTTTCACAGAAGATAATCATATGCGCATGTCTCCCTTTGACCCACAGTAATAACATGTAGAGTAGCCAACAGACATACAGTCATATCAGGACAATACGACAAGAAAGTTCAAATGACTGAAGATATATAAAACAAAAATCTTTGACATTTTTGATGCAGTCATTCATACACTCTATTTAAATGCTGACGAATCACTTTTGCAAATTGTCTACAACACAGAAAAAAAAACTTGACTCTATGAAGAACATGTGCTCAAAAGATGCCACTGACCAAACTTCCCCTCCCCACCAATAAAAGAGAAAAAAATTCCTCACCCGTTTTGATCTCTTTCTACTCATTTTTGCATGAATTTTAGTCCATGTTGAGGATCATCATCACGTGAAATATATATATATACTGTACCATGCAGACCTGTACGCACATACATACGCACAATGTATGCATATTAATATATTTGATACCTATGTATGTGTATGTGAAATTAATACTAGCTGACATTTGCATACAGTGCTTGTAAAACTGACACCTGACTGTGAACAACAAAAAGGTCAGTTGCACCTGAGAACTACCACTCTCTGGACACGTATAGTTTTCTCATTAGAAGACTGCAAGGGGAAATGCCAATAAATATCATGTGAACACACAGTATATGGCACCTAATGTACACCAATCTGGGCTAAAAAAAAATACATAACTTGGAGCATCATTCTAAAGACCAGTGGTGTTTTTTCATCATGTTTATGTCAAACTGGGCGATAAGAAGGATAACAGCGCAGTATAGTACTGGTAATTATATAAAACTATAAATATTTATTTATCCATGGTGCATGTACATGTATGCAAGAAATACATGTAAGCTACATGTATGCGTATTTTATACTGATGATATTTCTGGCGAAATGGTTCGATTTTAGACTATTTTTCTGTTGCGCAGTTCTAAAACGGCATATGGCGTACGACGTACACTTGGAATATATTACATATGCACACAAAATGGTACACATTGAAAATGGCACATTCAGGATGTCACACAAAGTAGGTAAGTCGCAATACCTGACTTTTTTACAGGTAGTACACTTACATGGGTCTCATGCGACAGGTTTTTTACGCCAAGTAGATGTTCTTCCAGGAATATGGCTCCAGTGACCACACAGTAACTGAGTGCACTCTTTGTGTTCACAACCACTTCTATAGATTGTATTATTAAGATTCCTTTTTTCCTCCCATGCCTCACTTTCCCAGCATCCTTTTGGCATATTATGAGTACGTAATAAGTCCTAAATTAAAAAAAAAAAAAGAAAAAAAAAAGTGTTTGTCTCACTTCAGTGATGCACGATTTCACCCACTTCACAATCAATGCAAAATCCTCATAAAAAATAAAGAAAAAATACAACCTCCATCAAAAAAAGAAAAAGAAAGAAGAAAAAAACATGTTTGCATTTAAAAATGACTGGCTGAAGTGGGGAGTCTGGTCCCACTCACGAATGGTGCTTCGCCATATTATGACCCAAATGGAGGCTGGGCTGTGTCACAGGTGAAGTTCCCAATCAGTGTTTATATGGCTATAATACTCCCCCTAAAGGAACACATTATGCTATTGCTTTTTTTTTTCCTCCAGACCATGATAATCATTTCACAACAACCTGCTGTTAAAAAAAAAAAAAAAAAACTCGAACCTTTTTTCTTACGAAAGCAAAGAAACCCCTCGATCACATGCAACACATATAACGCGATCATTCTATGTATTTAAGAGTGCAAAGCGGAACAGCTGCCAAATGTGGTTACACTATGCTGGACATGACACCCAATGCAACCATTGCTATAGAAGCATTTTATTTCCACTGCACCCCAGACACATAAAAAAGCGACATCCCAAAAAGCTTGACAGGTAAATGGGAAAATAGGTCAACTCAATTACTGCAGTCTGGAGGACAGATGAGTCGGTACAGTAGGTCATTTGAGGTAAATGGAATGGGGGGAGGGGGGGATAATGGTTAATATTTATGGTTTAAGTGCAGAGCTAGAACATATGGGGATAATGTTTCTATTATGTAGCAAAATTTTGTTGTTATCTTATAAAAACTGCCTACATGTTAACAGTAATAACTACTCCTGCTGTGCATTGCTGGCCATATGGCAGGCCGGTGCCCTCCAAGTGTCTGTATTCTATCATGTCTATACCATGAAGCCCAGACTGAGCATTCGAAGCATGGGCCAGGGTTGACCTGATGCTCTGGGACACTATACAAGCTCCATTTTGATGTGTGGAACAAGATACTTATCATGCTGGGACAAGATGGGGCCCAGGGGTTGGGGAAAGGAGGATCAACAAGGGGCAGAAGGGCTGTCAGTGTCCATCCAGCTCAATTTCCAATGTTACAAGCAGGATAACCCTCACTTTTAAAAACTTAACTGCTGAAACTCCCTTAACTGTTTAAGTAACCTTCAGTCCACTTTACCTTGAAAAAAGGAGTCCACCTTGACATCCCTCCCCTACAGTAGTCCCCCTCTTTTAAAGCCATCCCAAATGCACCAAAACTGTGGCCTTATAAGAGAGGTGCCCTCTCTTGAAGGGCAAAGTATGAAAATACCATACTTGCTGCATGGAAAAGCAGACCTTGTAGAAGGGGTGGCCTCTCTTGAGAGGGGCCTTACAAGAGGGGGGCCACTGTACTCCCTAGATTTTAGGGTAGGTAGGTGCCACCCAGGATATGAAATTAAAACACCCAACAACAGCTAAATGAATGAAGAAATAGGGAAGGGGTGTCTTTGACAGCACTGCATAGTGGGAAATATTGAACAATGTCAAAAGCAGCGAGTTCCAGGGAAGTCAATCTGCAATGATGTGGTCAGCGGATTGCTTTTCCTAAGAACTTGCTGGGAAAATATGCCTTTCTTACAAGAACATTGGCAGTGCATCTATACTACTAGCTTGAAATTAGAAAATAGAGGTCTTTCAGAGAGAATGGTGTGGTGAAACTGGGGTCTTTGGGAGCTACAGCTGAAAACAGGGGGTCTTTTCAGTGGCACCTTACTTGTACAGGCATATACCAGGATGTGGAGTAACCCCTACCCTGGGCCCCAACCCCACCCACAGGGGAGAAAATCAGGATAAGCACCACCAAAACATTTTAAATGTTGCAACATGGATGAAAAGCTTGTTGTAAGTGCTACATATGAAAAAATGACCCAGAAATCAAATAGGAGAGCTGGATCCACCAGAAGTCATGAAAACCCCACCGAGTGAGTTCTCTACGCACATCAGGAACTGGATCTAGGTCCTCAACATTCCTATCTCCTCATTTGGACACTCATCAAGTGCAGAGAAAAGGAGGAAGCTGGGCAGGTAGGGAGGGTATCTCTGTAATGGCATAGGCATGTATTCCCAGCAAATTTTAAATATGCCACATTTAATATACATTAGAATTACTTCCTTGTCATAATCTATGCTATAATGCCAAGTCTGCCGTTAGCAAGACCCAATGAATCCAGCACACCTTTCCTTTCAACTGTATGTGATCCTTGCAATGTTGCATTTCCTTATATTGCAAATGGAACTGGAAATATCCAAAGCTGGAACCATAACAATCTTACTGGATCTAAAATACCACCAGTTGTGCTGGCCTCCTGTTGCTGTGGTAGGACATGCTATCATAAGGGAATACCCTTGGCACAGGATATATATTCTTGTGTTGGACCTCTACCCCTAACAAATGCCTGGAACAGATTCTATCAAAAACTTGGACGGCTCCTAATCCACAGATCTCCAGACCATGATCAACCCTTCTTTCCTGTGTTGCTTGTCCTTCTTGTGGGGGAAACTATGAAAAGTAATTCCGTCCATCCAGGGATATTTTGTCTTGTTGGCATATTTCCTGGTGTCCGTAGAACAGCCTAGTACCCTGCAGTTGTACACAGGCATTTTGATACGACAAGCAACAAATTATAAACATTTCTCTACCCCCTTCCAGTGATTTACGAACTTTTCAATGTAGCACTATCACTGCCACAGCTGGGTGTCCTTCTTCTCGCACAGTAACAGGGTCTCACATCCCGGGATCCTGGTGGTAAAAATGGGTACTAAATATACTGCACTGGCGCTATTATCAGTTAAACTTGGGATATTCACAATCACCTTTGTGTAACTGGACTCACAAGTTCCATTTCAGTAATACATCTTTCTGACTTGAATAAGTATCACTGCATGTATCACTTAAATGAGATGACTCGTGGACCTTGCTGGTCTCATCTGTGAAGCTGCATCAACTTGCTCAACAAGAGACTACATGTATTCACATGTCGGTAAGATACATGTCCCAACACACAGGGTGCAGATGACTGTCCCCAACAGCTACAATTTACATGTGGTGTTACCTTTCAACTGTCAGCCCAACTGTCCAGCTGAAAAGTCTGTAAACACATGAATGCCAATCAAAAGTGGAAATCAGAGGGAACATGTGCATAGCTCTGTGACAATTTGAAATGTAACCCCTTACAAGAAGCTTAAATGCCCATAATCCTGACTCTCCTTACTCAGATCTTGTAGTTAGAATGATGCAAAATATCTGGGGCCTCCATCAACAAGAACTCATGGTGCATTCCAGGCCCATTTGCTTCAATACACCCCAAGAGGGAGGATTACCATGGCTGTCATCAAAATGCTGTGTCAGCAACTGATCTATCCATAGCAGGCAAAGATATGATGGTCACCACCTGAAATTTGAAGCTTGCAACCTCAGGTTGTGATGCTTTGTCTTTTGGGCGCATGTTTGTTTTTCATTTTGTCATGAATTTAAGTGAGCCCTGTATGGAACACATCAGTCTTCCATTTGTTTAACTGAATGAGGGACAGCAACAAAGTGAAGTTTGACAGGAACAGATTTTTATGCTGTGGGCAGTCAAGAGACATTCAAGTATACTTCATCACGTTTTGGCTGTTCTAGTGCTGGACAATGGATGCATGATCTCCTGGGACACCAGTGCACAGATACCACAGTAAAAGTAAAACTGACCAAAGTTCTGCACAAATTTATTCACTTAACCAATAGTTTGATGTACATATCAACTTTTTCCTTAGTATGAGGCTGAGTATAGGACTGAGTCAACAGCTTTACTTGGCAAAGGTTGGGCACTAAGTACCATGCCATGGACACCTGCTTACCTAAGGAATGTTATCTTGATGGATCTCATCCACAATTTTTAGGGGGGGAGGGGGGGCAGTGAAGAGCTGGAGCTGTTTAGGGGTCTCTGGGTCATTTCCACACTACCTACACATGTATATATAACAGGCAATGGTTGAAAGAACAGGAAATAACTAGCATAAACTGTTAAAAAAAATCCTGCCACTTTTGCAATTTTGTCACACATAATGTACAACATATCAATGCTGGCTGTTTACAATCAATTATTCATGCACAGAAAATCTGCCATAAGTGTATTAAATGAGCATGTTTATATGAAGCAATGTTTTTTTTTTCCTTTAATTTTAAAACCCATCTATGTTGCTAGCATATAAAGTTTAAATAGGGGAGACTTGACAGGTATGCAATATCTGTCTCATACACCAGATACCCCACCGATACCATGAATATACATCTATGTGTATGAATTAATTGAAACTTCTGCTGGACACATTTTCTTACTTTACACCTGGTAGCAAATAGGGCCTGAAATGACCACCAAATAGAGCCTAGATTTTGCAAAATTTCCAGTGTGGGCATCCTCCTGACCCTTTTCCTGTCAAATCAAATGCTGCAATATCTAAAATTGGTTTTTGCTGAACCCTGTTACAATCCCCAAACAGTGCATAACTGAAACCACACTCTTTCCATAAATTATCTCATGGCTAAACTTACAGTCTGTACATGACTTATATGGGGACCACAAACATGAACTAGAAAAGAAGATTGCCACAAAGCAAATCTGTCTGTGTGCCTCCAAAATTTGCACACATTTTAATGTTCATTGTATGCAACAACAGTACAAACCTATGAATAGAAGTTTGAATGGCACCTCTACTTTAAAAGATATTTTGTGGTTCATTGGATGCACCTACAACACAAACTTACAGAAATTAGAATGGCGCTTATACCTATAATAGTTTTGAAGATATTCAACATTTTAACCTTTCAAGGGCCCTCAATTAGCATAAATTCAAATCCTACAACTTTTGCTTATGGTATACTGTGTGAGCCTGTAGCACAAACCTACAAATTGAAGGAATGACATCTATACATACAATAAGCTTGAAAACAGTCAACATTTAAACTTCCTATGAGCATACTTAGCATGTAAAATTCTACAATTTTTGCTTGTAGTTCATTGGATGTGCCTATAAAACTTGTTCCTGCAAACATAGGTTGGAATGGCACTTCTACATCAAATAGCATTCAAGACTTTCAATATATAAATTTTGTAAGTGCCCTTATTAGCATAAATTAAAATTCCATAAAATTTGTTTGTGGTTCATTGGATGCACCTACAGCATAAATCTATAAATTCAAGTTGGAATAGCATCTCTACCAATATTTTTCAAGACATTCAAGATTTAAAACTTCAAATCACCCTACTTTGCATAATTTTACATACACTCAACTGTCTACCCTCTTTGTGAGAAGGCATGACTTTATGTATAGATCTATATTCATACCAAGTTTGGAGTTTCTAAGTTTAATAGTGTTACAGAAAACTGCTGGCTAAAATGAGTGGTAAATAAGAAGAATCAGAAGAAAGGAACAAAGAGACAGAATGTCTGTGTTTTTAACACAGAGACATAAAACAGTAAATATGCTGACAGGTACAGGTGTGTCAGAACTTAGCAGTAGTAATGCAGTGAATACAGGGCCTCCAGTGACCGGATATTAAAAATAAGGGAGAAGAGAAACTCTTATCCATTTCTTGCCATATAAAGGGAATAAATATGCCTGATTATATGTGGGTTTGGGAAGGGTGTCACTTCAACATTTAACCCTTGAACCAGAAATCTTGTTGGGCTATTATTTCATTAAGGTTTGCCTCGGAACTGTAATTATGGAGGTAAGCATAAACAAAGGCACGAGTAACAAAAAAGTTAATTGGTTTTGACACCATTTTCTATTGATAATATTACTGTCAATGTCATTGAAGTAACCTTTCAGCACAATGACAGGTACAGTGACAACGAAACTTTTCAATGTGAAAGACAAACCAGCGAATATAGCCAATTTAACATGCAACTCTGTTAGGCTTGATTTACTGGTCAAAGACCTGCATGCTTGCACATCAATGTAGTTGCAAGTGCTACCATCTACTGGTGTCAGACAGAACTATAATCCAAAAAGGCTCTACCAACTAGCTGTGCTGTTGGCAGCACAAAGTGACAATCCCAAAAGACTTCCATTGTAACATAATGAGTGGAATTTGCTAAAGAAAATTATTTCCAGATATCTAGGCTGTAATTTTTTTTATGTCTTAAAGCCTTTTCTTGATTCTAAATGCTTAGAATACAAATAAAATTGAACCAAAAAATATGAGTGAATCATCATAAAATACCAGCATTAGATTCTGTATCCAATTAATTTTGTTACTTTCTACATAAATTTAAAACACAAACAGGAGCAACATCTTCCCTGCAGTTCTGAATCCCCCCCCCCACCACCAAAAAAAATCCCCCCAAAACAGCACAGTCCAATCTCTCTACACTCGTTAGCCAATCCTGCATGAAGCCAAGACATAATGCATTCAGTGGAGGCTGGAGCAGCTTCAGGGCACAGCTATATTTCAGATGATGATACTGATTAAAAAAATAATAATAATACATGTACTGTAAATTGCTTTATTTCTGCATATATGTTAAATTTTCAGGGTTTTTTTTTTTTTTTTTTTCATTTTTGACATTGCACTGAACTTCTAATTGCAGTACATGTATTTTGGACACAATACCCATTCAAACAATGTTAAAATACTATTTCACTTGGATTTTGTCCAAGGTATTATTTCATCAGCAAAATAAGTGAAAATAAGAATACACAAGTATAGTGAAATTAACGCATTTTACCGTATTATGCTCTGTTCTAGGGGTTCGTACAATGCTGTTTGCAAGTTGTAAATGTAGCCTTAACAATTTTTAAAACTTTGATGACTGCTGTCCAAAAGTCAGCTGCTTCACATAACTGCTGAATCCATGTCACATGTCTATCAGTGTTACAAACCAACTGCTGATTATGTGCCCATTTATAAGTGGGGTATGGGGCCATATTTTGCCAGGATCCCAACTTTGACACATTTGAAAAAGTTCTGATGATGAAAATAAATAAAGTTTTCAACCACATCTTAAACATTATTATATCTTAAAATGTTTTAAGCCAACTAATTTAATTTCATTTTCCACTGCTCCCAGGCCACAGAAATCTTTATACTGTTGTTACACAACTACACAGTAGAAAACAGCAACTGTCACTTTTTAAAAACATTTCAAAACTGGATTGCTTTTTCAACAATTTGCTTTAATCCCTGAAATTTCTTGTGGCAACTAGCCTAACACTGATTGAGGTGTGACACATTATCAAATGAAGTGAACTATATATTCCCAGCATCTACATGTTAAAATAAAGCCATCTTTTCGGCAGGCGTATCACTAAACATACATGCACATCATCATTATTTTTAGAATATCATGCTATTATTCACTAATTTCCCTTTGTGAAATTACTTGAAGCAGTATTTTAGAGGATATCACATCTGCAGCAAATGCTCTGGAAATCGGGTTTTACTGTTGTTCTTAAAGAAAGTTACTAATATTCATGTAGTACAGTTGGCTACCAGACATTCATAGACAATACATGTGTAATAGGACTTGCTGCCTATGCCTGAACCTGGCCTTCAGCTTCATTACCCAGCACATACTTTTTATTTGGCTTTAAAGTGATTCTTCTAAAATTTCCACTTTTCACCTTACTATTACATTCCCAATATTCACTGTACATGTCAAAATGGTACAACAATGTCTTCAACCTTATTTATTATATAAAAAGCAAATTAGAAACTACATTCTTATACTACTACCACAGTGTTCTCAGCAAAGAGAAACCATGACAATTTCTTTTCAATAAGAAAGTTGTAGTACTGCAGTATTACTGAAACACCAACAATAACTGCCAAGGAGCATTGGTTCCCATCAAGCACCTATCCAAACAGGATTCTTCTGACCAACCCCTAGCCCCTTTAGTAAAATTCAGATATTAGGCAAGAGTGCCATTAAGCTTGATCATTAATATTCTTATTACTACCTTTTTTTTTATTGTATAGAGTCCATCGCATGAAGAATTTCAGTTAATCTTCAGTCAAAGTGGTGCACCAAGGTGCATTTTGCAGGTTAAAAATTATGTTGGCACTAGCAGTAGCCAAATGCTACTAAAACTTCAAAATTTTCCCCCAAATTCCACATTTTTGTGCTGAAATTTTCTGTGTAGATCTTTTCTAGAAAAATTGGACTTTTGGCCATTAATTTTGAAATCCAAGTATCTAGTAAAAGTAGGACATAAACAGTTGTGTTCAACAGGGTTCATACAGGTTCCTGAAAAGTAAATTCAAGGACTGTCAAGGACTTTTTCAAGCACTTAAATCAAGTTTTCAAGGACCAGATCCAGCAATAGAACACAACAGACAAATTGTCTAAATCATCACTTTTCAACCCTTTACTAATAAGACCAATGCATCTTATTCCACATTTATTATTTATTCCAACCATGTATGAATCAGACTAAATTTTTGAAATAGGCAGTCGACTTTCCACAAACTTACAAGAAAGCCTATGTGTGGATCATATTACCGAAAGTCCTTTTTAAAAAAATCAATATGGATTATTTTATGAGTTTACTGTGACTTATGTAAGCCTACAGCCAGTATGGGTTGTATTCCTGAAATTGACTCTATCTAGTCTATAAAATTGCTACATATGGGTAAAATTTGACCTGAAGATGTACCTATCCCCATGCACATTTTTCACAAGAATGCCCCAGTTTCTTTTCTAGGAAGGTGATGTACTTTGTTACCTGTATGTTTCATACAGTGCATTTGTCCCTGAAAGTAGGCTGTACATGTAAATAAGGCTCACATAATTGGTTAGGCCTGATTTGATAAGAACTGTCAAACCTACATGGGTTAAAAGGGGGTTAAAAGCAAAAAGATACTTTGTATTTTGCAGTGTTACATTTTGACAAATGGAATTTGTCAGCCACTTCAAAGGAAAATGACAGCAAAATATGTTCATCTTAATGTGATTCAAGTTTATAAATGCTAAATTTTATGGAAAATATTCATATTCCTTGGCAACTTGCCTCATTGGGTGATACTTAAAAATAAAATTCAAGGACTTTTCCAGGACCTTTGTCCAAAATTCTGGATTTTCAAGGCCTTGAAAATGAATGTAGCAAATTCAAGTACTTTCAAGCACTTCAAGGACCAGTAGGAACCCTGGTTCAATACAGTTCTAGCTGAGCAGGAGAGTTATAACATCTGACTGAATAGTATTGCAAGATAAACGCAATATAAAGAGGCTTGGATTACATTACAGCAACACCGCAACATCACTCATCAGCTTGTCCCTGAGGATGATAGGTACATCATGACGAGTGATGAACACACTCATCATGATGTAACTGTCTTGATTATTTTTGCTTTTTTTTTCTCAAGTCCCTCCCTTTTTCTGTGCTATGCTATGTGTACTGAGAGCTTCTGATAATCTTAGATAGTAGTTCAACTTTTCCTCACTCAAATCAACCAAAGTGCCCAGATGTAAATCAGTACATGTGAATGTTTCCCCTTTTGTTGAATTAATTGTACTTAACTTTCTTGTTACCAGAAACATTTTTGCTATATATAGAGAGAGATAGAGAGAGAGAACTGAATGTGTACAGTAATGATGTTTATTTAAATCATATCTTTAATTTATAATAATTGAATTTTCACCCAGTATTATGACAATTGCATATGCCTGCAAATACTTCCAAATATTTAACACTAAACTTTGCACACATTCTTTTATTTTTTTTTAAAGTACTATCTTGTGCATTGGGTTTAATAAGAACCTTAAGCAAGCCAGTATATAGAACTTTCCCTTTAAAACCTAGAATATTGAGCTGTAAATTCTGGTCTTGTGAACCTTGTCCAGATTTTCTGGCATTCAAAAAGGCACATATCAAATACAAAGCAGAATTTCTGAACAAGTAAGTGTATGCCATCTACAGGCAGGTTGGTAAATCCGTAAAGAAGATCATACGAAAGATTTTGTAAATTTTGTCTCCTGTCCAATAATAAAATAAAAGGGGATGAGACTCATTTTCTTATGGGTTGCTCACAGTTAGAAATGAGAGGGAAATATTGTGAATAGAAGCAGCAAAAAGATGCAAACATTTTAACGATATGAATGAAGAAACGAAATTGTCATACATTCTCACTTGTGAGAATAAGCTTATCACTTTTGTGGCAAAGTTTGTGTCAATTGGCTTTGAAATGTATAGGGTATGAAGAAGTTACCACAACACTGCACCCACCACAACTTAGACAAATGTATATAAGCACAGGGTAGGTTTCTGTATAGAAGTAGTGTGTTCTGCAGACTAGAGTTTTTGACTTTTTATAATCATATTTATGTGTACATGTCTATGTATTTTCACCACTTGGCCCCTAGAGGACATGAATGTGGCAATACAATCTTTTGTACGAACAACTACCAACTCTGCATGTCACCTTGTTGATACTGATGGCTTTGAGAAAAAAACAAACAAACACTGACAATGTATTTTGATACGTACGTTCAAACCACCACTTATCTTAAGAATATACATGCATACTACATTCCAGATACTTACCCATTGTTTGTGCAGCTATGTAAAATTCCACTGCAAGTGCAATTGATCGATAGATCTATGCACAATTAGCTGATAAGTGCCCTACCAACAGATCCATTGTCAGTACAATGCAGCAAAATCTGCTGATGGCACAGATTGGTCAATAGCACGTAACACACAAGCCCCCTTCAAGTATTATGATGTGATTTCAAGCTTCATATCTCGGCAATTGAACTGAGGCCATGAATGCATGGTTCCTGAAATACCTCTTAAAAGTTGCATGTGGCATCTACTTACTCTTAAATAGATAAATATATGAACTGCTGCCCAAAAGTACAGCAAATGGTATGAAATATCATTATGATCTTCACAAATTTGATATTATTTTTGTCAAACTGATTGGTCCAACCTGACATGAATTTGTGGGAGTCTGAGTGCAGGGCCATATTATAAGTTGAAAGTTTAACATAACACAGGGCAGGTGAGTACTATGATTTGCATCCTTCAGGCTTCACACAAACAAGTGTTGACAAGACACAAGTTTCTTCAATTGATTTAATGCGGCCAAAAACCTGGCTCTTCACGAATAGTTTCAGATTAGTTCCCAGCTACAAATCACAGGGAGGTGGGAAGAGTCTCTTCCCACATCCCTGGAAATCATAACATCGCCTTTTGCTTTTCATCTGGCTTATATCTCTGTGACACCGGACTGAAACCTGGGTGCATCGTTAAAAATATGACCAACCGAACATAACTTAAATTTCGTTACCAGTAGTTGATCCCACACAGATATGTATATTGCTTTATTTTTTTACACGTTGCGGTTTATATATATACACGCAAGCGAAAGAAATCTAAAATGCAGCTCTTAGAGGCGATTGCTTTGAAGTCGATCCGGCAAGATTGATGAACGGGTCGTAAACAGTCAGAAGAAAGACTGCATAGCAAACTTACAACTTACCCTATGAATTTCTAAGGCCCTTCCCGCCTCAGGGTCTATGCAACGTGTGCAGGCGCTCTATTTTCGAATTTTCTGGCGAATCGTCAGCAATTTCCAGCAAAGTTTTCATTCTTTCTCCACAGGTCCTCCCTGCAAGACTGTAACCTTCTTGACCGCGTGATGATGGCATTCCCAGGTTATTTGTACCCGAGAACTTGATTGGGTCTGACCTATTTTTCAGCCAATCAGAGAGAACATAACATGTGGTTTTAGTCAACACGACAGCATGGTCAGAACATGGCGACTGTCTGTGGAAAGGAGCTGCTAAAGTACAATTTGATTGAAAATGTAAGTCGTGTTTTATGCTCAATCGGCGAAGAAGAGTATACTGTAGGTAGCGTCATTTTACTGTAAACAAGTAATTGAGATGCATTTTACAGACATTAATGTGATTACAAGAAGAGTTTTACAAAAGCCGAATAGCTTTTGGCAATGTGTAACATTTAAGCCATAGCCTCAGTCACAGTCACAGGCACAAGAAGCCAGGTTTAAAAACTAACTCCAGTTTCCAAACTCTCGCAGAACTATATGATATAGTTCTGTGTTTTTCAGTGTCATGTGACTTTGATCAAACTTGTGCGTCAGGTCAATTCTGGAGTTGCTTCTGTGAAACTGTATGGTTAAGTAACTAATAATAATAAAGGCATTGCAAACTTCTCAAGCAATTCCAGTCGGTATTGTATTTTGCACTGTTTACTATTTTATGTAAATTGTTGGATGCCAACCCACCGGTCAAATTCTTCCATTTGCTCAGTGTTTAATATAAGATGGCTTTGCAAGCATATGCAAAAAAAATAGTAGGAGTGTTACTTTCACCAACATACAAATATAAATTTATATACTTCAAATAAATATGAGACGGGTAAGTTACATTGAAATTAAACCATTAAGATGTGCCAAAAATAGGTGTACTATACAGACTAAAGTCAAGACAAGATAACTAAGTTACTGTTGTGTACATAATTTAAAACAAAAACAGAGCCTCCAATGTAGTCTATGTTAAAAGTGGGAGATCTGCCTCCTGCAGGTACTGAAAAGCGGGAGGGTGAGCGCCAAAGGCGCAAAGCTTAGCTACAGGGGTCTGGGGGCATGCTCTCCCAGGAAAACTTTCGAGTTTGCACCATCATTTCCTGCATTTTGAACCATTTTAGGCACCATCACAGACATATTGTGTGCATATATAGTACAACAACATGGCAAATGGAATAATGCTCCTTTTTTAAATTAAAAAAAAAGAAGCATGAGACGTTGTAAAACTTGTAGGCAAAAGTAGGAGATCTCTCACCAAGGCGGGAGACTTGGAGGCTCTGCAAAAATTATTTCACAGCACTTCAGTCCCCCTCCCCATTGTAAAATGTGAATTGGGAATCGGAAAGATGAGTTTTCTTCATGCAAATAAAGGGCAACCAAATTTCAGTTCCATCACTTCTGGTCTCAATAATTTTAGTATGCACCAGCAGGGATCCTTGCAGTATATTTGTAATGAGTACATATAAAATTTAGAGCAAAAAGTGACAGAACTGGAACTTGGCCACCATTGCCCCATGGTATACATGTACTTTAATTGAAAAACAAATGGCCTTTGCAGGTAACCATTCACATTTTACAAAGACACTTAGCTGGGTAGGCTGCCCAGTGGTGTGAAAATGGCAGCAGGGTTTTAAGAATGGACTACATGCTCATACAAATCTTGACAGTGCAGATTTGAATAAAAAAGAAATGTCCTAAGATTAAGAGACATTCCTTTGAAGAGCAACTTTATGGCTCAGGAATCATTTGTGTCCATATTCACACTGTGATTTAAGCCTTTCCCCCTCAAACTGGCCAATACCGGCTGGTGGTCAAATGTCGTCTGCCTCAGTGTTTTCAACTAATTTCAATAGCTATGAAAAACAATTTGACTGAGAAATGTACTTGAGACTTATCAAAATCATTCGCCCCAGGTCAACAGCTTTCCTTGGCATGGATTGGTCACTTAGTGCCCAACCCATGCCAAGGAAAGCTGTTGACTCAGTCTTAATTCAAGGGGGAAAGGGTTAAGCAATAGTCACATGATTCGCACATTGCTCAGTGGGTTGACATATTTTTTATTACACCTCCCATCTGCAAAGTTAATATAACAGTGGAAGGTATTTATAAACTCTAAACATAAAACTCACAGGAAAACTAGGTCAGAAGAGAATTCCAAAGATTATTAAAAGATGTGACCAGTGACAACCTGGCTCCAGTGCTACAGTTATGATCAGGTACACTCTGTGGAGATTGGACATGCTGGAGAAATACCAACATCTTACCAAGGTGTGGAAGGGGGACAAACACCTCATAACTATAGGCCAGCATCAGTAATAGCCGAGCTTTTGGAACATATAGTCTGTTGGTATCTTCTCAACCACAGAGAAGAATGTGGCATATTAACCAAGTTTACCTAGATTCTCACACAGGATAGTCATGTAAAATCCAGTGGATCATAACCATGATGACTGCACAACTCATTATCAGCCTATGCTCTAGGAAAACAAACTACACATAATATCATTATGTAAAGACTTCTATGAAGCTTTTGATACCATGCCTCATGCCAAACTACTATGAACTTTCATAGTGGAGTATCTGGCACGTCCAGGGCCCAATTCGTCATTGGATAACAACTTTTCTTATCAAACTTATACGAGAGTGGTTGTACAAGGCAAGCATTCAGATATGTTATCTGTAGAGCTCTGGGCCAAATGCAGTGGAATGAAGTTGCTATGCTATGAGCAAAGTCTCAAAATTGTGCCATGTACATGTATTGGACAACCAAATTTTAGGATGTACACCAAAAACTGTATTGTGGTACCTTACTACATGTACATATATATCTGACAATATGACATGGACACCACACACATCAAATATTCCTAGTAATAAATATTAAAAGCAGCATGACCTTTAGGATTCTTGCAGAGAAACCTTAAATCATTATTACATCTGTGCAGTACATTGATTAGTGAAGTGTGGTTTAGCTCTTCATTGTGGGCTGTGGCACCAACATAATGTAACTGGAAAGAGGACAGAGAAAAGTGGCATTCTTCATGTATGAATATGGTAAAAATTATCAAAGTCATTGTCAAGCCTATATCACAAATTTGCGGGAGAAAGCTATGTGGAAAGGTGCAGAGTAGTTCCATATTGAGTGTGTCAATGTGTCTCCATTAATTAATCTACTGTCATACACCTACATATTTTCTGGTTTGTACAGACATGTACTTCACTGTCATGTTAAGATAAAGGCTGTTACATCACATTTACTGAATCTCTTACTTAGTTCTTTGTTCCACATTACCATTATGCAAAGGAGGTGCCCTTTGATGTGCTGTCAGAATGAAAAAGCATAGGAATACATTGAAAAGTAAGGTTTTTTGAAGGTCATCTTGTTTGAATGGGTACCACAAACTAGAAAGTTGATGTTTAGGGTGGTTAGAAATGATATCTGAAACCCAAAATGTTTAATTTCATTTTCGAATAAAGTTTCTTAGCTCCAGAAGTGTGCCACATTTGATATGTGAAAGCACAGGAATTTTCTCCGATCATGGCCTGATGTGGGAAAGTGTCACTGATGTCACAAACGCAACCCACTGGCTATGGCGTATGTGTTATAAGCCAGGGTGCCCTAAGTTTGCCAAGAGTCATGGCAAATACAGCAGAGCATAGTGATTCCGGAGAGTCTGAATTGAGTTGTTCATGTATGTGATCTGATGAGGATGAAGAAGAATTAATAAGAAAAGCTGAAGCAGCATAGGAAAAGATCATTCAGCCTTACACACGAGGGGACATGCAGAACCCTACTGTCACCAATACTGCAGGGAGTGCAGCCATGGTACAGCATGACGATCCCAACTTGCTGTCTGAGCAATGATAATTCATTGCTAAAGAGATATTTACTATTAAAAGTTACTAAATTTCTTTTAACAAGAACAAGCATGAATGCAATAAATTGGAATTTGTGCAGGATGGGCCAGATCTTGTAATGTTTCAAATTCTAGCTTTCACAGAAAGAGCTACGGCCTATGCCTAAGGTATATAAAGGCCTGAAAAGTAAATTTCCCCTTCCCATCTGTGGGGTCTGTGGATGATTAGATATAAGTTTGCATTTATGAAGTTTTCAATATCAAAACTCCTACCTGACAGTAACCTCATGACCCTTCTAGGGCAGTAATTTACGTTTTGCTGTGATACATGTTTATGATATCCTTTATTTCAGATCGTATCCATTATGTAACAATAGTAAATATTTTCATGTGAATGACTTATTTTCTGGATCCATATTTATGACAAAGGTACAATGAGATGGAATTTTGTACACCTAATTATTGGGAGCTGGCTGTGGACTGTCACAAACAGTGGTACATGACTGATAGATATGAAGGGCCAGCCGTTCACTGGTCTTGGCAGCTGCGCAGACGAGGCCTGAATATGGTACATGTAGCTATGCAAAGAAGTGTTACCTGGTTATAGGATTAAACACCTCACAATATACAGTAGTAATTATGCACCCCCCACTGGGGGATGCATATAGTGTTTAGTAGAATTCGAGAGCCGCCGCCGCCGGATTTCTTATTTCTGCTATAACTCTAAGGCATATTTATGAATTACGTTCTATTTTGGTACAAATATTCTACAGGTCTGGGGAATTCTTCTGATATACTGTTTGTCAAAATCCATTGATTTTTGGATTTTTTATTAAGGTTTTTCGTTTTTTATTGACACAGCAAAATCAGGCAAAATTGTTTTTTCTGTATATATCTTGCTTATGGTTGATCATAGGCCCATGGTTACTATTGAACATTACTAGGAAATCACGTATGGACTTTCTTTTGGTGTTGTTAAATTTGACCTCGGGTGACCTTGAAAGGTCAAACTGAGGTCAAAAGCTTGTTTTCCTTATATATCTTTGTTACGGTTGATCGCAGACCCATGGTTACTATTGAACATGAATAGGAAAGTACCTATGGGCTTTCTTTTGGTGTTGTTAAATTTGACCTCGAGTGACCTTGAAAGGTCAATCTGAGGTCAAAATTTTATTTTCCTTGTATATCTTTGTTACGGTTGATTGCAAGACCATGGTTATTATTGAACATAAATAGGGAACACTGTCATGCGTGGGGGATGCATATTTGTTTTCGCACCGCGAAAAACTCGTGTCTAGTTGGACATACACATTAAAGTGGCCAGCTAACTCAAGCTGTTATAGACTGTTCAACCCTAGACCTGGGTATGGAACAAGATTGGTCCTTGTTTGTCCATGTTTTCCATCCATTTTTTCCATCAATTGAATCAAAATGGTTAAACACAGGCAAGTTTTGTTACAATGTTACTTTGTAACAGCATCCCAGATGGGGATTGTCCACTGTGACATTCAATTGATAATTATGTGATACATTGTAACAGTTGTAGAATTACTCTAGACCTATATTTTGCTGTAATGCAAGATTTGAAATCAGAATCAAACTGAAGATTAATTTGTAAATACTGTCAAAAAAAAAAATAATGAATAACTGTTCCTGGTTTTATGAAAAATGCCTAATTTGGCCAGTTCCGTGAATCCTTTTGTTGTCCGCTGATGTGCGACATTTGGCAACAGCAGCAGTTTTTTCTTGCCAAACCTGTCCTAAACATGGTCATATTTGACAAATCAAAGTCACTTTCCACAAATAGCCTTGGTTAGATCAGTTCCCAGGGCCTTGCCACTTGTCCCTGTAAATTTTGACTGCAGGGGTCCAAGCTCTCCGTAATTTCAGTTCTTTGAGGAAATGTAAACAATAAACAGCAACACACCGACCCATCCTGGGTGGGAACAGGGACGCAAATGAATATTTCTATGTGCATTTTCAATCCTGTTGATGAAGGGTGAATAAAATATGTTTAAACCAAGTGACACTTGACAGGTCACCAGCATGGTGGGAGTCTTCCCTGTCAGCCAGCGGTGTTGCGTTTGTGACATCACTAACCTTTTGCACCCTGTGAGTGTCGGAAATGAATGGAAAGCAACGATTGAAGGCCCAGTGAGATTTTAAAATAAAAAATGTGAACAAAAGTATTATTTTCATAGCCAATTTTTTTTTAAGTGCACTGTGTGGTAGGAACAACCCATGAGTCATCCATGTATCCAATGTGAACATGGTCAGTCAAGAAAACCTTTAATGTTATCTTGCACAAGTTTGTTGGTGTCACCAGTGTAGGGTTAAATGCACTTTTGATCATGAGTATAATAAAATTTTGACACATATAGCTAAATAAACAGGCACTTAATGAGACCAGGTACAGTATTGTGTGCCCAATGGAGCCACATGCATCATTGCACATTCTCAGCTCCCTGGTCAGGTGGATTTGCATTTCTAAGTAAACATTGACACATGAATCCAAAGCAATGAAAAAAAAATTGGGCTTCATTTTCCCATAAAACCTAAAAGGTGATAACAAAGCTACTCAATATGATGGGAAATCAGCAATATCTTGAACCAAATAGATAAAAAGTCAGTTTCAGTCACCTTATGATTTTCAGAGCAAATTGACCTTTATATTTACTGCATTGATGAGCTAAACCTTGAAATACTCCAAGAGAGATGAAGATCAATATGCTTGTCCTATTTTATAGCATGATCAATAGTTTTGTACCAGATATAAGTACTAGTGATTATATACTGGGCTTGAAATTAGCACCAGCCAAATGCTGGTAAATTTTTCAGTTGCCTGATGATGTTTAATGAAAACAAAGTGAACCCTTGGTGGTTTTGTTGTTTTGGCTGGTGGGTAAAAGTATTAATTTTGAGTCCTGATATATTGTCAGCCAGAAGCATATGTACATGTTGAAGCAGACATGGCCTTTCCAAGGGGCTTGTAGGGCCAATGATTTTCTGTTTTTTCTGAAACTGAAGCGGAAATGTGCATTTTTTTCACCCTTGAAACGGAATTTGAAATGGAATTTGATAGTTTTTCTTATATGAATTATATATATATATATATATATTAGTGAAATGGAATTTGAAAATTTTTTGCTGATGAAGCGGAATTCCTCTTTTTTTGAATGGGAAAATCATTGGCCCTAGGCTTGGGGTTGAGCATGCAATGAAGCAGAAGATGCAGAGACTGCATATTGGCCCCCTCATATGACATTGTTGCCAGGAACATTGAATATGTAAATATATCTGTAACATACTAATCAACTTGCTTTGAAATATCTGTATATGTCACCAGAAGTTCCAAAAAAATTTTCTTTGTGACTGAGGGATCACCACTGATTGGAACCATGCAGATGAAAGGATTATATCTGAACTATCAGGGAGCTGGATTGAGGCCAGAGGTCACTCGCAAACTTCAAAGGCACATGCCACTCAACATGAAAGGGTTAATCTGTTCACTCCCAAATCTCGTGCCTCCTAGGAAATGAGCACAACTGTGCAAGAAATCGGCCATTTTGTTTTCCGAAGTTCGGTAGACAAAGAAGTGGTTGTTGTTGACTGCTTAGACCTCTCAGGGCTAAGGGCAGGTATAGAAGGGATGCCCCTCTCCAGCAGAGATTAGTTGTTAGTTTTCAGTTCTGTTGTTAGATGAGGCTTGAAAGGCACAATCAGACAGACACTAGAGTGAAGATTTAGAACAGCACTGAGCACTGCATTGTTATTAGTGTCACATTAATGAGTTATTCTCAATAAACAATTAAAGGACTCCAGGTTCCAGTTTTATTGAGTGAAAACCTAACAATAGTATCATTTTTAGACATTAAATAGGGAAATGACTACCGGGAAGTGCTTCTGGACAAAAGGACACAAATACTATTAATTTTGTTTGTTTGTCTGTATGTTAGATGTTTACTTCTGTGCCAAGAATAGAATCCAAAATGGCATGGCTAGTTCCGGTAAGATAAGCATGTGCAGTGTTAACCCTTTTGTGCCAAATGGCAAACTAAACACAACCATGTGTTAAGTGAAGAAACAAAACCAAGGCAGACCTAGCTTCAAAGAGGGGCAGCTAGTGCCTAATCCCTGCAACATACATGTCCCTGGAACTCTCCATATACATGTACAGCTTTAGAGCAAACCTGCGCCAGAAGTTGCCTGCAAAGCAGGCCTTCAACCTCCAGCAAAGTCACGACATAAAAGAAAGCCATCTGCATAGCAGGCAACACTTACCCTGAACTTATGCATATATTTTATATTCTATATTCGGAACGAGGGGAACTCAAACCTGCAACCTTTGGCACCAGTGCCTAGCTGAAATGGGAAATGTACATACCCACTCGACTAAATCTCCATTCTATATTTTCCTACTTTCTCCTCTGGTGTACATGTCAGAATTGGCTTTTCAGAAGGAGATACATCCCAATTCAAGGGATTTATCTGGAATCCTGCTTTTTTAAATCCCGGAGTGAAGCGTAGGGATTTAAAAATGCAGGATTCCAGATAAAACACGAGAACAAGGGACGTATCCTTTTTATACCATGCCTTCTTTGTTTTCATGAATATAAATGCATTTTGAAATGTATTCACCAAAGCAAATCAGTCCTGTGTTGAAATTTAGCCACGGAAATTAAAGCAGGGATATATGTGTAAGCAGGTGACATATATATCCCTTGAGAAAACAAAGGAGGCATGGTATAAGTGTTGTCTGGAGCTTAAAATAGAAGGGAGATTTGCCCTGCCCTTTTGTTTTGCTCCCTACCCTTTTTCTTTATTCCCTGTCTTTTTCTTTAGCTCCCTGCCTTTTTCTCCTATGTTTTTAGATATTCTGGGCAATTGCATTCATTTTGTCATAAAACTTCAATATAATTTAAACTAATTGGCAAAACAATGTATCAATTTATCTACTGACCATGAGTATAAGATCCAAATTCAGAACTATTTCCATAAAAACAACAAAAAAGCCAGTTTTTTGGACCGCTACTTTTGGATGCCCTTTTTGATTGTCATTGTGTGCTTTAAAAGTGCCCTTTTAGATGAAAGGTGCCCTGCCCTTCCAAAGAGCTGGGGACAACACTGCGCTTCACAATACTTCGTTCATGTCCAGAAGTAAAATCCTAACATACACACAAAAATCATGTATTGGAGTTGATTCTGCTATTTGTCATCCAAAATCAAATGTACCCACAGCTGTCCAAAGCCCAAGTCCTACATGTCACAGTTGCATTGGAGGGAAAATCATAGTAGGGTAAAGTGAAAGACCCTTGACACAATTCAGCATGTTGTTGATTCCCATGCTTGTTGTACATGTACAATCATCATCATCATCATCATCATCATTATCATCATCATCATCATCATCATCATCATCATCATCATCATCATTTTATTCAACCCCCAATACTGGGGAAATAAAAGCATAGGTACATCTAGATATAAATCATACAAAACTCATATAAAATCAAAGATACAATGTTACAATGACATGACAGTCCAGCAGTGCAGTCAACAGACCCGTAGTTCCGTGTGGCAACGGCCACTCTCCAGACAATGGAATGAAATATGGGAGCTTAAAATGAGTTAAGCAACAGCGCTGCAATGCAATGTGCCCTGCTGTCACGTATATTAAATTCAGCAGTGTTTACTTGGAATTGAAGCGAGTCAACAATGCTGTTAGATTCACCTGCTAAGACAGGAGCCCACATATCATTATTTCAAATAACAGATAAAGGAGAGCGACCACAGGCAATGATCCTTCCAATGAGCAAGCTCTTATCAATTGTACCCTCACTAATATACTTGTCCAAGAAATGGGAACAAAGTGACTTAAAGGGTGAAGCAGTTTTGAAAACTCTGTTTTGTAAGGAGAATGTATCATGCATGATGATATCAGCAATTGAAGGAACTTTTAAAGCCCTCAACAGGTCAGAATGATGGGACCGTTTACAGAAACCGAGAGCCGATTTAAGTGTGCCACCTTGCATACAGTTTAACGACTTAATTTGACTTTTGATCAATATGTGTATGTTGGGCTGTATAGAAAGTTTGTCCATCCTTTTGTTTTGGCTTTGACTTGAGGCACCCGATTTGAGTGCCATGCCATGACAGATTCATATTACGAGGAAAAATGAAGCCTTTAAAATCTCGTTAGCAATGTTTATCATGTTTGCAAGCCCTCAGGCAAATAAGAAACAATGAACATTGTACTTCTAAGACAAATGAGACCAGGTAAGTAAATATAAAGTCAGTGAAAACATGCAACAGGTTTCAATACTTACATGCAGATATTCCCAGTCAGGGACGGTCAGGAAGACTGTCAGAGCTATTTATATACCATGGGGGTAACAATGTCCATCACTGTGTGACTCTCATGCATTCTGGGTGTGTGGTAGCAGAATAACAGACCTCTGTACTGTATGTCTGTGACAATGTTTGTCACAGGTGAAAGTCATTCAAAAACACAGAATGATGGGGATTGGCCAAAAATCTTGGGAACCACTCTTGAGTGTCACTGAAGAGAGTAAGTGTATGACTGGGCTAAAGAAGATAGATGATAGATGTGACTGCTTGTCAAACCCACGCCCTGCATGATGGGGGCTGGATAATGTTAACAATGGACATTATGGAAAGGACAAGAAAATTTGGCACAGTACCAATACCATATGTGAAATTACTCTGAACATCAAAATTTAGTGTGAGATACAGCAAATGAGTTCATTTCCCTCTGATCAATGCCCCCCGCCCCAGCAAACAAAAAAACAAAAATTAAAAAAACAAAAAGAAAAACAAAACAAAAAACAGGTTCTTAAGGCTGGCATCATATTCTTGCAGATTCCACCAAGTGTATACTACATACCGGATTTTGTCACAGAAGAGGAAGAGGAGAAATTACTGCACCAAGTGTACTCTGCACCAAAACCCAAGTGGACCCAGTTGTCAAATCGAAGACTCCAAAATTGGGGTAAGCTCTTAGCTCAGCTGACTCAGAGTCATGAATTATGTTAATTCAGATCATAAGCCTATTTGTTGTGTTCCCAGTAAAATCCCTATTTTGATTCTTCCTTGTGCAGGAAGTACATGTGGTTTTATATGTTGTCCATATTAAACAAACTGAGGCAAAAAAATGCATGTTTTTGGCTCAGAAGCAAACTTTAAGGCTTTTAATACTGCCTTAGTATTCTGATATTGGATCTGAACGTGTTGACCATGGTGAATTTCTTGATACACACAAGTCATCTGGTGTTCAAAATTTCATTACAGGATGCTGCTTTTAGGGCCGTGAACTGCAAAATAACCCACGTAATTTGCACTTATATACATGAAAGCAGTTTTTAAATATTGCTCAAACAGCAAAATTGTGTATTTTTACATCCTCCATGCATTGAAATGCATTCGTCGTGCAGTTTACTAGTAAAAAAAGCGCAGTTCCATTTTTGGTACTTATCCACTTTTTTTATACGGTGACATGGACCTAGTTTCTGAAAAATGTAGACGTACTCTCTTACGGCTTCGAAAATTAGATACATGTACATAAAAAAGCAGAGCAGTAAATAGCTTGTATATTTCAATATAAATCTCCCTACCCACTGTAAGCATAAAATTAATGTTAGTATATTTGAATGTATGTTAAAATGGGAAACATATTTCAAAACATAACACACACTGTAACATTTATTTAAATGTGGTGGTGTTTGTCATTTTGGGGTGAGTGAGTACTAAAAAAATATGAGCACAAATGTTTACTTTGAAAAAAAAACCTTATATCGTAATAAAAAATGCACTTAAGTGGATTACATATCCCTTTTATCTGCCATAAAAATTGCAACATTACCCCCACTTACATTTATTTAAGTAAAATGAACTATAAAGTGCCTCAATATTCACCGTCTTCCTTCCCTATTGGTCATTAGCTGCATTAAGTAGAAAGGTAGCGCCCCCCCCCCACACACACACATAACTATATGTTAACAGTACTAAGAAAAAGTATAACAAAACTTGTTTTTTTTACCTTAAAAACATGTAAATTTAAGGTGCACATTACCATGCTGCAAGCCAAAATCAAAGTCCCAGCCATCTCTTCAGTATTATGGAGACTAATTTTGAAGCCCTAATTTTTGCCTTGGGGAAAACCCAGATATAAACAGGTGCAATAGCCTGTACCTAAATGTGTGGTCACTTATTACTATTACAATCCTGCTCCTTTCATGTTTCAGGAGGGCTTCCACATCCAAAGGGGATGATAGCAGAGCCACTGCCACAGGTATGTTCCTGGTAGTGGGTGTCCAGAGGGCGCAGAATCTGTAATGTTGAACAGATTAAGGTCTAGATAGAGAAAAGAGTACCAATAGCAAACCTGTGTACCAATGTAGAGTGGTATACCTGTACCCCAATGTATAATGGCATACCTATATACTAATGTAGACTGGCATACCTGTACCCCAATGTAGACTGGCGTACCTGTACCCCAATGTATAATGGCATACCTATATACTAATGTAGACTGGCATACCTGTACCCCAATGTAGACTGGCATACCTGTACCCCAATGTAGACTGGCATACCTGTACCCCAATGTAGACTGGCATACCTGTACACTAATGTAGACTGACATACCTGTATACTAATATAGACTGACATACCTGTATACTAATATAGACTGACAAAATGTGCACTAATGTAGACTGGCATACCTGTACACTGATGTAGACTGGCATACCTGTACACTGATGTAGACTGGCATACCTGTATACTGATGTAGACTGGCATAGCTTTACACTGATGTTATAAAGAATAGACCCATATCTTTTACATGGATTGCGAAGCAGGGCAAGCCTATATTAATCACTCTCCATGGCACAGATGGTGGCGTATACTTTCCTACCAACATGTTTGGTGGAAGAAACCGAAGGACTCGGAGAAAACCACCACGCACAGTCAGAGGGGTAGGAACTCTTTCCACATGCTTCCCCGGCTGTGAATTGAACACGGGCCGCAGAGGTGGAAGGCAAGCGTGTTGCAGCTCCGCCAACCGTGCACCCAACACTGATGTTGACTGGCATACCTGTACACCAATGTAGACTGGCATACATTTATACTAGTGGACTGGTATACCTGTACACCTATGTAGACTGGCATAGCTGTACACCAAAGTAGACTGGCTTACCCGTATACCAATGTAGAGTGGCATACCTGCATACCACTTTTATACTGGCATTAATATTTACCAATCTTGACTGGCATACTTGTATACCACTGTAGACTGGCATACATGTACACCACTGTAGACGGGCATACCTGTATACCAATGTAGACTGGCATACATGTATACCACTATAGACTGGCATAGTTGTATACCACTATAGACTGGCGTAGTTGTATACCACTGTAGACTGGCATAGTTGTATACCACTGTAGACTGGCATAGCTGTATACCACTATAGACTGGCATACATGTATACCACTGTAGACTGGCATAACTGTATACCACTGTAGACTGGCATACATGTGTACCACTGTAAATGGACATACCTGTATACCACTATAGACTGGCATAGCTGTATACCAATGTATAGTGGCATACATGTATACCACTATAGATTGGCATAGTTGTATACCACTGTAGACTGGCATAGCTGTATACCACTATATACTGGCATAGCTGTATACCACTGTAGACTGGCTTAACTGTATACCACTGTAGACTGGCATACATGTGTACCACTGTAGACGGACATACCTGTATACCACTATAGACTGGCATACATGTGTACCACTATAGACTGGCATGTTTGTATACCACTGTAGACTGGCATGTTTGTATACCACTATAGACTGGCATACATGTATACCACTATAGACTGGCATAGCTGCATACCACTATATACTGGCATAGTTGTATACCACTGTAGACTGGCATAGTTGTGTACCACTGTAGACTGGCATACATGTATACCACTGTAGACTGGCATACCTGTATACCACTGTAGACTGGCTTAACTGTATACCACTGTAGACTGGCATACATGTGTACCACTGTAGACAGACATACCTGTATACCACTATAGACTGGTATACATGTATACCACTATAGACTGGCATACCTGTATACCAATGTATAGTGGGATACCTATACACCACTATAGACTGGCATAGCTGTATACCACTGTAGACTGCCATACATGTATACCACTGTAGAATGACATAACTGTATACCACTATAGACTGGCATAGCTGCATACCACTGTAGACTGGCATACATGTATACCATTGTAGAATGGCATACCTGTATACCAATGTATAGTGGCATACCTGTATACCACTATAGACTGGCATAATTGTATACCACTGTAGACTGGCATACCTGTATACCACTATAGACTGGCATAGCTGTATACCACTGTAGACCGGCATAGTTGTATACCACTGTAGACTGGCATACATATATACCACTGTAGAATGGCCTACATGTATACCACTGTAGAATGGCCTACATGTATACCATTGTATAGTGGTATAACTGCATACCAACATTGATTGACATTCAGTGTTTATAAAAAAGAAGACCCAGGGCTGTCTTTAATGTCTTTGTGAACCATGCTCTTGATATGGAACCTCAACATGTATCTGCGTAGGCTGTTTAATTGGTGTTGTTCACATGTTCCTAATCAGCTGTACGTTTTTTTGTTTTTTTTTTAACAGTGGCTGCAAGAGTATGCGAAAAAGATAGCTGACCTGGGCGCATTTGAAGACAAGGTTCCTAATCATGTGTTGGTCAATGAGTACTTGGCGGGACAGGGAATCATGGTAGATATGACAGCTTGACCCCTGCAGGGTGGTATGCCAGAGATACTGCTGTACATGTAGCTCCTTCAGCACCAACTTTTAGCTGAGTCAGCAGCTTTCCTCAGCAAGGTTTGGGTGCATTGCACCCAAGGTGCACTAAGGCTGGCTGTTGGCCTGGACCTGTTTGATGTTCTGTGCAAATGTAGGCAATCTGGTACTTGAGTGAAAGGCTTGTTTATAAGGAATATGAATGTAGTATCCTCATGTTCATTCAATGCGCACCTACTTGTCGTTAAATTGGCCATGTTAGTGTTTCAAGTCCTTGGATTGGGACTGTCAACAGCTTAATGTGGTGCACCTTGGAAGCAAAGCATCTACTGGCCACAGAGAAATCCTTCAATCAGCATGTTGCACGGAATAGTCTTCTTAACACTTGCAATTATTTTTATTTATTTTATTTTTTATGCTCCCACAGGGGGATATAGATTTGCCCTTCTCTATCCCTCCATGCATTATTTATTAGATAATGTTCCAGATTCATAGATATCACAAAAACAATATAGGCCTCCTTTTTACTTTTGCTGTAAACTCAGCCGATGAACTAGTTAGAAGAACCCAAAAAGTGATAAGCTTACCAATTATATTTTTATTTTTGGCAGAAGTAATAAAATCTGGATTTTGAGTGGTTGGGCCTATGCATATTGGAAACACTATAGTCCGTATTTAATGAAGAATATTTCAAAGGTTGAGAGGATTGGTTTAAAACCACCAGTTGCCTTTTGTGGGTGATTGCCTGTCTCAAGTCAGGAGTGAAATTTGTTTCTTCACATTGGTATTGGAAGATGAATATTTATGCTTTGGTAACTCTGGAATCTCTTTACTGTCATTGTTGGGTTTGATGTTTATGAATGTTGGTCATGTTTTTCTACATAAGTGTATCATACTAGAGACATCTATCTGCTCTCCCAAGAGACTGGTGGGGTGATCCCCACAAGTAAGTGGTGTTCAAAATGCTTCATGGTCATTTTCACTTCACCTTAAATTTTTTAAAATAATCATGATTTGTCACATTTGTGTCGCATGTATCTCAAAAAGTATTTCAGGCACACCTATGAAACTTGGTGGGAACATAAATCAACACATAAAATGTGCACGTGTGGTTTCCTTTGCCTCATGGATTCATTATACCATGTTAATTGATCATTAATTAATGGGAATGTTGATTTGATTTTAGGCTTGTCAGATTTATGTCACACATCTCAAGAAGTTTTTTACACACAGTTATGGAACCTGATAGAATAATTAATCAATACAGAAGATGTGCACCTGGGTTTTTGTTTTTTGTCTCTCGGGTTAATTAATTTTTCATGAATTAACTTTGTGGAAATGTCAATTCATTGAAAATTTGGCTCAAGTCAAACCTTTGTCATGTATTTCACAAAGTGTTTGAGATACAGCCATGAAAATGATAGCAACATTAATAAATATGTGAAGATGTGACCCTTGTGTTCTGTTGGTTTCTTGGACTAATTATCTGCTGGTCATATTCATTAATTACCTTTAATAGTAAAATGACAATTCTGGGAAAATGAATATTGGTTCTTGTCAAACTTGTGCATGTGTAGCTCATAAAGTATTTCAGGTATTGCCATGAAATTTGATGGGAATATCAATCAATATATGAAAAGTTATGTGTGTATAATTATTATCCATGGGCAAGATTTCACAATAATATATTTGAAGTCTTACATCAATTACATACTACTCTTTCCAATGCTGATGGGGGCAACGACAGGTCAGAGCATCCATGTCCTTTAGACACTTTCCTTTTTTTTTTTTTTTTGGGGGGGGGGAGTAACAACAATGATAATGCTCATCTGTACAGCTTAAAATAGGCATACATTTAGCATGTGTGGCACACTCATAATGATAAGCCTACTTCAATAACATAGAGTACGTGAACTGTTGTTTGGGTCTTTCGTGTCAAAGAGAAGTGTTCATAAACAATGCTACAAAATGGCAAAAAAATTTCCTGCGAAACAGACCAATGTCTTGTGTTTTGTTGAAACTGGTTGCCTGTTTGGTCTGCTCTCTGGCTGCGTGGTGCCAGTCTTCATACCTAAAAAAGTAAATCAATTTCTAATTGGTCTGCTTTAATTTGGTTACCATTGTACCAGACTGCAGTACAACAGCACACACATACTGCCAATGTCAAAATGACAGTGATCAACTTCATTGATTCCTGAGTCCATAAAAAGGGTGACATTGCATTTTTACCTCAGTTGATTAGTCAGTCAGCTGAGGTAAAGTGCTGGCTCTTTGTTTGTCATCCACAACTGACATTTTCATCTTATTCTTCAAAACTGTCAGCAGGATCCACTTCAAACTTGGAATGGATTTGTCTTTACAAGTTCTGTTCAAGAAATTGTGCTCCAGTAAATTTTGGATTTTTTATCTGATTAAATTTAAGAGCAAAAAATATCAGGATGAGAAATTCCTTTGTCTAATTGTCCCGGACAAGTAAAATCTGATGCCGGACAAGTGAAAATTCATGAAAATAACATGTAAAACTTATGGGCACTTGTCCTCCGACATGTAGACCCATGATTGAGTTTTCTTGCCCTGAATGTTCAAATAAAAATGCCATGGAAAGGAAGTACTTTATAATAAGCTGATATATGTCATGTATTTGCTTGTAGCCCCATGAAGATGGTCCTCTTTTCTACCCCGTAGTATCGACCATTAGCCTAGGGTCACACACACTGCTCGACTTCTACCAGCCACTTCACCACACGGACCATGAAGCTTGTGAACCACAGACTGGGCAGGCTGTTGAGATGTTGTCAGAAAAATATACTGAAAAGGAGGTAGGTATAGACAGAAGGGTTCACTGCATTTGAAAAAAAAATGCACACATTTTTGCTCAACCCAGTGCAAGAAGACCAAAAAGTAGTCCTTAGGTGGCAGACTTATTCAGATGCTGATATAGCTGCTGTGATTACACTTCTAGGAGTGTGGTGTTTCCCAGATTTGATCCTTCAGTTGTTTGAAAGGCTAAAACTCTGGGGAATAGGATGGCTGTGCCAGGATATTGATATGTTGCTCCTTCAGATAGGCTGCTATATATTCAACAGGAGTGAGCTTGAGCATTGTCATGTAAAACCTGATGCTCTTCTTGCTTGTCCTTGGTTGTTTCTCTTTTAAATCCTTTCCCTCTTAAACCGGCTGGTGGTCAAATGTCGTCTGCTTCAGCGTTTTCAACTGATTTCAAGAGCAATGAAAAACAATTTGACTGAGAATTGAAGATGAGAACTGTCAAGACAACATGACTCAGGTCAACAGCTTTCCTCGGCATGTGTTGGGCAGTAAGTGCCCAACCCATGCCGAGGAAAGCTGTTGACTCAGTCTTAATTCTAGGGGGAAAGGGTTAATGCTTCACATCTTTTGGTAACACTGGTATAACATAGAAGTTACCAGTAACGCTCTGGCCTTTAGGGGTTTGAGTCTGTGCCACAATACCCCCCTTGAACTTTTTTTCACTGTCCTTGTTCATGTTGTTCTCTTAGCAATCTGAGGTCTGGTGCCATCCTTTTTTTTCTGCTTCCAATCTCGCTGGTAGTAATATACAATTGTTTCTTCTCCTGTTATAATCTCTTTAACTCATTCCATATTATGGTGACAGGCATTGGTCAGTGGTTCTGGCACTGCCTGGCAAGTCATGCTGCAGCTGCCGTTGCGGCAGCTGCAGCATTGACTTGCCAGGCAGTGCCAGAAACACTGACTAAAGACTACAAGCATGTTGGTACTTTAATGAAAGCTCTTTTCATGAAGAATTTAAATATGCAATTTTCGTCTTAAATCCAGGTAAATGTACGGAAAATCAGGGACATTCTCTGCTTGCAGTTCCCATACTTTTTTCTTTTTGCAGGAAATAAGCATGTTCCACTCCTCTGTTCTTTTGGTCTTCATCAATATCTGTGGAACCTATGTGGGTGGCAGTGTTGCTATTGATGCTAAGGATGCATTATCTATCATTCATCATTCAGATCATGGCCTGGTTCTAGTTGGGGCATATTATCATCTACCCAGACAGTTAGCAAATGAAAGAGATGTATTTCTTTTTGATCTTTCAGACTTTATAACAAAAGCAATGGAACTAGACCCCCAAATTCTTATAATAGCTGGTGGTTTTGATGATCTCTGCTTACCATGGGACTCCCATCACGCTGATAGTGAAGTAGGTGTGAAGCTTAATGACCTAAGTGCATGTAATGGATTATTTCAAAATTACAGATGAACCCACACATTTGAGCGACTTCTCCAAGATTTTATGAGATCTTCTCATAAATGACTCAGCCGTATTTACTGTAAATTGTGGAGTACCCCCTCAAATTATACAAACAGGAGCAACAGTTCCACATAATCCGTGTCATTCTGAACCTCCCTCCCAAAAAATTCACAATCCAGTCTCTCCATGCTCCATGGCTGATCCAGTCACTGTTTATGTCTAAACCTATAAATTAATTAACATGTCAACAGCTATCTGTGATATTTCCGTACTGTCTCAATTTCTTTTCCAATTGATCAGGCTTTTCAGAGAATGTTTGGGATTACAAAGGAGGTAATTTTGATGATTTAAACGAAGCTTTGTCCAATGTCCTTTAGGGCATTGGCTTGATTTGTTTACTTTAGTGGAAGATTATGTTGAATCTTAGCCCCAACTTTTCCATGATACTGCCAAAGAATTTTTTCCCAGTAAAGAAGTTCTTTTTAAACCTGACGATAAACCTTGCATTTTTGGCAATACCAAATACCTGATAAGAAAATGGAATCGTGTCTGGAAACGATAAAAAAAAAAAAAAATCAGAAAGCAAAAGAATGGCAATCCATACCCTGTCACAAATAGACTCTATCAGTTCTATTAGCTGTATTGTAATGTTTCACTCTTTGCTAATCAGAAGGCAATCAGCATATACTTCTGCTACTTCAAGCAGAACTAGATAGCAAGGAAATAAATGTACATCTTGTATATAGCACCTCTGTACATTTGTATCTCTGGAGATGCCTTTGAATAGCTACTTGTTAGCAATCAGGCAATCCGGTTTTGAAGTAAATATGTTTACAGTACAATACAAACTTTGTGTTGTTGAAGGTTCCCCTTCAGTATTCTCAACGCCATTGGCAATGAAAGTCCAGTTTGCCCAACTATATTATCAATGGTCGCTGGGGCAGGGGAATCCACTGCACGGCGCAAGGTGGCTAGGGCAGTCTTGGTGGCTTCAGAGATTGACCTACCAACACAGACCTTATCTTGCATGTCACACCTGTCTTCTCTTGTGTGATTTCCCCAGTGCAAAATGGTCGCATGAGACAGGGCTTGATTTCCATATATCCAACATACATTGTGTATGGTTGTCACCTTCTCACGTCAGTCCACCTCCAGAAAAGTTTATGTATTATACCCTATGTAATTTCTGGGATGCTCACAGGCTCCAAGTAAACACGCAAAACTCAGATAAATGTGTCCATTTATTGACAGTTTGAGCCATGGAAGATGCCATGCTATGGAGTGGACGTCTTGTGCATAAAAATAGGATGAATCTGTTTGAATTTAAAAGGAAAATCAGCTTTTGACAAGCTTAAATGTCTTCAAGTTATCTGGTGGGTATGTCCATCTAGAACTACAACAGAGTTTGTACAAATTTTGCGTCTTTGTGTGTACCGTAGCTTCCCTAGTTGAATCCACAGCTTGTATTAGAATACATTTTATTTTTTTCCAAATGGAAGATGATGCAGTCTGTGCGTCTTCTAACAGATAGTTTTCCCCGCCCCATGACTTGATGAGCTATTATGGTAGCTTCATGAGTAGACACACAGAGAACACATAACATCATAACACTAGGAGCCCAGAAAATGTCTTAATGGAAAGTTTGAGTGCAAATTAGGTCTAACTTTCTCTTACCCAATTCTGGTAAGATAAAGTACTGTAAATTGCTTTAATTTCGCTGTATTCTTATTTTCGCTTATTTCGCTGATGGCACAAAACCGTGAAAATAAAAACACATTGAAATAGTATTTTAACATTGTTTGAATGGGAATTGTGTCCAAAACAGTGACATTAAAACTACAGTGAAATGTCAAAATACAAAAACCGTGAAAATTTAACCATGCGAAAATAAAGCAATTTACAGTAAGATGCTTTTCTCATGGTGCTAGACCAGGAGAAAGTGGTAAGAGGGAGTAAGACGTACTGAGGACAGGGCTAGAGGTAATTAAATTTGGCAAGAGGTAGTAAGACATGCTTGTTATGTAACAGGATGTGAGGAGAAAGTCAAATACTTGGCACTATGAAAGTAAGATGCAGTAAGGTGTTCTTGGGATACTTCACAGAGATTGCTTATCAGCAGGTTTGAACTCTGCTGGATGGCTGAGTAGGTCAATTAGAATGTAATTAGCAAAAATATGTGCATTAAGCACAGATTTAAGATTAAGATACTGCAGGTCCAGTTAAGGAAACACATTGCACATAAGTATGCATCCTCATCTTATATCCATGATTCATTTTGCCAAATTCATGAAGTTATATTTTTTTATGCCTGTGGATGTTAGTAATTGAATTACTTGTATGCTCAATTTGACTAATTTTCACATAGGTGCATAAAGATACCATAGACAGTTTTGTTTCCTGTTGCATGCATAGATAGACTGTTTGTGTTGCATGTGACCTCATGTAGGGATTACAAATTCATTCATCCAAAACTTTTGTCATCTGAACTGGGCTAAAACAGTGTGTACACACTCAAGCATATATATTAGATTCAGAAGATGAGAAGTGATATATACACTGACATCTTGGTGGTACACATGTAGTTCAATTTGTGCTGAAGTTATTGCATATGCAAGGGTAACAGACAGATTGACAGACATGGCGATGGCAATATATATGTGTACACACACACACACACACACACACACACACACACACACACACACACACACACACACACACACACACACACACACACACACACACACACACACACACACACACACACACACACACACACACACACACACACACACACACACACACACACACACACACACACACACACACACACACACACACACACACACACACACACACACACACACACACGTATGTATATGACTTATTGTGTCCCTATGTAACCATGGGTCCATCACAGTTGATAGTAGGTATGAGTGGTAAATTGAGTCATGGGTGCAAACCCAAACTTACTTTCTTTCTTTCTTTCTTTCTTTCTTTCTTTCTTTCTTTCTTTCTTTCTTTCTTTCTTTCTTTCTTTCTTTCTTTCCTTCCTTCTCTCTTTTGTTCTTTCTCTCTTTTGTTCCTTCTTTTCTTTTTTTTCTTCATGACCAAATTTATCCAGAGTTATTCTCAGACACCATTACTCCAAAAATCACCAAACTTGCCATAGTGACTGACCTACCAGTGAAATTGAGCACCTGGCATGGGATAGTCATGATGTTAAAATTTATGTAAGTTAGGGGCAATTAAAATTTTAAAAGCTCTGTATCTTCCAAACTAATGCAGATAGACACAAAGTTCTAACTTAAACATGTATGGTTTGAGAGATGTGGCAAATCCAGTAGCATGCAAACAAAAATTTGGGAATTTTAATGTATGCTAAATTCACTGAATTTCCCAACAGTACACATACAGGGCTTCTACTGCTGTTTACAGCTGCATTTATCTCCATGGTGCTAGGCAACCATTTTGCATTCATAATAAATTAGCTTGAACCTGTCTAACAGGCAGCCTTCTATCCAAGCATGCTAGGTGTATGATTTGAAAGGTTTGGTCTAGTTGCAAGGGGGGGGGGGGGGCTCACCAACAGCTGTGTGAGGTTCTCAATAAAATACAGAGAATCTCGTTCTGTTCATGCAGGAACAGGTCTGCTCCATGTTGCTATATGTACCAGGCAGGCGATACATGTAGTTCCCACTACAATGCTGGACAGAGCGGTCAGTGCACCATGAGACTGATGTCCCAGCTGGTCTGTTTTTGCCTGAGGCAATGAGTCTGCTAGGCTTATCAGTCCCAAGGGGGGGAGGGGGGTACAGGCACTGGACTTTCATACAGTGCTGAGTTGGCTAGACCCATCAAAGTATGGTCTTCCAGTCCTCAATGACTGTTTTCACAACTTTGTGAATTTTGAAACAGTGTGTTGATTTGTGTCATCTCAGTGGACACTTTTATGTCTATTTTCTTGTAACCAGTGAGATGAAGCCTGTTCTTCATAGCCAATACTGAGACAGTTTAGCGCTTGTCTTAGTTCACGGGGACATGTACATGTAGTTTTGTGACGGCATCTGTTAAATTTTTTTTATGCAATAAAGGAACAAAGACAGTTTGCATGTATACACATCCCCCTGAATTATACTATGTACACGCTGTACATGTTCATGTGCATAATGTACAAGTACATACACATATACTCATCCATACTGCCCAGAAGGGCTGACCCTCTCAGTAGTGGGCACTTTTCAGTGGTCCCAAGGTGCCCACTGTAGAGAGGTTTCAATGTATGAGTAAACTCTCTCTCTCTCTCTCTCTCTCTCTCTCTCTCTCTCCTCTCTCTCTCTCTCTCTCTCTCTCTCTCTCTCTCTCTCTCTCATCTCTCTCTCTCTCTCTCTCTCTCTCTCTCTCTCTCTCTCTCTCTCTCATCTCTCTCTCTCTCATCTCTCTCATCTCTCTCTCTCTCTCTCTCTCTCTCTCGCTCACTCAAATATATTTTTAAATTTTGCGCAATTTAATACCATGCAAATCAAACACACTTACAGTAGATCATAATTTTCTTGCTTGAGCATCCATACTTGGCTCAAAAGCAAATCGCCAAGCTCTGTATTATCTCTACTTCAGAAGTGGTGTGGAGAATCACAGAAATTGGTCTGTTTGGCAGCAGTTTTACATACTAACACAACAAAATGTACTGAAGTATTAGGTCACTGCACATGATCATTTAAGTCAAGAGATGGTCAATGATCATGTGAGCTCATCAACTGGGGTGGGGTGGGGTGGGGGACAAAATTCAATTCATTTGTCAAAAAAAAAAAAAAAAAAAAAAAAAACTTGTCTGCAAAGCAGGCCTTCTACCTCCAGCAAAGATGTACATAAAAATAAGAACATAAAAAACAGAGTCTGCTTTGCAGGCAACCCTCCATCCCCCACTCCCAGGTTAGACTTAATATGCATGGAGTTTCGCAAACTGTTACTCGGCTTTGTACATGACTTAGTTCTGCATTTTGTGCGGCCAACTTCTTGACTAGCAACCTGGAAGTGTAGGTGATGAAACAACACAACTTAACATGCATATACACACTTAATTGCACTACAATCTTAATCCCAGGTAACTGTCTACTTGGGACATGCCAGGCCCTTCCACCTGCAACAATGCAAACATTGACCCAGATACATGTAAAGGTGAAAGTGCCTATAGGCAGGCATGTACATTTGCTCTCTTCCCACCTATCCACACTGGGTACTTTCTGGGGGTCCCAAGAGTGTTAACTACATGTATACTGTAAATTGCTTTATTTTCGCGTGTTTAAATTTTCACGGTTTTAGTATTTTTGACATTTCACTGTAGTTTTAATTTCACTGTTTTGGAAATAATTCCCATTCTAACAATGTTAAAATACTATTTCGCTGTGTTTTTATTTTCATGGTTTTGTGCCATCAGCGAAATAAGCGAAAATAAGAATACAGCGAAATTAAAGCAATTTACAGTACTCATATTACTATACTGCATGATCCTAGTTTCACACACATTATGATGTAATCTTGCTATTTGTCTGCATTTGTGGGTTATTGTCATTTCCCTGCTGGAGGTCCCCTTTTAGATCAGTCTATTGTTATCAACCCTCCAAGGAAACCGCAGACACTTGAACGTCCAGCATAGCTGGCAACTTGTGCACAAATCTGTGATACATACTATTTCATGCATACATTAGTACATATATCAATCATGACATATTTAAACTTAATATCTGTAGGTTTTTTTTTTTTTGTTTTTTGTTTTTTGTCTTGTTTTGTTTTTGTTTTGTTCTCTCACCAGGGCAGGGAGGTGAATTACAGAATTCACCTGCCTGCTTTCACTCACTGTTAGCTTAACTCAACTTGATTGCATAGTCATGAGCAACTCAACCCTAGTGCTGTGGGGCCGTGTTTATACAGTCCAAAACGCAGGTTAAAAAAAAAAACATTTAGCAGTACTAGGGTTAAGTGTATGCAAACTGTAATCTTTAGCAACTTGCAGATGGAGTTTTAAAATGAATGAAGGGGGGGGGGAGGTGTTTACAGTATGTTTTGATCGATTGTTTGTGCCTGCCTTGCTGCCTGCAAAGCAGACTAAGTTCTGTGTTATCTCTGTGACACTTGTGGAGTAGACAAAACCTAGACAACACAAAGTTTGCAGCTGATCCACACGAAACCTGCCTTGATAAGTACATTGTGTTGAGATTCATTATGGCAATCTTGTTATCACATCATAATGTGTGAGACCAGGGTTATGCAGTATAGTAATATGAGTATAGTTAACTCTCTTGGGACTGCCAAAAAGTACCCAGTGTGGATATATCCCCAACAAAGATAAGTATATTAACATTTAAGAAGAAAAGGAAATTATATATTGGTGTGGATAACTGCATTGTGCTCAATGTGTCTAGGAATAGGTTTTACTAAATTTACATGGCTTAACACAGACCAAACTGACTTCATTTGCCTATTGACCCAGTATAGCTGTAGATCGACTCTTTCCTTAGGGGCCAGAGTGACCAACAAGAATAATAGAAAAAAAAAAGATGTAGGATTGTTCAAGACTAATACTCATCCAGACCAACATAGATTCTACATCATCAAATAGGTATCTTTCATATGAAGCAGACTAATGTGATGGAAATAATAATCACACTGTCAAAGCAGTCTTGAAAATATTAATACCAAAATAAGTAGACCTGCTGTTTATGAATTCCCCCCAATGAAATTCAGTCTTCTTACTTCATATTGATTCCACTCTAACCATATTGCTTAATACAGTGAAAATGTGTTATAATGACACCATCTGTTCCCCAAGAAATGTGTCAGATAAATGAGTCAAATAACAAAGAAAATAGACATTTTTCCATGAAAATTTGTATCATTATATTGAATATGTCGGATATCTGAGTGTCATTATAAGGTTTCACTGGACATTCTTAGGGCAGAAGGGGTCAGTTTCATGGCCCCCTTATAGTTATTATCACTATGTGCGAGTCCAGCCTTTGAAGTCTACCTGCCTATTTCTACTTCTTCTGGAATTGCACCTACAACATAAAGGGACAGAGACTATGGGGTTGCCTCTGGAAACACAAGACTAACATACAGTAGTTAAAACTGAGACCAGTAATATCTCAGTATTCCTGATCTCATCTAGGGTTAAATACAGGGAGGAAGAAAACTAGTTTCTTCCTGCATGGTTGAAACCACTGTACGTACCATTAAATAATTTACACCAACTATCAACAGTAACAACAAGGAGGAAAAGAAAGACAGAAAGAAAGACAGACAGAAAGAAAGAAAGAAAGAGTGGGTTTGCACTGAGACATAATAAGTCAATTTACCACTCATACCTACTATCAACTGTGATGTACCCATATTTACATAGGGACACAATAAGCGACATAGATAGATAGATAGATCGATCGATCGATCGATCGATGGATGGATGGATGGATGGATGGATGGATGGATGGATGGATGGATGGATGGATGGATGGATGGATGGATGGATGGATGGATGGATAGATAGATAGATAGATAGATAGATAGATAGATAGATAGATAGATAGATAGATAGATAGATAGATAGATAGATAGATAGATAGATGTCAGTGTTTATATCACTTCTGATCTTCTAATACATATGCTTGAGTGGGCATACATTGTTTTAGCCCAGTTCAGATGACAAAGGTGTTGAATGAATGAACTTGTAAACCCTATATGAGGGCTCATGCAACATAGTGTCTATCTTTTTTATAATGCATGCAACAGGAAGCAAAACTGTCTATGGTATCTTTATATACACCTATGTGAAAATTTATCAAGTTGAGCATACTTGTAATTCAAATGCCGAAATCCACAGGCATAAAAAATATAGCTTCATGAATTTTGCAAAATGAATATATGATGAGGATGGATACTGATGTAAGATGTTCTTTCTTTACTTGACCTGCAGTGTCATTAATACACATGTGTTTGCTAATTACATTCTAATATTGACCTGCTCAGCCATCCAGCAGAGTTCAAACCTGTTGATAAGCAAGGAGGCTACACAGTAGCCTCCTTGTGATAAGCAATCTGTGTGAAGTACCCCAAGAACACCTTACTGCATCTTACTTTCATAGTGCCAAGTATTTGACTTTCTCCTCACATCCTGTTACATAACAAGCATGTCTTACTACCTCTTGCCAAATTTAATTTCCTCTAGCCCTGCCTTCAGTACATCTTACTCCCTCTTACCACTTTCTCCTTGTCTGGCACCATGAGAAAAGCATCTTACTGTGTCTTACCAGAATTGGGTAAGAGAAAGTTAGACCTTATTTGCACTCAAACTTTCCATTAAGACATTTTCTGGGTTCCTAGTGTGAGGTCAAGTAACAACTGAAGGGTTGCATTTTTAACATTCATACTTTTTATTGACAAACATACCACAGACACAAAAAAAGGTAATAACATGCATCTTTAATTGATGAAATGACGTAGACAGTGATCGGCCAGTCGTACACATGAAACTTAGACGGGAACTTTTTATTTTGATCACTTTAAATTAGCAGCCTGAAGTCGGGGTGCGTCTTCTATAAGGGTTTTCTGCTGAACAAAATGATGGAGATTAAAACCTTACAAATGTCCTAAAGTTGGGGTGTGTCTTCTAGTAGAGAATTTACAGTATATAACCCTGTGTGAATGACTCATGTACATGTATGTGACATATATCTCTTATAATTTTAATAGTTGTTTACACATGTATTTACTTATGTCAGTGATATAATCTGTCTCTCTGCCTGCCTGCCTGCCTGCCTGCCTGCCTGCCTGCCTGCCTGCCTGCCTGCCTGCCTGCCTGTCTGTCTGTCTGTCTGTCTGTCTGTCTGTCTGTCTGTCTGTCTGTCTGTCTGTCTGTCTGTCTTCAAATTCAATCAATCTTTATTTCAAGTCGGTTTTTGATACAAGGAACATTAGCAGAAAAAAGTTTGCTATTTTCACTGAGAAGAAAGTAAATTATATCTTAACCTCTTAAAACCTGGGATCCTGGGAGGTTACCATGGTTACACATATCCATTGGGCATATGTATATGTAAATCATGATTTGACAACGGATTGACTTAAAATATATAATATTACAGGTTTCTGCAATCCTCAGACTACAAACAACATTATTATGTATATATTATAATTCATTATTTTTCAATATAATGCAAGTTAATTAGCATATATGCATATATGTATTTGATATTCAAAATGGCTGCGATAAAATTTTTGAAGAAAAATTTCATTTAGGGCTTTTAGTTTTTCATATAAAGAAAAATATTGATGGGAAAAGACCAGATGATAAAGGCAGAGGTCCTTAGCTACATTTTGATATATAATATATGTCGTCAGTGGCATGCCCTACACAGGTATATCATAATGATGACTTGGATAAACAACCTCAGGGATGCAAAGCTATATGCGCCATATTGGATAAAGGTGAAAAGCACATGACCTTTGACCCCATTTCAAGGTCATTTGCCACGTGCTGCTATCTAACCACTCATGAGGGCATAATACCAGACATACTTATCAACTAACTCAATTATTAGATTAAGTCATACCATAGCAATATATTTCGTGCTGTTCAGCGTTTATTATGGTAATTATATGTAAATAACATATGTGTGGGCTGAACTTTCGGTCTACCAGTTTCATAAGGTTAAACACTGCATAAATATAAATAAAACTAGACACAATTGAAACAATTAACATGGCAAATAGTAAAAAAGCTGTTGTGACAAGCAACAAGCTAAAATTATTCAACATGAAAGCCTTAAAAATGGTAAAGTTGCTTGGTATAATTACGGGAGCAGCAGATTATTCTTTTTACACTCACATATTTTTAATGCATCTCATTATCATAATATATATTTTTAGCTCAGCTGACTTGTCAGTCAGCTGAGCTTATCTTATGGTCCTCCGTCCGTCGTCCGTCCGTCCGTCGTCCATCAACAATTTACATTTTCAACTTCTTCTCCGAAACCATCAGCCAGATCCACTTCAAACTTGGTGGGGATGTGCCTTGGGTAGGTGTCTACCAAGTTTGTTCAAATGGTCACGGTCCATTGATTTTTGGATTTTTAATGAATTTTTTTCTTCTTTTTTGGGCAAATCTTAAAAAATCTTCTTCTCTGAAACCGCTCACCCAATTACTTTGATATCACACAGAAACACTCCCTGGGACACCTAGTTCTTAATTTGTTCACCAGGTAGCGCTGCAAATTTTTTCTATTTTTTTTATGAATTTTTGTGTGTTATAGCTATTTTCGACTTCTTCTCCAGAACTGTCCCTCAGATTAAGCTGAAACATGGTGGATATGTTCCTTGTAGAAGGGTCAAACAAAGTTGTTCACTATGTGGGAATGCTGCGGATTCCTGATTTTTACCTCAGCTGACTTGTCAGTCAGCTGAGGTTTTGTGAGGGTCTGTCGTCCGTCGTCCGTCCGTCGTCCGTCCGTCGTCCGTCTGTCGTCCACAATTCACATTTTCGACTTCTTCTCAAAAACCGTCAGCCAGATTCACTTCAAACTTGGTGGAAATGTGCCTTGGGTGGGTCTCTACCAAGTTTGTTCAAATGGTCGCGGTCCAGTGATTTTTCGATTTTTAATGAATTTTTTTGTTCTTTTTTGGGGTAAATCTTAAAAAATCTTCTTCTCCGAAACCGCTCACCCAATTGCTTTGATATCACACAGGAACACTCCCTGGGACTCCTAGTTCTGAATTTGTTCACCAGGTGGCACTGCAATTTTTTCCTAATTTTTTATGAATTTTTGTGTGTTATAGCTATTTTCGACTTCTTCTCCAGAACTGTCACTCAGATTAAGCTGAAACATGGTGGATATGTTCCTTGTAGAAGGGTCAAACAAAGTTGCTCACTATGTGGGAATGCCGCGGATTCCTGATTTTTAACGATTTTTTCAATTCGGGTACTTGTTGGTCAATGCTGCTTTCGTATTGATTACTATGGAAGTCAATGGGCATTCTAATACTAATTCACATTTTCTACTACTTCTCCAAAACCGTCATCCAGATTAACTTCAAACTTGGTGGCAATGTACCTTGGGTGAGTTTCTACCAATTTTGTTCAAATGTTCATGCTCCAGTGATTTTTGGATTTTTAATGAATTTTTTTGTTCTTCTTTTTTGGACAAATCTTAAAAAATCTTCTCCGAAACTGCGTACCCAATTGTTTTGATATCGTACATAGACACTCCCAGGGACACCTAGTTCCCAATTTGTTCACCAGGTGGCGCTACAATTTTTTAAGGAATTTTTTGTATGGTTTTGATATTTTTCACTTGTCAGAACAGTCCCTCAGATTTAGCTGAGATGTGATAGATATGTTGTCATGGAAGGGTCAAACAGTTGTTTACTAGGTGGCACTGCTTTGGATTCCTGATTTTAAGGATTTTCAATTTGGGTACTTATCGTTCAATGCAGCTTTCCTATTGATTTCTATGTAAGTCAATGGGCATTCTAATGCTAAATCACAGGACAACTGACACGAAATTTACTGTTTACTTGATAACTTGAGATCTGTTTTGAGTTAGCTACACATGTTAATTATTCTGTATGAAGGTCATGCTGAGACAGTACATGAATGACCTTGACCTCGTTTGTGGGGTCACAGTGCAACATACATGAATTTTACTCTTCATTATAACTTGAGAACTACTTGAACTTTGATGTTGCACATGTAAGTGTTCTTCTATAAAGGTCAGACTTACTCAGAACATGGTGTCCTTGATCCTTTCCCAAGTTCATAGAGCTGCAAGTGTGATGAATGTCAAGATCAGCTGAGGCACGGGCTGTTCACACAGCCCTCTTGTTTATGTTTGGTTTCGCTTTTCTGTTATCCATCCTCAAAGTTTGACATTTCAATTTTCTCTTTGATTTTCAGGATGTTCATTTTCTTCATTTCGTAGAAAAAGAACGAAGCAAGATTTAGAAAATCGCTGAATTGTTTTTGCAGTTCAAACATTAAAAAATCAAAAGCCGTTAACCGGATTAAATTTTGCCCAGCCGTTTTCTTGGAATAACCATTCTTAGGTGGGGCTCTCGTCCTATTATCCTTTCTGAGAAAACAAGCTTCAAAGGCATTTGATGTTGATCATTTGCCTCTGAAACAATACCATTTGCTCAAGTTGAGCTGATATTTGTACAAAACATAGTAAACATCGTCCCTGAACATTTGGGGAGGTTGTCAATCAATTCTTGGCTAATCACATGAATAAAAGAGCCTTTGAAGTACGGAAAACATTATTCAGCGATCTGTCAAACGGCGACTGCGACAGTCTGGTTTCAAAGTGTAACATCATGGAGGCGGCCCTTCCGGCCCCGTGACCTCAAGCCTGGCAACGAAAGTTGTGTTGCCTTGCTTCGGTGGGACAGCCTGCGGCCGCTCTTGGTCAGTGTACGGATGGCGCCTTTGGTCTTCCGCCCCCTACCTCTTCATTCCGTTTTTATAGGGATAACATTTTATTGTTTTTACTCGTCTCCTATCTGAATACTTTATGCAGTTAGCTTGTTAGACTTGGCTTTACACTTTACTTAGTCAGCTTGTCATTATTTTGTAGTTGTTTTCATTTCTCAGTGAGTTTCTTTTTTTTTTCCAACCTGAGCTTTGTAACGTTATTTGGTGTGTTTTCTCTGCTGTTCACTTTTATTCTTATTTCGATGTGTTTATTTGTACTTTTATTTCCTCATCCCTGGGTTCCTATAAAGTATTATTATGCACATGGGTATTGTTGATTAGGGTGTCAGTTTTTTCCCCGCCCGTCTTTGGTGTGAAGGACCACTGGGGTAATCTATCGCGGCACGGCCTTTGAAGTTTGTCGTCTGATGATTCCCGCTCCTCTTGAACATTTAAAGTCTTTCTTAATTAGAACACAAAACAAGCAAGATAACTATAAAGTAAACCACTAAGGCTATGATATGTTAGCATGTTTGCATCTTTTCAATGCCCGCAAACATACTTTCGGCATGCTGCCTTATTGGGGGGGGGGAGGGTTATTCGCATTGCCGCCCTGATACCACTCTCTTTTTGCCATGGGCCGTTGCTACCTGCAGCCACGTGACAGGCTGTTACGTATGATTGACGGGTGGCATCGTTCCGTTTGGCGGCTGAAAACCAAAAGAATGACACATGGACGTTCCATATCCACATGCCTCTGTGGTTTTTGTCGTTTTTCTCATATTTCTACGTTAGTTAAAAGCTCGAAATTTTGACAACTAATAGAAAGGACATTCATCTTGTAAAAACCATTCAAATTTCAAAATCGGCCATGCAAAGGTTTTTGGTGTCTTAAGTGTCCTTAAGGGGTTGTCTGTAAAGCTCAGCACATATAGCGTCGCGGTATCTTACTCTACTCTCCTTTCTAAAATGTTGCCATTGGCCCCCCAAAACCATACATTTTCTTTTCGATATTAATATATCTTTTTTTTATGTGAAGGAAAAAATCAACATTTTCTGATTATTTGAGGTGATAGGCGACATATTACAAAGTTAAAATTACATCTGGGAATTACCCTTTCTCATAATTTGAAATGGAATGCTCACATAACTAGAATCATTGACAAAGCAAGGAAACGCCTAACTTTATTTTCTAGACTTTAATATAGATTATCACGTAACACCTTAGTCAGACTATACAAAGTGATGATACGCCCCATTCTGGAATATGGATGTGTGATATTTGATAATTGCACGATGGACCTGACAAATTCACTTGAATCTGTTCAGTATGAGGCGGCACGCATTTGTTTGGGTGCACTTAAAGGTACTCCTCGACATTTACTTCTTAATGAATTAGGTTGGCCAACTTTGGCCCGAAGGCACCAATACTATAAACTGATTGTGTTTTATAAAATGGTTAACAGGCTGACCCCTGCTTATCTTTCGGATCTGGTCCCACTTGATGCTGTTCATCCAACCTTCCATCTTCGCAACCGCCGGAGTTTGAGACAAATAAATTTTACATCAAATCTTTAATTCTTTCATTCCCTCTGCTATTAAACTTTGGAACGACCTTCCGGACGATGTAAGGCAATCTACTTCACTTGCTCAATTCAAAGCTAAACTAAAAAGCACTCTTTTGTCCATTGATCCTGTCCCAGGTCGCTACTCACATGGCAAAAGATTTCCCAATATTATACATACACAACTACGTTTGGATTGTTGTCGTCTTAATTCTCATCTTCATAGACTAAATATTCATCCGTCTGCTGCATGTAATTGCTTATATCCCAATGAAAGTACATAACATTTCTTCCTCGAATGCCTGCTGTTTTCATACCATAGAGTATCCTTGTTGTGAACGGTTTGCAATATTTTGGCACCAGGAGTCAATCCAAACCTACTTGTTCATTTAGCAGGTGACATAGTGCTTACTTATCTGACACATGGTAATGACAATCTTTCGTCAAGCGACAACTTAGATATTTTTGATTCAGTCCAAAACTTTATTATAGATACAAGATGGTTTATACCTTGAGTTGGTACGAGATGAATATTATGTTAGTATACTGACCAATTTATTTGTCCTCGGTTGTCGTTTGTCCTGTGTGTTTTGTACATATGATTGTGTGTCTCTCTGTGTCTGGAGAGCCATTCATTTAGTATTGTTGTACTACTTGGCAATCCGGGTGAAATTAATGTTTATAAGTTAAAAAAAAAAAAAAATATTACAAAGGGGTCAACTTCAGAGGTTTTTTGGGCCTACAAACCATGATAGTTAACCTAAAATCTTCAATTTTGGTATAATAGAACTTTGATCTAATGTCTAGGAGCATTTTTCTTGTTTTTTCTTTAAAAGCAAGAGGAACCTTTTTTAAAAAAAAATATAAATAGGCACTGTTTCAATTTTCCACTTTGTGTAATTCAACATCAAAAAACCCTTCAAATTATAAAAATATCTACAAGTGCCACCTACCACTCCTAGGCAAGAATGTTTATTTTCAAGAGCTTTTTATTTCATCAAAATCGATTAAACCATTTATGAGGAATCTCTTAAAAACCTAAGAGAAGTCGGACGAAATATTAAATTGTGAGAAAGTGCAATTTAGGTCTGATTGGCTCTCTGGTAGCAGTAAACTGGCCATTGTGGAAAATGTACTCATTCCCTCTGATGAATATTTTTCTTGTGAGATGAACTCTTATAATACAATAGTTAGATGTGTTGTCATGAAAATAAATCTTTTGAATTTATGTTTAAAATGGAATCATTGAAGTTTTTGCAGGAGAAGATCACAAAGATGTGGTTTCCTAATAGTTTGCTTCAGTCGCTAAAATAACAACTTAAGAGTGCCCATTGTTCTCTTCCTAGCCCACTGGTCTATTGTTCTCTCCCTAGCCCACTGGCCCATTGTTCTCCTCAACCTATGGGTAGCTTGATCACTTTACATTGCCCAGCAGACCCAAGTCTGTGTGACCAACAGCTCATTTACATTCTGTTGTAAATACAAAACCATGTGGATGTTTGGCCCAAAACCATGATTTCTTTGGCTCCAAAAGTCTCATAAACATTGACATTTTTTAAACTCAACATTTGGCTGTATTGTAGATTGGTACCTAATCCTACCTATCCTGCAAAAAAAAAAAACAAAAAAAAAACAATTCTTGATTCATTAGCATGTTGCAAAATAGTTTCACAGACTGCCCCTTAAATTCACCAACAGTCTCGGCTGCTTTACATGATCTTGGGAGGTCATTCCACAACTTGGGTATTAACCCTTTCCCCCTGAAACCAGCCAAAACCGGCTGGTGGTCAAATGTCGTCTGCTTCAGTGTTTTCAACTAATTTCAACAGTTATGAAAAACAATTTGACTGAGAAATGTACGTGAGACTTATCAAGATCACATGCCCCAGGTCAACAGCTTTCCTTGGCATGGGTTGGGCACTTAGTGCCCAACCCATGCCAAGGAAAGCTGTTGACTCAGTTAATTCAATTGAGTGTTTACCATACTTAACAGTTTTGTATCTCGGGATATCAAGGTTCAGGGTTTGCCAAGTGTCATATCCTGTATTTCTTTTCTTAACTAGGGAACTTAAATATCTAGGAGCTTTGTCATGTTGAATTTTATATTCCTCTTTGACAATGAAGTGTAACCTGTCAACTTCTAAGGTTGTTAATTTTACTTTCTTTAGCATTTCTTCGTATGTTGATGAAGTGTCATTTAGTGCAAATCTCAGATAGTCTTTCAAAATTGAGTCCATTTTGTTGCTATTGGCTCTAGAGCAAAAATGGTACACTGTATGTCTGTCTGTATATCTATATCTATCTATCTGTCTGTCTGTCTGTCAACATCCATCCATCCAGCTGGTGTTTGGTTTAACCCTTTCCCCCTTGAATTATGTCTCCCGGTGGAAGCCGGGGGACATATTGTTTTAGTGCCCCTTTCTTCCGCTTCTTCTTAATCTTGTTGTTGTTGTTGTTGTTGTTGTTGTTGTTGTTGTTGTTGTTGTTGTTGTTGAGGTTCTTCAACACTTGGTTTCCGTGCGATAAGTCTTGAAGGACTTGACAGAATTTGATGAAACTTGGTAGGATTATGTATCTTGGTAAGACCTAGGTTGGGATTGTATTTGGATGACCTTAAGCGAATTTTCAAGGTCACAGGGTCACTTATGTGAAATTGGTTTCTTTGCGATAAGTCTTGAAGAACTTGATGGAATTTGATGAAACTTGGTAGAATTATGTATCTAGGCCAGACCTAGGTTGGGATTGTATTTGGATGACCTTGAGCGAATTTTCAAGGTCACAGGGTCACTTATGTGAAATTGGTTTCAGTGTGATAAGTCTTGAAGAACTTGATGGAATTTGATGAAACTTGGTAAGAATATGTATCTTGGCAAGACCAAGGTTGGGATTGTATTTGGGTGACCTTGAGCGAATTTTCAAGGTCACAGGGTCATTTATGTGAATTTTGTTTCTCTGCAATTAGTCTTGAAGAACTTGATGAAAATTGCTAAGGTAATGTATCTAGGTGAGAGCTAAAATAGGATTGTAATTTTCAAGCAAACTTGGTCATTTATAATTTGTTATCACCTGTAGCTTATTCAGAGACGTAAGTGTTCCACCGGGAGACATTTGATTTTCTGTTGGAAAATCAGTCTGTTCTAGTTTAGGATGAGTTTGTGAGGGAGCAAAGTGGAGTAATCCAGTAGAAAATCTCTCATAGTGCTCACTTAATAGTTCTGCATACTTTGATGTTTATATTTCATGTAAACTCAACCAAAAGACTTTATTTCAAATACTGTAAGTTTAAGGACCCTGGTGGTCAATTTTTCAGCCATGTTTTGCAACATCTGCTTTTGTTGTAGGAAGGAGGCCTGAAATCCATGGAGGGACGTTTCTTGGCTTCAGTGCTCCTTGAACCACGAAGCCTTGTCTTTGTCTGTGATGACATGTACAAATTGAGACTTCATGGCATCTCGGAGAGGTCTGAGGACCTCATCAGCAATAAAGTTGTAAATCTGGACAAATGCAAGGCAAACCTGGGTGATACCTTGGAACGTAAAACCCGTGTGTCATTAACAATTCGTTATGTGCCAAAAGTACTTAAAAACAAAATTCTTTTTGGAAAGAAGAGGTGACAGTAAAGGGTTGCGGTGTGGCATGTATTTCTAGTGAGTGCCCAGGACTCATAGGGTGTTTTCATAATGTGAGGTTGAAGTTCACATCTATGCTGAGCATCATTTTTTATATAATTAATGTGGAAAATTTTAGACATTTACATCATTTCTGAACTTTCTGAGTGGGAAAACTTTGAGAGTCAAAGGTGCTTAAGGGGCAGGGGCTCAAAAATAGGATAACATGGCACATGCATCTATGGTTGATTGACAACAAAAGATTATGCCAAAGACCTTGTTTGAATGGATGTGTCTTAACTCTGCTGATTTACTGAAATGAGTAATGTGAGTACCTTAAAACCAAACAGGACTTTTTAGCAGCTTGCCTACTTGGCAGACCTAGGGCCTTGGACTGTTGGACTGGGACCAGCCAGGTACAAGTATGATCCAACGGTTGGCCAGGCAGGCAACACCAACAGTGTAAAACTTATTTTCAATATTTCATTGAACTGGCAAATAGCTCCTTCAATGAATATATGTTGTAGCAAACTGATTTCAATATGTACACGTATATGGAAGTTTTACTGTTCAATAATTCACAAAACCCTGAGTTTTATGTACAAAACCCACGGTTTTGTAATACAAAACCCTGGGTTTTGTACCCAAACCTTGGGTTTTGTAAGCAAAACCCAGAGTTTTGGTACAAAACCCAGGGTTTTGAACGTAAAACCGTGAGTTTTGTAAGAATACCCTGAGTTTTGCTTGCAAATCCGAGGGTTTTGTCACAAAACCCTGGGTTTTGTTAACTACCCAGGATAACAGAGCAAATATCAGAATTTTAACTTTTTGTTCAATAATAGACACAAAACCCTGGGTTTTGTCACAAAACCCAGGGTTTTGTAGACCAAACCGTGGGTTTTGCTTGGAAAGCCTAAGGTTTTGCCACAAAACCCAGGGTTTTGCTTTGTTATCCAATCTTTTCACAAAACTCACGGTTTTGTTTCAAAACCGTGAGTTTTGTCCTGATAACCCTGGGTTTTGCAGTTGTTTTGTTCAATTATTTGCAAAACCCACGGTTTTCTGATGTCAGAAATCCCACGGTTTTGAATAATTCGCAAAACCCTGGGATTCGTGACGTCACAAAACCCATGGTTTTGTGTTTTACCGCCAAATTGGTCATATGGATATGCCTACCACTCACAACACGGCTTGCTTTGTGAACTTGCTATAAACCAATATCATGCTAAGATGGTGGATCTCGGAAAATTTGCATCGATTCGCGACTTAAAATCTCGTGTATTTTATCACTGTGTGCACTTCATGAGCTCATATTTCAGGTATTACAAGAGAAAACATGTAAGATGTATAACATGTATGTCATTTTAAGAAATTTAATAGATTAAGACTGATTTTCAGTTTCTGGGACCGTGCGACCGGCCCGGGCGAACGGGCTGAAGTTTTCGCAGCATGAGGCCTCTGATCTGCCGCGTCGTTAAGATCCACTGTACGTTGTGCCGCTGCCTGCAGTAATTATGCGACCGTTGATTACAAAACAACTGCCACGTTACATCGTGGTGATAATTATCTCAACACGACTAATTCTTAAATTGTTACATGGTATTCTTTAACTCCACCTTCATTCCCACCAATCTGAATTTTGCATCTATTTCTGTGTCAGCTCTGGTGAAAGATTCTAAAGCTCTTCCCCAGGAGCTCTGCAACTGGAAAGGTGAAAAACCCGCCTGTAACGGCATGTCCCTGTGCCAGCCACTACCCCCATACAAACTACCTATTCCCACTGCTGAGTTGTGTGCAAGTTTTTTGTTGACAGGCACTGGAAATAACGCCACGACAGCCTGGCACCTTTTCATAAACTGTCGAATGGTTCAGTGTACACACGCACGTCCACCAATTGGTAAATAAACAAACACAACAAACGAAAAGGCAGTTAGACATTTTCTGGTGTCACAGTATTGTTCTTTTACCAGAACCAACAACTTCAACATTGAGAAATATCCAAGTCCAAAATTTCTACTCGATTAAATTAATTAATTAAAAAATTGAAAAAGGACTAGATGGGTATCGATCCAGCCACCCCTTGACTGGCAGTCTAACACGCTAAGCGTGTGGCCATGTTGGCTAGTACGGATACAATAGTAAGGTTTTCATATTCGATGGTGGTCGGACCATGCGGCTTTGTTTACTCCCTCACATCTAGGTCACGCCAGTCGAAGCCAAGATGACCGCAACCAATAACTGTTGAACATTTCAGACAATGGTTGAAGAATGGGACCGAAAACGCTATTTCGACAAAAATTTCCAGGGCTCTATCATATATCGTGCGATAAGTTAATTATTTGCAACAGATCGAATGTTTTAGAAAAATTAAAGAGCTCGAGGCTGTGCATTCAATAGTCCATGCGGCTCTTCACGCCAGCGTGTGGATTATTTTGAACACTGGATGCACAACCTCTCGTCCTTTAACTAATACATAACTTATATTCTCATCGTGTCGCAAAGAGATAGACTTTGCGCGTGGTAACCAATAATGATGTTATTGATCACAATAACTGAGCCACTTGTAGTTTGACGCTATTTTTAAGTTGAGTAGCCTAGCAAGGCCTACCAAGTAACAGCTGTCATGATTGGTTGGTTACAAAACCCTGGGTATTGCACCTTTTCAAAACCCTGGTATTCGTGATGTCACAAAACCGTGGGTTTTGCAATCTCACAAAACCCACGGTTTTGTTCTGTTATTTCAAAGTGTTACAAAACCCACGGTTTTCTGGCTAAACCGAGGGTTTTAGGAACAAAACTGTGGATTTTGTTCAAAAAATAACAAAACCGAGGGTTTTTGATCAAAACTCGGAGTTTTGCTCTTAAAGGAAGGCACTCCTTAAGTTGTATTATACATCATTGGAAAGGATTTTTCATCAGGATTTTATATCTGATGTTTATTTTATTAATTTTCACAAATTTCCGATGTTTATTGCCAAATATTAAAACCCCCACATTACCAGCAGTTCACCATTACGCGAAGCCAGTCGAGATGTCGGACCAATTAGAAGCGACTATACAACTGGCCAATCATAGCCATCGGTTGATAACGAAGCCAAGCGCACCATGATCATTGTTCAACACAAAGCCACTTCAAATTATGAAAATTGTTTCCGAGGTCGTTATCGACGTAAAGAATATGCATATGTTATGTGTTTCAATCAAATCAATTATTATTTATCAATGTATTTACTCCGTTCATGATAATCGGTCGTAAATCGTGACCGTGTAACGTGAGCGATAATATGAGCTCCGGGAGTTATCAAACAATCGGAATTCGTCACGCAGCTTGAAGTGCGCTGAACACAACTTCGTGCTTTTGTATGCTGCCAATACTTCTTCTGGGATTTTCATAATAGCATTCCATTTATCTGCTAATGATGTGTCTTTTGGCCAAGAATGAAAATATCTTTCTGGATATTCGGTGGCTGTGCCACCACACAAAACACACCTTGGCATTTTCGTCTGTTCGCAGTCAATGAAAAACTTGGAACTCTCTACCGCACGGAGGTGCAGAAGGCTGCAGAATACCGCTGTTTCCAAATTTGGCTATAAATATGTCCAAGATCGCGCGAGGAAAGATGTGACATATCGTGACTTGTAAACGTTGCTTTTTTCTCGCTAAAACGAGTTATCAAAAACAGTTTTAAACAACTGCTGCATATACATTGACATATATTATTAGTTTTCGTTACATTTCCGACCACTTCAATTTGAAACTAGGAGTTTAATCTCATCAAGTAAAAAAAACTAGGTGCAGAAGTAGGACTCCCGTGATCCGCGAAATCGCCTTTGATCTTCCATAGGTTTGCCGCTTCCGGTAATTTGACAGGTAAAGCTGATTTCAGCAACATTAAAATGCAGATTTTAGAAATATGGAATAAAATATAACTAAACCATTTTACATGTGGTAAGTGCCTGACATGAAGTTCCCAAAACACTTAAAATACAACGTAATGAGTGCGCTCCTTTAATACTGTGGGTATTGTGCTCAAAACCCAAAGTTTTGCTACAAAACCCACGGTTTCGTACCAAAACCCTGGGTTTTGTTCATGAAACCCACGGTTTTGTACACAAAACCCAGAATTTTGTAGCAAAACCCCGGGTTTTGCTACAAAATGATATCAAAATTCAATAACTGAGCAAAACCCAAGGTTTTGTAACAAAACCCTGGGTTTTGCTAAGGAAACCCAGGGTTTTGTGATAAAACCTATGGTTTTGTTAGCAAAACTCAGGGTTTTGCTACAAAACCCAGGGTTTTGAAAAGCAAAACCCACGGTTTTGAAAAGCAAAACCCACGGTTTTGTGAACAAAACTCAGGGTTTTGTGAATTATTGAACAGTACAACTTCCATACACGTATTGCTCATGCTTAAATGTACATGGGCATAAAACAGCTTCAATATTGTAAATGTTCACAGAATAGAAATTTTTGGCTTGAATTTTTCACAGAATGGAAGTCTGTGGATCATCTCAGTGATGGTCAACATTGAATTGTAAGTTCATGTCACACTGCACAAACAGTCATGCCTGTGGGCAAGGATGAAGCACCACCTAGTGGACAGTAGAAATATTAAAATACACAGACTGTCAGGTGCAAAAAGAAAGATTGCTGTTGAATAGAAACTATGTTTTTCAAATTTTATCTTATTATTTGATTGAAATATTGTCATGATATATATTGTTTCGAGGTTGGTGATTTTCAGGACCTTTTCAGTGACCATTGCCCACTTTTAACAAAACTATCATGTAGATACAATCAGTTGTGTAAGTCGCATAACAGTGGCCTCACACTCAGAAATCGTCCAGTGATCTTATGGAATAATGAGGCTGCCGTAAAATTTAAATCTGAACTTCAATCTAATTTCTATATGCAGCGTATTAATAGATTAAAAGGATCATTTACTCTACAAGAGAGTGATATTGATAACTATTTGGAAACCTTAAATGATATTTTCATCGATGCTGCGAAGGCAAGTCTGAAGATGGTGACAAACGAGTACGCAAGAAACCAAGACCTAAGAGAAACACTCCATGGTTCCAGCAAAGCTGTAACGATGCAAAACAAAATATGAAACACTTCAAAAAACTGTATCATGAGTATCCGAAGGACCCGTATATTAGAGGGTTGTATTTTAAAAAATCAAAGGAATTCAAAAGACTTGTTCGATCATGTAGGCGCCAGTATAAAGCCGCCCTGATGGCAGAGGTCGAGAGAGGTCATGATAAGAAAGATAAGATATTTTGGAAGAAAGTGAACATGTTGTTAGGGAAGAAAAATACTAATGATATAAACTATATTTCTGACAACGAGTGGCTTTCACATTTCGAAAATCTATTCAATGTGGATATGTGTAAGAACAGTAAAGATGTAGATCCTGAAGTGTATGATTTGCTTACCAAACTGAGCGATAAATCCGTAAGTACAGGTCACTCATTGAACAAGCCTTTTGAACTACACGAATTAAGAACAGCAGTAGAAGCCCTTAAAAATGGTAAAGAGCCTGGACCTGACGGTATCAAGAATGAAATGTTGAAGGTAATCTGTGGAATTATACCCGATATTATCTTACAGTTATATAACTCTGTTCTTGCAACCAGACACTACCCGTCACTATGGAAACAGTGTTTAATCTTACCTATTTATAAAAAAGGTCCAAAAGACATACCCTCCAACTATAGGGCTATTTCTTTACAAAATACATTTAGTAAATTATTTGCTTCTATGATAAAAAAGCGTATGTATTCGTTTTTGAAAGATTCAGATTTTTTCTACGAGGGTCAGTCTGGTTTCATCGATGGACGACAAACTACAGACAATGTATTCATGATTAAAAATATTGTCGATAAGTACTTTGTGCAGAAAAAACGGGTTTTTACAGCGTTCGTCGACTTCAGACGAGCTTTTGATACGATTCCAAGGGAAAAATTATATTATAAATTGCATATGGCAGGCCTCCCCTTGGAATATATACAACTGGTTTCACACATGTATGAAAATACGATGGTGTCCATTAAGTTAACTGATGGTGAAACACAATTTTTTCCTAGTACTATTGGTCTGAAACAAGGATGCCCATTAAGTCCACTTCTGTTCAATATCTATATCAATGACTTTGAAGTGTGTATTAATAAGGATAAGCTATATGGAGTTAATATAGGAGACAGAAAAATAAGCTCACTGTTATTCGCTGACGATGTCATGCTGTTATCAGATTCTTCCTTTGGACTCCAACAACTGTTAAATAATCTTAACAGCTACTGTCTCAAATGGGAACTGGATGTAAATTTGGACAAAAGTATGGGAATGATTTTTAACAAAAAGGGTGAATCACTGGAACAAGTTTTTAAATTTACATATGGTAGTAAAGACTTTCGCTTAGTTAACTGTGTAGAGTACCTGGGTATCATGATTAAAGCAAGTGGAGTGTTTTCTTATGCGGAAAAACACCTAGCTGACAAAGCACAAAAGGCCGCTTTCATGCTGAAACGCAGTATTGTGTCAGACAGGAATAATCTGATAACTCCTGATGTAGCTCTCACTTTATTTGATTCTTATGTTAAGCCTGTGGTGCTCTATGGATGTGAAATATGGTCTCTTGCATCCTACAAAAATTTGAAAACAGGAAAGTACTTCTGTGACCCACATACCCAAAATTTGATAAATATTCATGAATCAGAAAAGGTACAAACTGATTTTTGTAAATTCATCCTTGGAGTATCGAACAAAACTCATAACTTAGCATCTTTAGCCGAGCTGGGAAGATACCCACTCTCTATCGACATGAAAATTAAAATAATAAAATATTGGTTAAGAATTACAAACCTGGAATCGGATAACATATTGTTAAAATCTTTAAATGACATTTCTTCCTTAGACGACGCAGGCCACACAGTGTGGCTGTCAGCCGTCAGGAAAATACTTGAGCACAACGGTTTCTCTTATGTGTGGGAAAACAAAGGCAAAGATATCATACCGGATGTGTTCCTGAAAAAATTGAGAATACGCCTGCAAGATCAACACACCCAACTGTTTCACTCATCTCTGTACAACAACAATGTAATAAATGGATCAGGTGCCAAACTTAGAACATATAGAAATTTCAAGGTAAATTATGTAAAAGAAAAATATTTAAGTTGCATCAGATCTTTTAAGTATAGGAAAGCCCTTTCGAAACTACGGCTAAGTAGCCATGCATTGCGCATTGAAGTTGGTAGATACAAACACGAATTAGTTGAAGACAGAATATGTGAATTTTGTGATTCTGGCCAAATTGAGTCAGAAGAACATTTTTTACTTCACTGTTCGTTGTACAGAGACGAGAGAAACGACCTTATATCAGCTTTATCCGTCTCAGCTCTGGAATTCTCCTTAAGTCTATTTTTTTCCCCTGACTGAGAGGTGGCGGTGCCAGTCGGCAAGTATGTATACAGTATGTTCAAGAAAAGAAAGAAAAAATCATTAGATAGGTAGTAGGATTTTAGTTGTGTGTACATAATTTTAACAATTTTTGTTTCTGCAATTGCATTTTATTTGTATATATTTTATTGTACATAATTTTGTATGCTGTAAACCCACATTGGGTACAAATAAAGCAATAAAGTATATATTTTCACTTAAAGTGATTACCATGTTATTTTTCACAAGATAAAAGCAGAGAGGGTGGAATAAAAAACTCACAAGTTTAAATCTGCTACATTGTTGTTATTTTTTAATTTTTGATGCAAGAAATGTGTATTTTATGTGTGAGTAATTACTGTTACAATAATATGCTATCTCAAATTCACCACTAATTTATATTTTCAGCACAATGTACAGCATGTTTGTAAAATTTTAAAGTTTCTGTTGTGTCTTGCAATTACAGTCAAGTAGGTGTTGGCTGTGTTTGTCGTGTACAGTGGTATGATTTTACCCACAGAGACTCCCAACTGTCTCACTTTAGGCAGAAAATTTATGGCTTAAGGGCAATTTTTAAAAATCCTCCTGCTCTCCTGTTCTGGTTGATATTTTCTCCCACTTTGATATCAAATGTGATAAATATACAATGTAACAGTGTGTGAATTGTTCTTTATTCTGTATTGTATCACTTTATAAGATGCTACACTGGCTTCAAATTATGCTGCAAATTCAGCTGACCTTTCTGTGTCCATACGGCCCCAATAGGGCACAGAATGGCCTACATGGACTTCAAACTGTTATAATTCACTTTCCCTGGGGCCTCAGTCACTCCACTCCCTTGATGCTTCCTTTTGAGAAAAGACCGAGAGGGAGATTCCTCCTCTTAGAACTTGTTCTGTGTTGGAGTCTCTGTGTCCACCATTCAGCAAATGCTTCCACTGCATAAAGTCTGCCACACAGATTTGACCAACATGGCCAATATTACTGAATTGCACCAAATACAGGTTCTCGTGCTGCAATACTTACTCTTCACAAATCTTTCAGAGTGAGGTTCAAAATCTCATGACCAGGATCAAAAGCAGATTAAATTGTTGACTGTCCTCAATAATAAAGGACATTTCATCATTATCACCAGAGTACTGACAGGACAGTGGGGAGTGATGACCTGCTGCTCTATACTTTTCATAGTGTAACAGAATGATGAGTATGTAATCACAAACAATCTGTAAATTTGTCATTGAAAAGTGGGAAAAGACGACTGGAAACTCTTGCATTGAAAGCCCAACAAACATTGTAAACAATCTTCCGTGAAATAAGAACTAAAGGTATGCCAGGCGTGTCATGATTTTGCTGTAAACTGGACTGGTATGCACTCTTTCTGAGGGAGGGGTGGGAGTAATGAAAAAAAGAGTACTCTGTTTACTCTCTTGGAAAATGCTGAACTGTTCCTTAAGAACAGGGTTTAGGGGCTTCCTGGTACAGGAAATGAAAATGCTTCATTACAGAGAACAGGAGTTTAATTAACTGCCGGTACACAGTACAGGAAATCAGGCACACAGTGTATTCCACCATGTTTTTTAAAAGTCCGGATGTTTAACCATGGATTACATAGCTGCCTACAACAGTTACAAACTTGTACTTGATATCTGGTTAAGAAAAATTATATTTTGATCACATCTTGACTTGAAAGCTAATGACTTTCATTCTTTTCTGACCTGACCTACAAATTTTGCTGTTAATATCCAGTGATTGTTAGAAAGTTTGGCTGCAATAATTTTAAAGATTTTAGACTTGCCTGTTTCGCTACCTAATTTCATCTTTTGGCATCATTCTGTTTTAATACTCCCTTTCAGACATTTTAGGCTTACATGTTTTCTGTCAGGTTAAACCCTCAGGGGCTATTGGTAGCAAGCAGCTACCTACGACAGTTGAAAGTTTGCTTAATTGTACTTAAAATCTGGGGCCGTCCATAATTGTCAACATTTTCATCTATGTCCAAAATGACCATGGGGGGGGGGGGGGGGTCAGGGGTCAGGGGTTAGAGCCAGATGACCATAACTTTCAACCCTAAAAAATGTTGATTTTCTACATACAACATTTTCAGTTCCCCTGTAAAATTTCAACCTGCCACCAGGTATCACTCTGCACTTTAACCCTTTCCTCCCATTAACCCCTTGTAATCCCCATTCAGTCGGCTGGAACGGTTATGTGCCGATGCAACCATGGAGCCCAGTGAGACCAAATTAGCACAGTTGAATATTGTCGCCAAAAATCCTAGATGCATGATAAAAAAATCCTAAATCATTGTACGATCATGTATCAAATGCATATACCTTTGTACGTCATCATACATCAAGACCGGTTATGCAAAGAACATTTCAAGAAGAATGGGAAAAAAATGCAAGAATGGAGAGAAGATGCTGCACATATTTATAAGGTCTACCATTTCAAATGCCCTATAATAAATGAATATCAAAGTAAACTTTTATATTTTGTTTGTCCCCTTTATTTGCTTCATATTAATACAGGAATAGATTCACTTTATTAAGCTTAGACAAAGAAAACTGTATGGACTCCTTGTCTAAGCATTTTGGTCATTATACGAGGTTGAGTGTCTGTATTTGCAATAAGTCGGGGGGGGGGGGGGGGAAATGTTGATGATGGCTATTAGGGGGGGGGGGGGTAAAAATTTATGGTCATTTTGGACGTAGTTGAAAACATTGACAATTATGGACAGCCCCTTGAAAAAAATTATGTCTCCCGGTGGAAGCCAGGGGACATATTGTTTAAGTGCCCGTTTCTTCTGCTTCTTGATGTTGTTGTTGTTCAGGTTCTTCAACACTTGGTTTCCGTGCGATAAGTCTTGAAGGACTTGACAGAATTTGATGAAACTTGGTAGGATTATGTATCTAGGCAAGACCTAGGTTGGGATTGTATTTGGATGACCTTGAGCGAATTCTCAAGGTCTCAGGGTCACTTATGTGAAATTGGTTTCTATTCGATAAGTCATGAGAACAGGATGGAATTTGATGAAACTTGGTAGGATTATGTATCTTGGCAAGACCTAGGTTGGGATTGTATTTGGGTGACCTTGACCTTATTTTCAAGGTCACAGGGTCACTTATGTGCAATTGGTTTCCGTTCGATAAGTCATGAAGAACAGGATGGAATTTGATGAAACTTGGTAGGATTATGTATCTTGGCAAGACCTAGGTTGGGATTGTATTTGGATGACCTTGAGCGAATTCTCAAGGTCACAGGGTCACTTGTATGAAATTGGTTTCTGTTCGATAAGTCATGAAGAACTTGATGGAATTTGATGAAACTTGGTAGGATTATGTATTAAGGTAAAACCTAGGTAAGCATTGTATTTGTTTGACCTTGACCTAATTTTCAAGGTCACAGGGTCATTTATTATGTCTCCCGGTGGAAGCCATGGGACATATTGTTTTAGTGCCCATTTCTTCCGCTTCTTGTTGTTGTTGTTGTTGTTGTTGTTCAGATTCTTCAACACTTGGTTTCCGTGCGATAAGTCTTGAAAGACTTGACAGAGGTTCATGAAACTTGGTAGGATTATGTATCTAGGCAAGACCTAGGTTGGGATTGTATTTGGGTGACCTTGACCTAATTTTTAAGGTCACAGGGTCACTTATGTGAAATTGGTTTCCGTTCGATTAGTCATGAAGAACAGGATGGAATTTGATGAAACTTGGTAGGATTATGTATCTTGGCAAGACCTAGGTTGGGATTGTATTTGGATGATCTTGAGGTAATTCTCAATGTCACAGGGTCACTTATGTGAAATTGGTTTCCGTGCGATAAGTCTTGAAGAACTTGATGGAATTTGATGAAACTTGGTAGGATTATGTATCTTGGCAAGACCTAGGTTGGGATTGTATTTGGATGACCTTGAGCGAATTCTCAAGGTCACAGTGTCACTTATGTGAAATTGGTTTCCGTGTGGTAAGTCTTGAAGAACATGGTGGAATTTGATGAAACTTGGTAGGATTATGGATCTACGCAAGACCTAGGTTTGGATTGTATTTGGATGACCTTGACCTTATTTCAAGGTCACAGGGTCACTTATGTGCAATTGGTTTCCGTTCGATAAGTCATGAAGAACTTGATGGAATTTGATGAAGCTTGGTAGGATTATGTATCTTGGCAAGACCTAGGTTGGGATGGTATTTGGGTGACCTTGAGCGAATTCTCAAGGTCACAGGGTCACTTATGTGCAATTGGTTTCCGTTCGATAAGTCATAAAGAATTTGATGAAACTTGGTAGGATTATGTATCTAGGCAAGACCTAGGTTGGGATTGTATTTGGATGACCTTTAGCGAATTCTCAAGGTCACAGGGTCACTTGTGTGAAATTGGTTTCTGTTCGATAAGTCATGAAGAACTTGATGGAATTTGATGAAACTTGGTAGGATTATGTATTAAGGTAACAACTAGGTTAGCATTGTATTTCTTTGACCTTGACCTAATTTACAAGGTCACAGGGTCATTTATTATGTCTCCCGGTGGAAGCCGGGGGACATATTGTTTTAGTGCCCGTTTCTTCCACTTCTTCTTGTTGTTGTTGTTGTTGTTCAGATTCTTCAACACTTGGTTTCCGTGCGATTAGTCTTGAAGGACTTGACAGAGGTTGATGAAACTTGGTAGGATTATGTATCTAGGCAAGACCTAGGTTGGGATTGTATTTGGGTGACCTTGACCTAATTTTTAAGTTCACAGGGTCACTTATGTGAAATTGGTTTCCGTTCGATTAGTCATGAAGAACAGATGGAATTTGATGAAACTTGGTAGGATTATGTATCTTGGCAAGACCTAGGTTGGGATTGTATTTGGATGACCTTGAGGTAATTCTCAATGTCACAGGGTCACTTATGTGAAATTGGTTTCCATGCGATAAGTCTTGAAGAACTTGATGGAATTTGATGAAACTTGGTAGGATTATGTATCTTGGTAAGACCTAGGTTGGGATTGTATTTGGATGACCTTGAGCGAAATCTCAAGGTCACAGTGTCACTTATGTGAAATTGGTTTCCGTGTGGTAAGTCTTGAAGAACATGATGGAATTTGATGAAACTTGGTAGGATTATGTATCTTGGCAAGACCTAGGTTGGGATTGTATTTGGATGACCTTGAGCGAATTCTCAAGGTCACAGGGTCACTTATGTGAAATTGGTTTCCGTTCGATAAGTCATGAAGAACTTGATGGAATTTGATGAAACTTGGTAGGATTATGTATCTTGGCAAGACCTAGGTTGGGATTGTATTTGGGTGACCTTGACCTAATTTTCAAGGTCACAGGGTCATTTATGTGAAATTGGTTTCTGTGCAATAAGTCTTGAAGAACTTGATGAAAATTGCTAGAGTAATGTATCGAGGTGAGAGCTAAAATAGGATTGTAATTTTCAAGCAAACTTGGTCATTTGTAATTTGTTATCACCTGTAGCTTATTCAGAGACGTAAGTGTTCCACCGGGAGACGTTTGATTTTCTGTTGGAAAATCAGTCTGTTCTAGTGTGAAATTGGTTTCTCTGCAATAAGTCTTGAAGAACTTGATGAAAATTGCTAGAGTAATGTATCTAGGTGAGAGCTAAAGTAGGATTGTAATTTTCAAGCAAACTTGGTCATTTGTATTTTGTTGTCACCTGTTTGATAACATTCTTCTGACTTAAATGCTTATGACATTCATTCTTTTCTGACATGCCCAAGTGCACATTTACTCAATGTCAAAAAAAATTCTCAAGTTTGACAATATTAACTCAAATGTCACAAACTTGACCCATTTTGTTGAAATATTAACTCTGGGTTGGCAGTGAAATAGAGCTTTATGGTTTGGAAACTTTCAAAGTGAGGAGTAGGTGTCATCATGGGGTTTGTTTTACATTTCTGGTGCTGGATGTCCATTGTTGCAGTACTTGTTCGGATTTCCCTCGGTTTGTACAGGTGATCTAGATGCAACTGTTTATTTTACAATCACTGAGACTGAATATAAGGCCCAGTTTGTTTCTACTTCAGTTATACACTGGCAAGTGGTTTAACTAAGGTAAGCTATTGACCTAGAAAGGGCACACACTGGTTCAGGGGTAAGTCAAATTGTTCTTATCTGAACTTGTACTATACAAATTTAGTCGTTATATTTGGTTTGACAGGTATTTTTTGTTCATAGTGAAGCTCTGCATTTACATAAAGCAAAACTACTATTTAGCAAATTCATCATTTGCCACGCTCATATTTATTCATTATTATGTGGGTTGTCTTTGCTGAATAGTTAGCTTAAACCAGGAACTACAACTCAGAGAGACGTGTACTGGTACAAGCTCCAAAACATGTTCTGAGTAGTTACATGCTGAAGAACCTTTAATTTATTTGGGCTTAATGCAGCCTGTATCAAAATTCTACAGAAGAACGTGCAGTATGGACAATAGTACTTCCGTATGTATATAGGTTAGACAGTGACAGGTAAGCTTATGGAGAGTAAAGAGTTCGGACTGCAGAATAGGGTTATGACTACCAGGAAGTGGTTCGAGACAAAAAGACACAAAAACAATAAAAACAGAAAAAAATGACCACATCATTTAGCACATATATATATAATATATATTAGGACTGTCCAGCTGTTGCATTGTCATAACAAAATGCTGCATTGACTTCAAACATTGGGACAGATTTTAAGACATATATTAATTAGCGGCAATAATTTGTGAAGCAGAGATAGGTTGGTAGTTTTTGACTTTATTTTATAGTGATACACCACTTTTTCAGCTAAAAAAGTGTAGAAGTGGCCAGAATTATTCATCTGAAGCCCTTATTTTCCTCAGATTTTATGAGCTTCCGGTGGCTTTGCCCATATATATATATATATAATAACGGCAAAGCCGACATGGTGAAGTACAAAACCACATCGTTATACCACAGAGCTTTCCGGGTGGAGTCCCCGCGACGCAGAGTTTTTACACCTTTTTTGGGGGGAGAGGGGGGGAGCAAAGTACATTGCTATAGGTTGTCATTAAAAGGGGACTCTGATCTCGCAACTAATACAATATGGGGTCTCTCCGGTAAAATATATCTTTGTAAAACCTTGCCGCAGAATTCCAACATATGTTGTCCTGGCTCAAAGGGCATAGTTGATTCACTCCAACAACTTTTTCGAATAATTTTTTTAAGCCCTGGTTGGCAGAACATGTGCTCACTTCTCTCCTATCTAAGGCCTTATTCAACTCCATTTTTCTGCAGCTGGGCCTGCGATCCAGGGGAACACTAGATCCTGAGTGCTCTCAGGTTTCAGGCCCTAACCTGGTGGACACAATCCTAACTATAGTGGTGGTGGTTTCACTCTTATGCTCTGGGACCCCAGGGGTTTTCTGGGATAGTCGGTGCACTCGGCTCCCAGGCCGTAGCCTGCTGGATAAACTGAAATGCAATGGCGATAGTTCAATGTGGCACCGGCAAGCATGCGTATTTTGCATTTTGAGTTTGACATTCATTTAATTTTAGTGCCTTATAGCTTACAACCGGTTTGTAGTTATGTGTATATTTTATAATTTATGTAATTACTCATTTTGATGTACATTTTATTTCCTTGTTTCACAGGGGTTTTAATAAATTATTATTATCATCATCATCATCATCATCATCATTATTATTATTAATGAAATTTGTTAATGCCAGTACATGGTATGGATTTTAACTGCGTCTGATATGTGACACCGAAAATTAATGTTGCCAAGTATGGCTTTTGAATTTGCTCTGAGTACTCGACAAAAATAATAATAATTTTCTATCTCTAGGTGGCATGAAGAGTTAAAAATGGCGCAATGTGGAGTATGAGCAACCCCTTACCCCCTTCTAAGTATGAACAATGAATGTAGCCTTTTGTGAGCCCAATCATTCCATTTTTGCCAATGCCTATATGTACATGTGTTTTGGTCATGGCTGGGGCTAGCCTTGTCTGGAAAGCAGACCCTATTTTCATTGGTTTTGAATGTTTTCGCCAAAGTCTGCTGCATGGCAGCACCTGTCCATTCCACCAAGTAAAGGACCTTATCCTGGCAGAACTTTTATCTGGCAGCCCGGGGGCAGAGTGACCAATGAACGCCCCAGTGCACACCAGCTGTAATTGTTAATAAATAATCAACGAGGGCCGCCGCTGGCCAATCGGAGGCTTTATTGACATACACCAAGGTGCACGGTATTGCCACATACAAACATAGCAACAAAGAGAGACACGGGCAGAAAAAGAAATTAATCAAACATTACATAAACGAGGTACACCTAGGTATCCATAGTATACAGCAAGTTGGGTAATTTACATATCCATATAAGATATATGCACGCGGTAAAGACAGCCAGTGCAATATCCTGGTTGTTGTTTTCTTGTGTCACTCAAATGATTTATTTATGGAAGTTCTGGCTGGCATCTTGGGTAGTTTCCATTTTCATCTTATGTAAATATTTATCTTCATTATTTAAAGGCTGAAGATTTTTGTTTAGCTCTGACAAGTTGGCATATACATGTAGTTGCTTCTAGCATTATGTTTACTACAGATTGTCATGACATGGAATCATTTGATAGGTCCTGTTCCACTTGGCAAACAGTTTTTCATCTCTGTGTGTGCGTGCGTGCGTGCGTGCGTGCGTGTGTGTGTTGACCTGATTCAACAGCTGAGGTATATGCACTGTTTCTCAGTTTGGAAGAAATCTGTCCCTGTTTAATAGTGATGTTTGTTTTTCATCTCTTTAAGCACATTTGTTTTTGTCTAGAGACCAGATTCAATAGCTGAGGTACATGCACTGTTTCTCGTTTTGGAAAAAATATGTCTCTGTTTAATCCTTTCTCCTTGAATTAAGACTCCGAGTCAATAGCTTTTCTTGGCATGGGTTGGGCACCAAGTGTCTAACCCCTGCCAAGGAAAGCTGTTGACCTGGGGCATACAAGCTTGATAGGTCTCGTGTACAATTCTGGGTCAAAATGTTTTTCATTACTGTTGAAATAAGTTGAAAACACTGAAGCAGACAACATTTGATAACAGGCCATTTTTGGCTGGTTTAAGGGGGGACGGGTTAATAAATAGGTTTCTGTAAAGATAGGGTTCAATCACAAAACTATCAGACAAATTGTATGCTGATTGTTTTTGCAAGGACATGTACCTGTAATGCATTTTTTACATTCATACGGCAAATATAACTTTTGTCTCAGTATGGAAATGATATTGGGGAGTCAATTTCCATCCAAATTACTCCCAAGTTCCCTGTATCAATACATTTTACATGTAGTACCATGGATATATCAGGGATGAAAGTCTTCAGATTTTTTTTTTTCAAAAGTCCAAGAAAAAAAGTTTGGTTTCATTCTTTTTTTCAGCAAAGTCACTTTCATCCCTGATATATGCTAACCAAGTTATCATCTAAAAAGAGCTGTATGTTTTGTCCCTTTATACTTTTATTTACTCAGCATTTTTGTCAAATTGATGCAAGTGTAAGCCCTGCCGCACCAGGCTCATGCCTGGACACTATCAGTGTCACATTATACTATCCAATGTGCATGCCCCTTCGTGTGTTGTAAGGCATAAAGAATCTGTTGTGATAGCAAAAATTAAAACAAAACAAACACCACCACACCCAAGGATACTTATTGTTGGGAGGGATTCCACTGGCATCCCAGCTCTGCAGCAGTAGGTTCCATTCTATCATCTTGAGACAGGTTTGAAATTATTATAACATTGCAAAGAAAAGTATAACAGTTGTATTGTATTTATTAGCTGCAAATCATATAGATTACACAAAATTACAATTATAGTGATATCAGAACACATAGATACATAAATACATACACAGTATTGACTCATCACCATACACGATTTACAGCTGGAGGGAGGAAACCCCCTGAGGGCTTATATTCCCTCCAAGCTCGAGGAGCACTAAACAGTTACAAATTTATCAGGTGAGTATTTGTTTATACTGTAGATATGAGATGACAAAATATTGCAGGAGGTACAACGATGGGTCATCTAAGATACATGTATAAAGCTTTAGTCTTCTCTTAAATATGTATATTGAATTAGCTTCCTGAGTATAAGTGGGGAGTGAATTCCAGATGGTAGGTCCATGAGATATAATAGAAAATTTACCCAAATTAGTACGAAATCTATGCATGTAAAAGTCTTGATTCTGTCAAGTGTTATAACCTTGAATATATGAGACCTTCGTAAATAAATTTTGAATGATAACAGGTTCTAGGTGTGCCTTAACCTTAAACATGAATAAACCTGTAAGATACATGCCTAAAGTTAAGAATTTCAAGATGTTAAATATATGGAATAAGACATCAGTATGAAAATTACAGCTTGAGAGAGTATTAACTCGAAAAATTTTCTTCTGTAATTTTACAAAATTTCCCAGCGAGGTCGAATATGTAATAGCCCATGTGGTATAACGACGAAGGAAGTAGGAATACACTATAAAAGCACAGTATAGTTGATTTAGATTTTTTTTCTGCAAATTTTTGTCTACTTTTTCTCAAGATACCAAGAGTGTTTTTCTTATCTTTTTAGAAATGTGTAAAATATTTTGTTTCTCATTTAAGTCTTCATCAAACCAGACTCCTAGGGATTGAACAGTATCAACTTTTTGCAACTTTCTAACATCAATATGAACAGAATCATTAAAAAAAACTTTCTACTGTTTCGCGATCGTAATTCCATATGGTTTGTTTTCTCAATATTTACAGATAATTTGTTACTTTTAAACCATTTAATGATATCATTGAGAACATTATTGACTTTATGTTTTAGTGTATCAATGCAACTTTCTCTGAAAAGAAAACCTTGTGTCATCAGCTAAATGCATACAGAAAACATCTGGGGATACGTTAACTAGGTCATTAATAAAGATCAGAAACAATAATGGTCCTTATATGGATCCTTAAGGAGCACCACAGGTAATAGGTAATATACTTCGAGTCATGAGTCACATAATTAACATGCAGTTTTCTACCTGACAAAAAACATCTGAACCAGTCAAGGGCTACTCCCGGTATTCAATGAAATAATAACGTCTGACATCTAATGGTATGATTGACAGTGTTGAAGGCCTTTGACGGGTCAAGAAACAGACTAAGTGCATGCTCGTTCCTCTCCAAGGCCTTCAATGTTTTATACAATAAATAACTGACAGCATATTCGGTACAGTACTTATTTTGAAAGCCAAATCGGTAATGATACAAAATATGATTATTTTCTAAATAATAAGTTGTTTATGAACAGCTGTTTAAAATTTTTTTGAAAGAACAGGCAATACTGAAGTAGGTCTATTGTGGTTAAAGATCGGCGAGTCCCCCTTTTTATATATAGGTATAATGTTAGTAAGCTTTAATGTGTTTGGGAAAACACCAGTTGATAATGATAAATTTATAATGTGAATAAGAGGAGGTGCTAAGTTCTTGGATTAGAATACAAGTGTTTTGGAATGGATTTCATCCGAACCAGGGCCGGAATTTTATTAAAAAAAAAAAATGAAAATAATTGTGACATCCTGTTCAGAAATGGAAGCATAAAACAAAGAATTAGGATAGTTACCTTAAAGGTAAAAGTTCGGTAGAACAAAGGTTTGTGGCTTTTCGTTGGCAATAGAGGGCGCAACATTTACAAAGTAAGAGTTACATCTAATTGCTATTTCAGTTCGGTCTCTTATAAAATTATTGCCACACTTAAAACTGCCAGTTATTTGTATTATTTTTTCTGTTGCTGATAATGCTATTCATCAATTTCTAAACTTTTCATATGCTAGACCTATAAACGTCAATGATGTCAGCACAATATCTTTTTTCGGCAATGCACATGTGTGCTTTGGGCGATTTCGATAGTTATTGTATTTAGTTTTATTTTTCTCAGTTGGGGATTGATGCTTTTTCCAGTGCAGCTTGTTTTTTCTGTATATTGATTTAATTATAGCACTTGTAAGCCAGGGCTTATTTGTTTTATATTTACAATTTTTTAGATAATTTTTATTGTTATTGTAAATATTTTGGATATGTTATTGTACATATTTTGGACAAACATGGATGCTGCCCTGTCGACGTCTGTGCTGTGGTACAGAAAAGTCCAATTGTAAGACTGTTCAGCATTTTTAAAGTTGTGGAATTAATGATGCGTTTTTTATGTTTTACTTGTTCGGGAATTATCCTTTTTGTTGCGCAAATATAAAAGACAGGCAAATGATCAGATACGTCGCTGCAAAACATTTCAGTTGGAACTAGGAAAGATGATTTGCTGCATAGCAAATCAGTGTGTGTGTCTTCAAAGCATATTGGTATGGCGATGTACAACTATCCCATAACACAGGAGTAGAAATTGGAATGGCATCTCTATCTATTATAGCTTTGAAGCTATTCAAGATTTAAAATTTCTAATGGTGCTATTTAGCATAATTTAAATTGCTGCAACTTTTATTTTTAATTCATTAGGTACGCAATGGTCAACAACCCCCTGGCAGAAGTTGGAATGACATCTCTGTCTATTATAGTGTTGAAGATATTCAAGATTGAAAATTTCGAATACTGCTAATTAGCATAGTTTAAATTGCTATAACTTTTGTTTAGATTCATTACATGCGTAATGGTCAACAACCCCCTAGTAGAAATTGAAATGACATCTCTATCTATAATAGTTTTGAAGATATTTAAGTTTTAAAATTTCCAATGCTGCTAATTAGCATAATTTAAATGGCTACAACCTTTGCTTTAGGTTTATTACATGCGCACTGGTCAGTAACCCCCTAGTAGAAGTTAAAATGACATCTCTATCTGTAATAGTTTTGAAGATATTCAGGTTTTAAAGTTTCAAATGCTGCTAATTAGGATAATTTAAATTGCTACAACTTTTGTTTTAAATTCGTTAGATGCGCACTGGTCAATAACCCCCTAATAGAAGTTGAAATGACATCTCTATCTATTATACTTTTGAAGATATTCAAGATTTAAAATTTCAAATGCTCCTAATTTACATAATTTTAAACATCTTCATTCCTCTGGATAAAATGGTCAAAGTCTTTGTATGGAGGTACAATCATGCCAAGTTTGGAGTTTCTATGTATAATAGTGTCGGAGAAAAGTGTCGGACAAATTTGCCGGTAAAAAAAAAAAGAGAGAGAGAGAGAGAGAGAGAGAGAGAGAGAGAGAGAGAGAGAGAGAGAGAGAGAGAGAGAGAGAGAGAGAGAGAGAGAGAGAGAGAGAGAGAGAGAGAGAGAGAGAGAGAGAGAGAGGGGCCAGGGCCACAGGCGCTTGTCTGCGTCACGGCGACCGACGGTGCATGGGCGCCCACAGTCGGTCGCCGTGACGTAGACAAGCGCCTGTGGCCAGGGCAGGGATAATATGATGACATCTGGTGAGCTTGAAGATGGGTCGCTGAATGTAAACCTGTGGAAACCTTCTGTGATGCTTCTACAGTACAGGTTTCATGACAGCTCAATTTGTTCCTGCGTCCACAAGGGTAATGGACGGAAGGACATGCACCCATGGACACACAAACATGCCAACACCACCACCCGATCGTCAGTATGAGGCTGAGGGACTAATATGACCGTCTCTCAGTCAGTGTCTGGAGCTAGACTTTTGAGCGAAAGTGAGAAAGGACGATCTGAAGTCAAGTTGCATGTGATGTGAGGCATGTCAATCATTCACCTATAAGCGACTTCACTTCTTTGATGAAAATATGTGAAGAAACATCAAGCAGGTATGGAACAAGCGACAGGGCCCATCCTTACTCGTAGCGCTTTTTAGCTCAGCTGACTAGTCAGCTGAGCTTTTGTGAGAGTCCGTCGTCCGTCCGTTCGTCTAGCATCCGTCGTCTGTCCACAATTCACATTTTCGACTGCTTCTCCAAAACCGTCAGCCAGATTTACTTCAAACTTGATGGGGGTGTCCTTTTGGCAGATCTCTACCAAGTTTGCTCAAATGGTCACGCTTCAATGATTTTTGGATTTTTCATGATTTTTTTTTGGGGGGGGGGCCAACCTTTAAAATCTACTTCTGCAAAACCGCTCACCCAATTGCTTTGATATCACACAGGAACACTCCTAGGGACTGCTAGTTCTTAATTTGTTCACCAGGTTGTGCTGCATTTTTTTTTCTAATTTTTCATGAATTTTTGTGTGTTATTGCTATTTTCGACTGTACCTTAGTGGTGTCTAATAGATTTGTTCAAATGGTCACACTCTAGCGATTTTTGGATTTTTTTATGTTTTTTTTTTGGGGGGGGGGGGCAAATCTTAAAAAATCTTATGCTCTAAAACCGCTCACCCGATTGCTTTGATATCACACAGGAACACTCCGAGGGACTCCTATTTCTTAATTTGTCCCCCAGGTGGGGCTGCAATTTTTCCCATTTTGACTGCAAATCTGGTGGCAATGTACCTTTGGTGGTCTCTAGATGAATTTATTTTCAAATGGACATGCTCCATTGATTTTTGGATTTTTTTAATGGATTTCTTTGTTCTTGTTTGGGGCAAATCTTAAAACATTGTAAGGGTATATGTACATGTCAGCTGAGCACAGGACTGTCACAGTCCTATTGTTTATTGTGGTAATTTTTTTTTCGATGAAATTTCATCTTGAGGAATGGTGGGGATCATTCAGCCTCCCAGTGATTTAATCTTCAAGTTTCTCTTTAAAATGTGAACTGGCTTCATCAGTGTCTGAGTTTTGTTTAAGTTTTTAGCTCAATTGCTGTCTCACCTGTCCGTCCACAATTAACACTTTCAACTTCTCCAAAACCAGCCTCTAGATCCACTTCAAACTTGGTAATGGTAGGGATGTACCCAGGGTGCGTTTCAATGACGTTTGATAGAATGGTGATGCGACAATAATTTTCAAATGAAGTTTTTTTTCTCTATTTTAAGGCAAAATCTTCAAAAAATGTCCAAACCTGCTCGGGCTTTAAAATTGCATAGCAACCCCTTTGGGGACCCTAAGTTTGTTTAACCGGTGATGCTACAATTTGTTTTCTATTTTTCAGCTCAGCTGACCACAGGTTGCAGAGCTTTTGTGATTACTCATGTCCATTCGTCCTTCCATCTGCTCTGTCTGCAAACAATTGCCTGTGAACACAATAGCGTCTACAATTTTAAGTCAACCCCTTAAATTTTTTGGACATATTCTACGAATGAAATGCTAGGTTCCTTTTATTATTGGTGGCACCACCTGGTAGATTACCTAATAAAGGGTCAGAAAGTGAAAATACTCTGGTGTGTTTGACTTCCAATGGACCCATATGGTATTTTGGTAGAAATATTCTGGAGGCTACTATGTTAAACCTAAACAACACTAGTGGTGCCAGCTGTAGGTGAACTAGAACTATGAGTTTTCATTTGGTGAATTTAATGAAATTCATTATCTTGAAAAATTATAGGGCCAAATTCACCAAATGTACAACAAACGTGTATTGTGTGGAAGTTGAATATTACATATAGGTAACTTTGACCTACTTTCTCAAGCTCACTTTGGGAATACATTTCAGGAAATGTGATGGCCATTACATGTGATTTATGGACATACATCCATATTACCATTACAGGAATATTATACCATAGAGGAACAAACTATATTATTCCTCCATGATTATACAGACAAAAGTCTTGTAGGCCTACGTGGAGTCATGGTGGTAATTATTGGAACGAACATCACGGGTATCAAAAGGACATGAACTTCATTATTGTGATAATAAATTAAACAGAACTTCAAAATTTTCACCAAATATACTACATTAGGCTATTGGTCAAATTTTGGGTGACATTTGATCCATTTTTGAACCTCGTTAAGCACTCAGTAAAGGGCACTTAATTCAGTATGTTAAGAAAGAATAAGGCTAATGATACCAAAAATACCACACATGTGTATCATTTATAGAAATTTGATATTGCATAATATGGATGACTTGGAGGGAGTGTATTTCAGTGAACGATTTTTTTTTGGTGATGGGCATTACATCTGAATTTGTTGACAGATATCTGCGTACCATTACAGGAACATTATACAGATTCTTGTCTCATGTGGAGTTATGTGGTGCCTGTGGTACGACGTAGTACCAATTGACGTGTTTTATCATGGTGTGACCACGTGTCGTGTACATGAGGTTGGTGTTTTGATATTTTGTTTGTGAAATCTTGAAAGACTTGGGCCGTCATTTGGATAAAATAACCCATTATAACTGTGGGCGTAATTTAGAATCGAGTAGTTTATGATATAAATCCTTTTAGTTATGATCAAAACTACTATCGATTGACGAAGGAAGTAAAATGGGTGTCAATATCTCAAACGCAGTCTGTTTTCCTCAGCAAACATTTTTTGATTGCGCAATTCAGGCGCCGAACAAGGTGGGGTGCGGAGAGTGCTCGCGCAATCCCCCTACAAAACCCCACACATTTTTTTTGTTTTTCTCCTCAGTGGGTCATAAGCTTGATAACGTGTAGAACAGCACAGTGAAAATACCGCTTTGTAGTGCTACATGTAGGACAGAGTAAAAAAGGGGCGCGAAAGTACTAAAATTCGAGAGTTGGGGTTGGGGGTTGATCTCACACACCTAGCAGACTCTTTCAGCATCCTCACTAAAGGTTACCCACCCCTCCCTCTTTCAATTTGTTGAACGAATTTAAAATCAAATTTAGACCCGCAGGCAGCACTCACCCTGACTACATCAACAAGGTCTTGGCATTTGCCATGATCTGGTGGTCCAAGCAACCAGGGATATGGAAGGAATGAAAATAAGGAGGGCATACCAGGGACTGAGGTCCCATCATGCTGTCTGGGTTGGTGTGTTGGGCTGCAGTGACAGTTGCATCCCGGACGCGCCGTTAGTATACAAAGCAACAAATTGTCAGTACCTGTTTCTCCACGTGAACCGTAATGCATGCCTTCAAGCATATACAATGTCTTTATGTCTGTGTCTGAACACACAGATATTTTTTGTCCCCAATATTGTGTGTATGAACACAGACATATTGTTTTTCCCAACATTTTTTCTCTTTCTTTCTTGCGTATCTTTCCAATTTATTTTTGCGTCCGCTTAGACTGAGACACAGCTCAAATAAAAAAACTTTTAATTTGGCATGGCTATAGCACATACGGTGAAGTTTTGCTTATCGATTCAAATAGTCAACAGGTTGAAAATTATGCAGATTTCAACCAATACACAAAATTGCACTGTTGAATAATGAATATCTTTAAATTAATATAGACAGAAGCGCCATTCCGACTTCAATTTATATGCTTGCGCTATGGGTACATCCAATAAACAATGACCGAAAACTGCCAAGTTTGTAAATAGGGGTTTAAGTTCCAAGATAAATTTATGTTTGTGCTATATACAGGCATTAATAACCATTATTGCTATCAAAATGTGCAAAACTCCACGCAAATAGATATGCTCTCAAGTGAGTCTTTGTTTTCTAGTTCATTGTGCTTTTATTTTTACGGGCTTTGTGCTATCAGTAAAATAAATGAAAATAAAAATATTGCAAAATTAAGTGAATTCATCGACTATCCGTTCTCCAAGCTGATTACTTCGTTTTGCTTGTTAGTGAGGCACAAAGATCAAATGCTTTCATAATTATCATATACAAAACACAGTCCTGGTACCGTATCTTGTCCTATATAACTCCAAATAATTGTATATTCAAAACGCAATTACATCCGTAAATAGGCCAATATCAAATAACAATATCTCACTTTGCACGTTATGAATTTTGTAAGCTTTATTGATGGATGAGTATGAAAAGAGTGATAAACAAATGCTTAGATTGTTTTTACACGTTGGCCAAATGTTAACAAATTGTTAATAAATATTTTCATTTCTTGCTGACAACTTGACACACAATCGTTGAAAAAGCGGAGTTGATAATGTACGCTGCAGATTATTTGTGATGGCACGCCGTCACAGATACGGAACTAAAAATTAATTTTCCATAATTGAATTTGCACAGCTAATTTTAGAGGTCAATTTAGGATGAACAGGAAAGTCTTGATCCAGCTCTGAACCCCATTGAATAACATATATTGGTGGCAAAAACACACAGAAAGCCCCCTTCGTTAACATTGGGTACGTCTGTTAAGATGTGTTTGGGGACCCTGTTTTATGGCAGCAGTGCGAGTGCGCCTATTACCCCTTCCGGGTGGATGTGGTGGTCCTGAAAAGGACCTTTTTGTTTGTTTGAATGCTGCAAGCATCAGTAGGGGAGGCTTGGGAGAGTTGGGCCATAAGGAGCGTTGGGCCACCCACAATATTATGAAAGTTGCAAGCTGTTGTGGCTAGTTGCTGCCATCGATTGGAAGTACCAGACATTATATTTTTATTGACATAAGGGACTTGAGAAGTTCATGCTTACTGTCCATGTTTTTGACAGAAATACATTTTATGCACAAAATAGTAAAATTTGGACTCTAAGGTAAGCGATTTCATATATCTTCAATACTATATAGTACACTGTTCTTGGAGGCTCTGCAAGGTAGCTGTGACAGTCCTCTCCCATCAAGGTATTTTGAAAAATCCATGTGGTCAATGCCAGAGCTAAAATTAAAAAAGAAAAAAATGGTGGGGATGGGGGAGAGTTGGGATACGCAGGGATGGGAGGGTTGGGCCATGGCCCAACTCTCCTCACATGGTGTACCAACTCTCCCATCAGTTGCATTTAGTGAATAATCTTCTCTGTAAAACCTACTACTTTAACTACATACAGTTTAATTAGTACATGAGGCAGAGGGGACAATCACATATAGACCTAACTTGTCCTGTGATAGTGTTCCGAGCCCCCAGTGCAAATCCTGTCACAGCACAAGGTGGGCATATATCTGATAGTCACCAAGGCTACATTCTTTCGAAATATTTATTTAAGTTTGTCTCAAGTAACATATTTTTTCAAGATGCAACGAAAATACCAAAGAAAATCAAATAGAGGTACAACAGAAGATGTTCTAGAGAGAGCAATGGAACAAGTCAGGGGAGGATGTAGCATCCGAGCAGCTGCTAAGGACTTTTTATATAGCAAGAATGACTCTGAAACGATACATCAGCAAGCATGATGATAGCAATGGACACAATAATGAACGAAATGAGGCATTCGGCTATGGAAACTGTCAAGTGAAAAACATGATTTTTTTCTCTAGAGATGGAAACTGACTTGGCAACACATATTAAGATGTTGGCTGGACAATTTCATGGTATGACTAGAAATACATGTCGTGCATTTATTGTGGAATATGCTTTAAAAACAACGTGACCGTGCCTAATCCATGGAAAGAAAATGGAATGCCTGGCGAACACTTTTGGATATAATTTAAAGAAAGAAACCATCTTGCAATCAGAACACCTGAGGCAACATCACTTGCTAGGGCTAGTGACTTCAACCGGTATACCGTGGGCAAATTCTATGACAACCTCGGAAACGTTATGGACCTGCACAGGTTTGAATGCCATGATATTCATAACGTTGATGAGACGGGATGCACGACAGTTTCACCACCTGAAAATATTGTAGCTGGGAAAGGAGTGAAGCAAGTGGGGCCAGTCACCTCTGCTGAAAGGGGGCAACTTGTAACTGCAGTGTACGGCATCAAAGCAGCTGGTTGTGTCATTCCACATATGCTAATATTTCCACGGAAAAACGTCCGTGAGCATTTCACCAGAAGTGCTCCCCCCCCCCCCCCCCCCAGGGTGTAATGGGGCGCGAATTCAACTGGTTGGGTGGATGAGGACCTATTTGTGGACTACCAGAAACATTTCATCCACTACACACGATGCAGCAAGCAAAAGAAAGTTCTGCTTATCTTAGATAACCACGAGGCCCATATTTCTCTGGTTGCGATTGACTTGGCTAAAGAAAATGGTGTCTTTTACTGACAATGCCACCACACACCAGTCATAGGCTTCAGCCTTTTGATGTGTTCTGCTTCAAACCATTCAAGACTGCATATGCTGGAGCTATGGGAAACTAGATGCGAACAAATCCAGGCAAAACTATCACTATATATGAAATACCGGAATTTGTTGCTCATGCTCAGTTGCATGGCCTCACTGCAAAAAACATTATATCAGCATTTCAAAGTACCGGCATTTTTCATTACAACAGGGATTTATTTGATGAAACAGACTTTTCACCAGCAGCAGTTACTGACCAAGATCTTCCAGAGGAGTTGGAAAGAAACAATCCAATTCCTCTTAAACAACTACCAGCTTCCCAGCCAGAGCCCAGTTCTGCTGCAGCACCGGTTCCCCAAACAGAAACAGGTTCTACTGCAACACTAGCCTAGCAGCCAGAACTGAGTTCTACTGCTACGCTTGGCCGACAGCCAGAGCCGAGTTCTACTGCAGCACCAGCCCAGCAGCCAGAACCGAGTTCTACTGCAACACCAGCTCCGACTGAGCCAGGGACAAGTAATTATGTATCACCTGCTGATATTATTCCGCTTCCAAAAGCTGATCCATGAAAGATTACCACCAGAGGTCGCAAAAGAGGGGATACAAAGATTCTAACTGATACCCCAGTGCGTAATAGCATAGCAGACATGCTAATTGCTAAGCAAACGAAAAAACGCAAGTCAAATCAACTAGTCCAACCTAGAGCTAAAACGTCATTATTCAAAAGACGAGCACATAAATCCCCCACTCCGTCATCTTCATCAGAGAGTGATACAGATGATGTGCCTTTTATGGAAAGTGGTGAAAGCGATGCTGATGAGCCAGACTACGAAGTCATTGAAGGTGATTTTGCAGTTGTAAAATTTGTGACGGCCAAATCACGCATTGTTCATTATATAGCGGGGGTTGACGTTATTGATGGAGATGAGTGTGGAGGTGTTTTTCTTCAACGAGAATTCAGTCATCGTCAGATAAAACCTACATTCACGATTGGTGAGCAAGATGAAACATTCCCAAAGAAGGACATCATCAAAAAGCTGCCTGAACCTGAAATGCTTGGTGGCACAGCTCGTTGGGCAGGAAAATTTACATTTCCTTGTTACTTCACACGATGGGATTTCCACTCATTCCTTTATTAGGTATCATTGAACCTATCACTTACTGTGCATCACATAGCACAGGTTTACATTGATGGGGACAAATGTGAAAATGTGCCTCAATATCAGAGTCACTTCAAAATGTGCTAAAGCATGGCGTAATTCCATTGTAAAATTGGATAGTGGGGCTTATGACCGAATAATCAATGACATTATTAAAAAGATTATAGGCCTTACTGGAATATTTTGCTGATCAAGATTGACTTTTTCTAGTGTAGTGTGTATGTTTTAATGCCTATTAATAGTAATTTTGTAAGTTTGGAATTAAATTGTTTACATTTTCCTTCACTAGGTAGTTGTTACATGTCTGTCCCAAGCCTCCCATTTTGTGGCTCAACTCTCCTCGGCTATGGCCCAACTCTCACCACGCCCAGGGAGAGTTGGACCGAGATAACACTTTTCAAAAATTACCTCCTCTTTCTATACACATGCCTGCATTCGAAAATCAGCTGATAAAGATTATATATGACAGTTTGTACATACCACAACCACAGGAATTGTACGCTGTCATGAATGTTGAGAGCATAATACGCCAAAATGTAAAAATTGGCCCAACTCTCCCAAGTCTCCCCTACTGGGTGCGACCACCACGCTTCTTGAAGCAAGTCTGGACCCTCTTTAGCATGCTACTGGTGTGACCTTGGCTATGTTGGCCTGGGGGAATTTAGTTCCATTGGTCTTTACGTCGCTGTGCCATTTGGTCTAGGGTGGCCTTAGGTTCGTCCTACTGGTCCCTGACCCGACAGCCAAGCATGTCCCTTAGCACGTTTGTCTCATGAGTTTTTCAAGGCAATTAATCTTCAAAAGAAAGTCCGGGTGATATTTTGTGATATTACGAAAGCCTTTGATAGGGTGCACCATTCAGATTTGATACATTACCTGCAAAATGCTGGATTTCGTGGTCCTTTGCTTCACTGGCTGGAACACTATCTTCATGCAAGAACCCAGGGGTTGTTATTCAGGGCCAGGCCTCGTCTCGGGGTGACATCAAAGCAGGTGTCCCCCAAGGTTCAGTTTTAGGGCTATTGTTGTTCCTTGCATATGTAAATAATAAAGTCGAAATCTTTTTCTTTTTGCTGATGATACGGCATTATATATTACAGGCGATGATCCAGTTGAATCAGCAGAGTCATTAAACCAAGACCTAGATTCATTGACACAATGGTATAATCAGTGGCTCCTCTCCTTTAACCCTAATAAAACTAAATCAATGGCAGTTAGCAAGAAAACAAAAACTGTAGATCATTTCAATCTGATAGTTTTTCCTCCCAGTCAGGGGTTTTTATGCATCTGCTTCTTCTTATTCTTGCCAGTACTTATGTATTTTGCATTAACGTGTATACGTTTGATTTTGTCAAAATGTGATGTTAATGTAACTTGTGTGTATATGTGTGGATGTTTGTATATATTGCATAATATCACGTTTGTATGATTGATGCGGCAATAAAGTTTCAAGTTTCAATCATAAGAGTCCTGAAAATGTTACTGTACACAAGCACTTGGGTGTTTGTTTTTCTGCAGATCTTTCATGGTCAACTCATGTGAACCATATGTTCCAAAGCTGGTAAGTTGGTTCGTATCCTGAAACGTTTACAGCAGAAATTCAACAGGAAATCGTTGGAATCACTCCACTTTTCGTTTCTACTACCATGTCTTGAATATGCAAGCGTGTGTCTGGGTTGGATGGACACAACATGACAAAGATAGACTGGAAGTTATTCAGCTGCCTACAGCCCAAGTAGTGGCTGGGGCACACGCCGAAACAAGCATTGAACAGATCTATATTAAGATAGGTTGGGAAAAATTGGCAGAACGAAGGAGAAAGCAAAAACTGGTACTGTTGTTCAAGATTATTAAAGGGACTTGCTCCTGGATATCTTTATTACCTGAAATGGTTTTGTTCAGAACTAAACAAGTACGGACCATAGAAGCCAAACGAAACACTTTCTAGAACTCCTTTCTTCTCTCTGCCATTCGTGATTGGAATTCGCTACCTAGAAGTGTTAGAAGTATTGATCACATGGACGACTGTAAGAGTAAGAGAGAACTAAACAAAACAAAACCTAAATTTAACGATCTTCAGTATGTTGTTGGAAGGAAAATTGCAGTTATTCTTGCCAGAATGAGGATGGGCTGTAGGCAGCTTAATAGCGACCTGTTTATAATAGGTGTTGTAGACTCCACTTTATGTTCATGTGGTGCGGGTATAGAAAACAGTTATCATTATTTCTTGCAGGGTAATAAATATATCTCGCAAAGGAATGATCTACAAACAAATAAAATACCCTTGGAAATTTCCACTTAAGAACTTTATTTATTTATTTATTTATTTATTTATTTATTTATTTATTTATTTATTTATTTATTTATTTATTTATTTATTTATTTATTTATTTGAAATAGTGAGAAAGGAAGTACAAAGGATAGGAACGAGCATATTTTCCAAGCCATTTGCAAGCTGTACATGAGTACACACAAAATTCTGGAAGGTTTAAAATATGAGGAATATTCATTTTGGTCAGAAATCACGCTTTTTACTTCTGTTAAGGACAGTTAATATGTGTAAGCTCACATACCGATTCAATACCTTCATCTTCTATTTCTTAAGTGGAAGTCCTGTATACGTCTATCTATCTGTGTAATAGTGTCTACCATATCAATGTTGTATTGTAATATTTGTACAAGAAGCCTTAATATAAGCTTGTGAGCCTGTTGGTCAATTGTGTTTAATATATATGTTTAAATCAAGGCAAATTCTTAATTCGTCTGACCACATTACACTTATGCACTGATCTCTGGTCCAGTCAGTATGCTCCGGACACCAGTGTATCCGTGCAACCTTGTGTGCAGGACTGAGAGGGATGTGGCTGGCAGGGCAGCATGATTTCAGTTTGGCGGACCCCAGCCTCCTGCTGATTGTATGCCGTGATGCTGCAATACTCTTGGCCTGGCGCCACTCTGACAAAACTTCTCTTCCGAAAGGAACCTGTGTCTCTTTGCATGCTACAGCAGGTAACGGTCGGCCCTTTCATCTGAAATTCCTTTTATCTGGCATCCTCTTGTTTCGTGAAAATGGTTCCGCCACCTCTGTAGGCCTACTGCTGACCTGGAGCACCCCATTCTCCTTGCAACCACACACTGGGAAAGAACAGCCTCCAACATGCCAATGATCAAGCCTTTGTCGAATTCAGACAGCTGTTGGTAGCTCTTACGCCGTGGCATTATGGATTCACATTGATTCCTGTGTTGCCAGTGGTCTCTAACAAGCGCATAGACACCCCCCAATACCAGACACACTTTTCGCACCTTGTGGCTGTTATTTCATTTCCAGGACATTTTGTTTTTGTGAGAACACTCAAACATACTTTTCGCTGACCTGGTCATGTTGCACAACAGTCCATGAAATACAACAATTACTTTGGGGCAGGCCCACTTTGTACCGAAACAAAGCTCACATACTGGAACGTATTGATGCAAACATTAACAATGTGTAAGCCTGTATCTTTTAAAACAACGGGATTCAAAGATTTTAAAGCTGACTTGCATGACAACTTTAAGAGCTAGTTGTCAAATAAACAGATAGATTTGATACAAGCATTTGAAATGGTATGTGCCTCTTCAAAGCTGTCCGATCCTGGCCAAACCGGTCTACAGTGACCGGTATTATAAAATCTGGTCTGCTTTGTCCGTTTTGTTAAACGTCCTTTCTCGAAATATTTTCATTGCAAATTTCAAGGAAAATTTTACAAGATAGCACGCCAATAGCCATGGTGCGCCAGGCAAAGCCGTTAACTTAGTCAAATAATGTGAGATTTTTGAAGTTTTATAATATTTGTATACATGTAGGCAGTCTTTCATCCATATGTCCTTCATTAACCAATACATGTAAATTGTAATGTCTGGATGAATAAACATACTGATGTGCAGGACCACTTTGATGCACACATACATAAGTAGTTATACCAGCCTACTTTCAATGTAACGCATTCTGAAAGTACATATACACAAAATTCAATTGTGGACTGTCCGGAAAAGATTCATTAAATCAAGTCGGGGTGTGTTCACGCTAAAAACACACCAAGCATAAGCTCTAATGTTGCACCTTGACTTCACAGAAGTATCAGGGCAATTGAAGTAACCACAATACTGAGAGACCTTTCTGCTGACATATGGATTATTTTTGGAAAATCTAAAATAATTCAAAGGTGCTCACAGCAAGGTAATGGTCGTTTTTTAAGGGGACCAATCTACCCAGAAAGATCATCCTGAATTGCAACTTATTTACTGTAAATCATGTAAGACGTACAGCTTTGTTGGGGATGGTAACTGGGGAAAGGTGCGATGAATGTGCAACAGGCGGCTGTTTCGCTGAGCACTTTCATTATTCACTGGTAGAAAAGGGTATCTCAATGTTTAACTTAAACGATGCTTATTTTGTAATATTTTAGGCGTTGTAGCACAAATGGAGTTGCTGGTACAGTCTCCACCACCAGGCGTCGCTTGTAGCATTTCCTGTTGCAAGCGCAATCCAGCAGATTGAAGTGGGGTACGTTACCCTGGCAATCATTTCATGCCACAGTCAGAGAATGGAATATTATACACTTTCAAAGGCACCGCTTTTTTTAACCACTCTTAAAATAGGCTTTTAAATTGAAAATCCTTGTCTATAATGGAAAGCAGCTGGGCTGCATTTCTGATATGGTGGGACGATAGCTAAAGAATTACCCATACATGCCATCAAACACTTTTTATACTGCTAATTTATTTAATTGTAGCATTACCTGTTGCAAGTGCAGTTCAGCAGACTGAAGTGGGGTACGTTACCCTGGCAATCATTTCATGCCACCGCCAGTGTATGGAATATTGGACACTTTCAAAGGCAGCACCTTTTCGACCAGCTTAAAATAGGCTTTTACATTGAAAATCCTTGTCTATAATGGTAAGCAACCGGAATGTGTTTCTGATGTGATGGGGGCGATAGATAAAGAATTACCCATACATAACATAACCACCAAACACTTTTGATACTGCGGATTTATTCAATTTTGCTCTGTTCTAATTTTCGCTTATTTCGCTGATGCTTCAAACTCGTGATGTTAAGAACACAGTGAAAAAGTTTTTAGCATGGCATTGATTGAAAGTAAATCTAAAAGAGTAACTTTAAAGTCACAGTAGGAGGTTCAAAATGCAAAAAACCGTGAAAATAAGTGTCCTTGAATGTAAATGTATTCAAAGAGTATTGTCCCTCCCAGGAAGCACAGTGCCGCCGCCCCACCTAGTTACACTTTCACTGTTCTACACACACACACACGCATGCACGCACGCACGCACACACACACATATCTAATATTTGTTTAATATATTATTCCACTATTGTAATGAAATTTACTCAAAGGACTAAATGCATGCTTAATGTGAATTATGCACAAACATAATGCAATGCACATGCAGTCCGAATATCGGCATAGGTTCCTCTGTATCAATCCTGAAAATAATAATTGGATTACTAATCTTTCAAAAAGAAAAAAAAAGCAACTAGAAAAGAAGATTTGCTTGTCTGTGTGCCTTCACAACTTGTAAATATTAAATGCTACAACTTTTGTCGTTTGTTTCTTCACATTCCATTAAGCTTATGACTAGATGAAAATTTCAAAAGGCCAAATGACCTTGACCTTTGAAGGTTACATGTAAAATGCAAGTGTTACAATATCTGCAATTTAAGCCCAACATGAACCAAATCAGATGAAAATTAACCAAGTTATGGCTAGAAGAAAATTTCAAATGGCATTGACCTTTGATCTTTAAACATTACATGTAAATTACAAAAATGTGCAGTGTTCAAATAGCTCCAATTTGAGTCCAACATGATTAAATATTGACCAAGTGATGGCTAGATGAAAATTTCAGAGATCCAAATGATGTTGACCTTTGGCCCTCATTTGCATTGCCAGGTTTGGAGTTTCTACGTATAAAAGTTTTCAAATAAAATGTCGGACAAATTTGCCGGTAACGAAAGAAAGAAAGAAAGAAAGAAAGAAAGAACAGAGAGAGAGAGAGAGAGAGAGAGAGAGAGAGAGAGAGAGAGAGAGAGAGAGAGAGAGAGAGCTGCGTTGGCACACAGACATAATATTTTTTAAAGCCTGCAAACGGGAAAATAGCACAATACCACGATGTGAGGCGGTGCTGAGGCATAAACTTTGTTAAACTGTCCACGTTTGGTGCTGGTTGAAAGGAGTAAACCCCTCCCTCGGGGATATTTCCCCAAATTTGGCAAGGGTGTGCGACTTAAACCTTATAAAAACCTATCCTTTGTGTCAAATGTGCCCCCCCCCAAAAGAGAAAAAAGTGAACTTCAGCAGAAAATTTGGTGCAATTTGGGACCATCTAAGGCAAAAAGCAAACTTTTATTCAAGTAGATTTTCAGGAAAATGATAATTGACTTAATTTAGTGAGGGTAGCTTGATAAACAAAGATAAACAAACGTTTATCTTCCTCAGGACCTTCCAGATTAGTACTACATACATGGGATATGCTGTTACATAAAATAAAATAATTCCAATGACAACATAAAATCACGCAACAAGGTTATGAGTGATAGCTGAAGAAAATTATAAAAAGCTAAACAAAAGCTATGTAGTTACATAGGTCTAGAATCATCTGTTATAAAATCAGAGTAGGAATGCAACTTTAAAACTTTATGGGCTCAGCTGATTTCTTGCATCTTCTTGCAGTGAGTACTCAGACTCAGATTCAGACAGACCCAGACGTAGATTTATTTGACTGATTACAAAATAATATAAGCAGATAATACCAATATAAAAATTATAAACAACAAGATATGTTTGTAAAACATAAATGCCCCCCGCCCTCATTACCCTTGCCCTCGCTATCCTATTGCTAGTGGTAGATGGGGCACTCGTGACCTTACAAAATTAGTGATGGTTGATCATACATCAATGTCACATATCTTTAAACTTTAACCTAGCCCTTAAAAAATGACTAAAAACCTGGACAATATAAAAGTTATAGCTGAAAATTTAGTCATCATTTAGTAACCATATTCAGCAAAGTGGCTTTATGACCTTGGAAATTAGGGCAAGGTCACTCATTTTCACTTGACCTTCTTCAGTTATTGTGCAAAAACCACAGGAAGTCCACTGTCTGTGTGTGACCCTCAAAACTGGGTCAAGGTCACCCATCTACAAACTCAAACTAGCCCTTATAGGCAACCATATAGCTGTGCAATATAAAGTGCTACCTCTAAAATGCAAGTTATCATGCAGAAACAGTATTCAACCAAATGGTTCTGTGACCTTTGAAATTAGGTCAAGGTCACACATCTTTAAACTTGACCTAGCCCCGAATACGGACAATTATCCAGTGCAATATTAAAGTCTTGGTTTAAAAACCTCTTCAGTTATCATGTGGAAACCAAAGTTAACTCAGGTACCAACGTGACCTTGGAAATTAAATCAAGGTCACCAAACTTTTAAACTTCTTCTAGCCCTTAGCAGGAACTATAGACCTGTAAAGTATTCCATTCCTAACTTAAAAATGTCTTGAGTTATTGTGCAGAAACCACAGGAATTCTACAATCTCAATCTCTCTGTGACCCTGAAAACTGGGTCAAGGTCACCCATCTTTAAACTCAACCTAGCCCTTACAGAGAACCATAAAGCTGTGCAATATAAAAGTTCTAGCTCTAAGGTATAAGTTTTCATGCAGAAAGCATGAAACCATATTCAGTAAAGTGGCTCTGTGACCTTTAAAATGAGGTCAAGGTCATCTATCTTCAAACTTCGTCTAGCCTCAAATATGGACTATAATCCTATGTAATATAAAAGTCCTACTTAAAAAATCTCTTCAATTATTGTGCGGAAACCAAAGTTAACTCAGGTACCACTGTGACCTTGGAAATTAGGTCAAGGTCACCCATCTTCAAACTTTACCTAGCTTTTGACTAGAATAATACACCTGTACAGTATCAAAGTCCTAGCTTAAAAACTTCTTCAGTTATTGTGCGGAAACCACAGTCTACCGACCGACCGGCCGACCGACCGACCGACATGTGCAAAGCTATTTGCCCCATCTTCTTCAAAGGGGGGCATATATATATATGACTTACATATAGAAAGGGAAGAAGGTATTTCAAGACAAAAAGTCAGGATGAACCGCGCTAAGGATATTCAGTCCGCTATAGCGGGGGCCACCTTTGGGTATGTTTACATGAAGTGTGAATATATTTATATAGTCGTTAATCTGCGGATTTCAGAGTATTTATTGATAAGGAAATTTTTGATATAATTGGAGAAACCATAGTATGAATGGGTTGTGACTTTTCCTTTAATATTTTGTGGCAACTCTTTTAGAATTCCAGGGATATAATAACGAATACAGTTCTTGGTGGAGGCTTTTAAAGGGAGGGGTTGACGAAGAATGTGTCTATGTCGGGTGTTATGCGTATGGGTAATCGGTAAGGGAGCAAACATATTATCAAAGTATCTAGGTAACTGATTTTGGTTATATCTATGGTATAATTTCCGTGCTTTTAGATGTAATAGATCCTGGACCTTTAGTACGTTAAATTGTTTAAAAATGGGTTCCGTATGTGCATAGTAAGTTGAAGAACTTACAAGGCGGATTGCTTTCTTTTGCAGTGTTACAACTCGATCATATGAATGGCCCAAAGCAAGAATAGAATGGTTAAGATGAGGAACAAAGAGTTATAAATGAGCAAGAGATCTGAAGTGGGTAAATAACTGTGAAGTCTCTTTAGCGTACCTATTATATGAGGTTTCCAGTCAAGATTTTCATGTATCATGAGTCCCAGGAAGTCAAATTCGGTTGTTCTTTCTCGGGGAATGTTATTAATTGAAAGATTAATGTTTAGATTAAGTTTACGTTGTGGAAAATGAAAGATCATGTAACTGGTTTTGGAAACATTTAAAGATAGTTTATTTGCTACAAGCCAGCTGTGTACTTTGTCTAGCTCAAAATTAAAATTTGCTGAGAGATTTTCAGTATTAGATCCATTGTTGAAATGAAAGGAGCATAGAGAGTTTATGAGGGTTGTGTCATTGGCATAGAGAATAGCAGTAAATTTTGAGGAGGCCAGATAATCACTTTTGCCAACTTCAATTTATCAGGGAAAATGCCAGTGACTAAGGACTGGTTAATGATTAGCATCAGAGGTTGAACTAAAGTATTACTAATGCCGTTGAGAAGTTTCATAAATAATAAATCGTGGCCGGAGCTCGTTTTAGGCTTCAACTTATTGAAAATCGTTTGAACATCATTAACAGACACCGGAGAAAAGAGAAACACGTTGTCATGTTGATTAGTAAGATAAGTAGTAAAGGCTGGTACATTAGTTGAATTTAATTTAGAAGCTAATTTGGGGCCTGTTTCTGTAAAAAAAAAAAATCATTGAAACGTTTGGCTATTTCACCTTTGTTTGACGTTTGTGTGCCATCCACTTTGAAAAACTGCGGGAAATCTTTTTTCTTTTCATTTATACTGAGAATTGACCTGATAGTATCCCAAGTCTTCCTAGTGTCTTTTTTTTAATTTATCAAATTGGTAATGGTAATAGTTTTGCTTACATTGACGGATAGTTTTATCCAGGATGCACTTGTAAGTCTTTATGTTCAGTTTGATAACTTGATATTGATAGGATTCAGGATTAGTACACTAATTTGCGCTACAAATTATCTTTATATTTTATGGATCATTCGTCACCCAAGGTGAGAATTTATGTTTATATTTGTTAAATTTTACAGTTTTGATAGGCAAATGCTTCTTCATCGAAATGAGGATATTGAATCTTTCATGACTGACATGGTACCTATATTATCAACTCTATCCAATGAACGGTCCGACAAAATGATTGTAGGTGACTACAATATTGACATGTTGAAAACAAATACAAGGGAAAAATACTCAGATTTTCTATACTTAATGCTCAATGACGATTTTCGAGTAAAAATCTTTGCAATCCGACACTGCAAAAGAGTTCCTGTATGTCAAAAATATTTATATAACCAAGATAGCAAAGTAGTGTATGCAGTATTGAACGCATGCAAAAACCTTATGTTGCCTATTCACTTACAATTATTTGATACTTGATTTCTACCAATTCTGTTGTATGGTTCTAAAGTTTGGGTCCTTACCGGATTTTTTTTTTATTATATAGATTGCAATTGGGTTTTTATAAGTTAGCGCTTGGAGTAAAACGGAGAACTCCGAATTTCGGTGAATTAGGCAGATGTCTAGTAGATGTTCATATACAATGCCGGGTTCTTGTTTTCTGGGCTAATTAAAAGTGTAAATGAAAAGTCCGAAAAGTTTTCAAATAAAATTTATAGATTGTTACTTACTTTGCATCAGAGAGAAATATACAGTTCAAAATAAATATTAACTGTCAAATGGCTTAATGACCTTGGCCATACAGATGTAAGACAAAGATAGTCAGTAAATGTTAAATGGTTTGAAAATCAGGACAAACTTAAACTAGAGGACCAATATAAACAGAAATGGCATTCTTGAGTATATGCTTACAAAAGATGTGTCATTTGTAGAATTTATAAAGATATATTTGATTTGAGAAATATCTTCATAGTCTACCAAAAGGTCATGCAATAAGATTATGTAATGTCAGAACAGGTAATCACAAATTACCACCAGTATTATTGCAATATGATGATATACCAAAAGAGCAACGAATATGCGACTCAGAAGTAGGACATGAGTTTCATGTTTCTGTAATGTAATTTTTTAAGAAGGACAGACAGAAATTCTTGCATGAAATGGTATAATTAGACCCAACTGTCCTCAATTCAGGAATCTGGTGACTTTAAATGATCAGAATGAATGAATTTATGTAAATTTGTCAAAATAATTAATAATTTTATAAGGTGATCATAATACTTTTATTTGGATAAAACTAGCCCTTTACACCGGGGGCACCGACAGGCCGGGGGTAAAACCTGCGATGCGTCCAAAATACATGTAGAATATGCAAAACATATGCAAATAAGATATAACACAGCAAGCAAAACTGTTTCATAAAACCATACATGTCACAAATGTTATGTCCCATCCACCAAGGACTTCCCAGGGGGCCCAGGCAGGATTTTGGATTGGGTGGGTGGGGGTTCAAATGATATGAAGAATCGACCTGCGAGCAGCCTTCGCCTGCGAAGCCTTGCCAGGGGGTCTGTGGGCATGCCCCCGAGAAAATATTGAGATCCAAAATGCAAATAGTGAATTTAGTGGCTAAACTAAGTTTCTAAGTGTTAAATTCATTCACCAAGATTTTGGAAAAAGGGAAACCATATAAAGCCTAAGATTGAAACAGTCAAGCTTCATTATTTTTAACCACCCATACTTGCATCAACATAAATATCTCCATTCTAGTAATTTTAAGTCCCTGAAACATTATTTATAGTCCCTTAATCTAATCATTAGATGTTAAAAATTTAAAGACCACTGATTGCAGCAGTTTTAATTTTTGATGTCTGGTCCCTTTGCTCCCTGCTTTACTACTAGATTGAAGATGGAAGAGGAAAATACGTAATGAAAGTATAACCATTGAGACTCTGAAGAATAATATTCAGCACAATTTTTTTTATATTTCTTTTCGTCCAAATATAAAATCTACTTGATTTTTAAGAAGTTGGACCTGCAAGTTTGACCTTCTATTTCAGTATATTTCTCTGTACACTATAGCCTGAAAATAATTTTTAAAATGTTTATTTTATCGGCAGGCACAAAAACAGTTTTGGCCTGCGCAGTTCATGTCATCATTCATTCAGCACATTTGGTCCAGTCAATCTACCCCGAAATAGGGCCCAACCCGGAACAAATTGCAGCAAAAGATTATCCCATGGTGTTAGATACTTTGAAATGTCCTTTATAACATATCCAAAGTGCCAAGAAATCTAAGACCGGGGGAGGTGTGAAATATGCGAGTTAAATTTTGAGATTTTCTTTGGCAAAAATATAAAATATCATTGTTTACGAAAGCATTTGGCCAATTGCTCCAAAATTGCATAGGAGTACTTTTGAATATTAGTAGATACTATGCTATTCAACATAGAGCACTGCAATGTTTCCAATATATATATTTTTGAAAATGTATGGTTTTTTGCATTTTTTATAATTTCGGCGAAGCCACGAGCAGTATTGGGCTGAAACTTGATGGGGATGCTTCCTAACTCGGGGCAATATATCTATACATTTTTTGTGTCATTGCCATAGCTGTCCAACTTGCACTATTTTTTTTAATGTGGATGGTTATCAATTTCTGGCTGTGAATCACTTTTCACATGTTAGCCTGAATAAGTATCAGGTTGATGCTATTTGTTGTAAGGGTTTCACCCTCTGAACTGTAGATATCACATAACACATCCTTGAAGGGCGACACTGTCCTTGCAAAAAGTTAAAGCTCATTGTTTAATATCCCATTTCATTGTCTTTGCGACCTATATTGTATTTGTGCAGAACTACTTCAGGAAATGCCCAGCAACAGATTAAGGACAGATGTGTGGTGTGGTGAACACATCGTTGATTTGTCTTGTGCCTTCTCTGGAGGATACTGAATTTGAAATACGCACATTACTGGTGCATTTTTAGGTTTTTGGTGTGGGACTACACGAGTGATTCGTTCATTGTTTGTTCAGCAGGGCTTTGATTCTCTTGTATGTATGCTTTGCTCATAATGGGAGAGGTAGTGTGAAGTGCTTTGCCAGGTGTGTGTATTTGCAATAATGAAATTATTGATATTGTCAAATGCTGTCTGTGAATGTGCGGAGCCACCTACTCGTATATCCATAATAATTAAATAAATAATATATTGACAACTACTAAACTGTGTTAGACTAGGAATTCCTAGTCTCAGATTGGGGCAAGGCCAGTTGCCTAGCAACAGACTGGGCATGTTGGTGAAAGTGGAACCATAGGGTAGGGGTATGGTGGAAAATGCAGTGTGGCTTTAAATAATTTGGTGTCTTGAACTGGAAGGAATAGTAACGAGTGAAATCCAATAAGAAACTTCATTTACATGTGCAAAACCACTGGTAAAAAGTCAGGTGGGGTCACCCCTCCATCCCCGTCTTCACTAAGTACCTCAGCTGTGACAGAGCTCTATTTTTAGATGGTGCAAATTAGTATGGCTAAAAGTTGCATAACTTATGTATGCACACTAGCAGGTTGTGCCTGCATCACACAGACCACAGAGGCTTGCACAGAAGCTTGGCTGGGCTGTGTAAGACATACGGATAGGATTACACAGAGGTTTATGTTGTAAAATTGAAAGTAAAGTGAGTTAGACTACTTTGAGGCAATTTGAAAAAAGTATTTTCCATCATCCAAGAGATAAGTTGGGTGCATTGAAGTAAGAATTGGAGCTTGTTACACTGATGCTGCTTTGTGTCAAGTGTGGCTTTCCAGCATAGTTCCTGAAAACCACTTGATTACGCTAACTGGTTGTATCTGTTATACACTGGAGTACTGAAGTACCCATTGTCCAATCCCAACTACACAATATCATTTCATTGTATGCTCCTTTTACATTGCAAACTGTACTGTATGGTTCTCCTAACTGCACCCTGACAGAGAACACCCAAATTTTCTCTGCAGTTCAAGATTTTATTGTGCTCTCTGGAAGATTCACATAAGCAGGTATTGGCTGAGGAATTATTTGTTTTTCTTACTCAAAACTTTGTCTGAATTATGTACCGAGCAAACAAAATTATGAATTACTTTGAATGTATTGAGCCCCCCTTTCTGTCCCTGTTCAACTGTGAAGTCTTCTCATTCTTGTATCACGGCAAGTCGGTGGGCCCTGCCTCACTGTCACTGTGCAGCGATTGTGTGTCTGTTGGTGTCCTGTTTAATTGTTGTCTAGTCGTCCACAAGAGGGATTTATAAAGGGCTAAGCCCTATTCCCAATTGTCAATTGCCGATGAGAATATTGTATTTGTACATTTTTGAAAAAAAAAAAAAAAAACGTTTAAACCACCCATTATACACTGTCGTAACATCGCGTACCGATCGTATACACTGTAGTACTGGAGTACCTATTGTACACTGTCGTAACATTTTCGTACAGATAATACACTGTTGTACTTGAAGTACCCATTGCACATTGTCATGCTGATAATAAACTGTAGTACTGAAATACCAATTGTACATTGTCATACCAATAAGCTTTGAAGACACGTACATTGTCATACCAATAAGCTTTGAAGACACACACACTGGTTGCTATACAGCAAATCATCTTTTCTAGTTTTGTCTGAAGTGCGAGCCAGCTTTTAATTCGAGTGTCACTAAATGCCGGCCAAGTGAGTAGAAAGTGTTAGACATTTTTGATGCCATTTTTACACAGAACACAAGTCCCTGAAGGTGCAACATTCCTTTTATGTAAATCTTGAATACCCATCACACCATGTTGCCCACCAATCTGATTTTGAAACGTTTCCTGTCACTGTACAAGCTTTTTTTCAGTTACTATCGCTTCATGCTACATGTATTTTATGGTTGCCTCGTATAATTGTACCTTTCCAATTTGGGGGAATAAATTCACTTTCAACTTAAACATCACCTTCAACTTCAACTCCAATGCCGATGACTCAACTACTCATGGATGTGGAACAGTTAGACGTTTGTTAAATTGCCGAAATTTGAGAAAAGAAGTCTTCAGAGCGGCACATATACTTACGGTTGTCAGTAATGGAGGTGTCCGGGGGGAGGGGAGGGGAGGGGAGGGAGGAAGCTGAGAAACCACTGGATTCAGCGCCTTTAGGTCTATCACTTTGCATACAAATACCGCAACCCTGTAAAACTAGCGGTCAATATCGACCGGTTTTGCTTCATTGTGAAATCGACCTACACTCTTGATATGCATCGACACAGGTCAGTTCACACTGGCTTCCGATATTGTGTCGTTTTACTTCATGAAAAATGGGCATAGAATACTAAAACATCGGTATCTTGGAAAACCGCGGCTTTTTGCTCGGATAAATCATCACTCAGCAGATCTTACTGGGAACCATTTGTCTGCCATCCGCTCGTCATCCACCCGAATAATTTATCTGTCGCACTGATGTTCTGCTTTCAGTATTTTATTGATCAATTTGGGAATACGGATTTCCCGAACTCTTCTTGGACAGCGATATTGAAGAGGATAGAATTTACAATAAGACACGGTAATTGTTAAACCACAGAAGTATCCGTAAGTGTAAATAATGCACAAACACGACAAGTAGGAGCTATACCATGCATGTAGCAATCTATCCTTTTATTAAAATCTGCTAGTTAAGCATCAAATCCTTTCGATTTTTGTGTACATGGACAACCTCCAAATAGTTTTGTTATCACCAAAAGAACAACCATAATAACCCTGCAGCAATGTTGTTGTTTGGGGAGCGGGAGTAATCTGATTTAATATAGAGAGAAATTAAACGACCGCAAACCTGAAAACCCAGGTACTAGTTGAACACTATCAAATCCGATAATCAAAGAGCAAAATCCCATAACAGCTCCCTTCAGATAAATTCGAATACTCTAAGACTTTTAATTTGGACGTATGTACACTATCAAGTCCGATATTCAAAGAGCAAAATCCTGTAACAGCTTCCTGGAGGTCAATTCGAATACTCTTGGTTTAAACATATTTTATTTCAAAAAATACAATTGGGAAAAAGGCAATGCCTATATTAATCCCTCTCGTGTTACTAATATAAAAAATATGTAAACATGTACGAATAGTTGAATTAAGTGCAACTACACTAGATATGTAGATAAGTAAATATATATATATATATATATATATATATATATATATATATATATATATATATATATATATATATATATATATATATATATATATATATATATATGAAAAGAGAGAGAGAGAGAAAGAAAAGGAAAAAACAAAGACTACGAGACACAGGACGGTACAATGACGCAGACACAACACTTAGAAGGTACACACCCACGATATTTACAGGACAGATAGGGGACTTCCAGCTAATCTTCGGTGAAAAATATATATACGTGTACAGGTTAGCGCACATATACCCTAATACAGATACATGTACATCTGTATGAATGTATATACATATACATGTGCATATGTACACAGATACACATGCAAACAAAGATAATAATAATGTCTTTTATAAAAGATAATATTAATGTCTTCTGAATTTAATGTAATTTAATTTACGGTCGTTTAAATCTGCCTGACAGAAGGATAAAATTTTGTACGGATTTAAAGATAATTTTGTTGTTTGCTTTGAACAACTTTTGCTTCCATATAGTAAGGTATTTAGAGTGAAAGGAGCCAGGGGTACTACTAGTGACTGTAGAGAATTCCTATGTGCGGTGATATTCGGACATTCAAAGAAAAAGGGGAAAGAAGTTTCGGAAGGAGCACCATATGTACATGCAGGGGAACTAATTAAACCAATTTTTCTCTTATAATTTGGACATATGTATATGTACATCATATATATATATATGACCTGAAACGGATGTAGGTCAAAGAAACATGACACGAATTTGCCACACTTCCTTACGCTGTTTGGATAAATTAAGTAATAAATTGGGACACACAGTTTATCTTTCAAACAGGGAACAAAAATATTTCTAATGAGTTGCCTGGCCCTGTGACACAGTACTAATTTCCCACGGGGCCCATAAAATTCACATTATACATTATTAAACGTATAATGTGCAAACAAAGTACATGAGTGAAATGACAATATAACAAGACAAATAAAAAATAAAAACTGTACAATCGTAACTTTAAAACGGGGGGGGGGGAGGAAGAAATGGCCCGTGCTAAATTGGTTGAACGTCACATACATACATACATACATACATACATACATACATACATACATACATACATACATACATACATACATACATACATACATACATACAAACATACACATGGCCTAATACACTTTTCAGTAGGCTACATTTTACATTTATTAGTGGTAAGTGCGCTGGTCAAAACAGGAACTTTTAAACACATGTCGCGTGTAACACAGTCTAGTGCGGACAATTGAAATTATTCCTCATCATAATTCTCTAAATTTGACTCGGTCCTAGTCCAAGAAGTATATTTTTCCGGGAAGAAAACATATAGGGGGTGGGGTGGGGGTGGGTACAACAATGCAATCTACTTAAATATCAAGGAGCCACAATTTAAGAGGCACTCTATTAACTGTACTTGAGCTGACACCTTCTCATATTTAGACCTAACGAAGGGCTCGGCTCAGCCAAAAATGTAGTTGGGGGTGAGGGTGCCTGGGGAAGAGAATAGTGGGTTGCAGTTCCCTACGTCGTCAGTATGGCTGAGCGGTCTTGGAGAAACGTTTTTCAAGATTTTGCTGTAAAAAATGAAGAAAAAAATCACGTAAAAAATCCGAAAATCACTGGAGCATGACCATTTGTACACACATGGTGAGACCCACCCAAGGTGCATCTCCACCAAGTGAAAAGTGCATGTGGGTCACGGATTTAGAGAAGGAAGTCAAAATGTCAATTTCCATTGCAATCCTCATTTACTTTGGGACATGGTAATCAATAGGAATGCATGTATGGAGCGACAAGTTCCCACATTGAAAAGTTCGTTATAAGCCAGGGATCCACAGAATCACCACCTAGTGAATAGTTTTGTTTAACACTCCCACAAGCTACATTTCCACCAGTTTTCAGAACAATCTTCATCACGGTTTTGGGGAAGACGAAAATGTCGGACACACACGGAATTAAAATTAGAAAAGAAGATTTGCTTCAAAGCAAATCTGTCTGTGTGCCTTCAAAAGTTGAAAATATTAAATGTTCAACTCTTGGGCTTTGGTACTTCACATCCTATAAAGCTTATGGTTGGATGAAAATTTCAAAGTACAAATGACCTTGACCTTTGACCTTTAATCTCTACAGGTCACATGTAAATTGCAAAAATGTACAGTGTTACAATACTCACAATTTAAGTCCAACATGATCAGAATTGGATGGAAATTGGCCGAGTTATGGCTAGGTGAAACTTTCAAATGCCCAGATAACATTGACCTTTTACGTTTAAGGGTCACACGTAATTTTCAAAATGTGCAGTGTTGCAATAGCTATAATTTGAGCCTAATATGATCAAAACTGGATAAAAATTGACCAAGTTATGGCTAGAAGAAAGCCACCATCGAAAGTGGCCTTTGACCTTGAAATGACCTTTGACCTTGAGATGACCTCTACCTGAAGTGGTCCTTGACCTTTAAAATGACATTTTTGGCTTTATAATGACATTTTAACCTAAAACTGACCTTTGACCTTGACATTTGAGATGACCCTTGCCGTGCAATGATCGAACTCCGATACACTCGGAACCACATATACTATAGTATATAAGATATTGAAGATTTACAACTTTAATTAGCCTTCATTTGCATAATTTTGAAAAGCATGACCTCTCATTATAAAAAGGCGAGACTTGATCTATAGAAGTATAATTGTGCCAAGTTTGGAGTTTCTACGTATAATACTTTTCAAATGAAGTGTCGGACAAATTTGCCTGTAAAGAAAGAAAGAAAGAATTCACAGAAAAACAATATGTCTGTGTTGGCACACAGACATACAAAAAATCACAGCGCAACCTGGTGAACAAAATAATGAGGGTATAAAGCTCCACGGAAGTGTCCCTGTGTAATCTAGAAGCAATTGGCTAAGTGGTTTCGGAATTGATTTTGTAAAATTTTCAAAAGATGCACAAAAATATTCATAGATAATCTAAAAATCACTGGAGCGTGACATTTCCACAAGTTTGGTAGAGGCTCAACCAAGGTACATCCCCACAATTGAATCTGGCTGACGGTATTTTGAGAAGTCGAAACTGTGAAATGTGGACGGACGACCACGGTCGACGATGGACGATGAGCGACCGAGCCTCCTAGAAGCTCCGCTGCACTGACAAGTCAGCTGAGCTGAAAATGTTTATTCGTTTTATTTGCTCTTGCTTTCGAATATTAATTGACAGTAACCACTATGTACTTTCACGGGAAGATGTAGTATATATCAAACATCATTCAGTCATCATTGCATCAATTTTGGTAAAAATTGCCCTTTAATGATCAAGGACGAAGTGCACACACTCTATTGAGCATCACCAGCATATACCAAATTATGTGCTACACCGACATTAATTGTATTTAAGTTCATTGCTTTTCTGAGTAAATTGAGGCCATTTTTCAAAATGGACATCCATATGAGAAGGAATAATCTGCAATCCTAATGTTTTGTGTGGCTAAATATCCCTGCATGGTTCCTGAGCTGGTGCCATATTTGGAGGTTTGTACAGACGCGTGCTTTCTGGAGATACGTAAAATGGAACTAGAAAAGAAGATTTGGTGCACAGCAAATCTGTCTTGGTGCCTTTGAAATGAAAACAATTTGAAATGCTACATGTTGCCACTGTTCAACTTATAATCTAAATTTTGTGTATTAGCCTACTTTGCCCAAATTAAAATGCCACAACTTTGGTTCGTGGTTCATTGGTGTCGCCGTGTCACAAACTTATAAACTGAAGTTTAAATGACACCACTATCTATAATAGATTTAAAGCTATTCAAAATTTTAATTTTGTGTATTTGCATAAATTAAAAGCCTACAACTTTGGTTCATGGTTCATTGGATGCGGTTGTGTCACAAACTTTCAAATTGAAGTTGGGGGAATGGTACCTCTATGTATAATAGTTTTGAAGTTATTCAAGATTAAGATTTTGTGTATTCGCCTTATTTACATAAATTAAAATCCTACAACTTTGGTTCACGGTTCATTGTATGCACCTGTGCCACCAACCTACAGAGTAAAGGTGAAATGGCAGGTCCATCTATAATAGTTCTCAAGCTTTTCAGGATTAAAATTTTGTGTATTCACTTAATTTGCAAAATTAAAATTATGCAACTTTAGTTCATGGTTTACTAGATGCAGCTATGTCACAAACCCAAAATTGAAGTTGGAATGGCAGCTCTGTGTATAATAATAATTTTGAAGGTATTCAAGACTTAAATTTTGTGTTTTCACCTAATTTGCATAAAGTAAAATTTGATAATTTGAATTCATTGGATGCAGCTAAGTCACAAACCTACAAATTGAAGTTGAAATGACACCTCTTTCTATAGTAGTTTTGAAGCTATTCAAGATTTAACCTATGCATATTCACCTAATCTACTTGAATTAAAATTATAAAACTTTGGTTCATTGAATGCGGCCATATCACAAGCCCATAAATTGAAGTTAGAATGACACCTTTATTTATTTAAGTTTTGAAGTAATTCAAAGATTTAAATTTTGCATGTTCACCTAATGTGCATAAATCAAAATCCCACAACTTCGGGTCATGATTTATTGGATGCGGCTTTGCCACAAACCCATAAATTGAAGTCGGAACATCATCTCTATCTATAATAGTTTTGGAGATATTGAACCGTTAAAAATTTTCAATGCCTCTAATTACCATAATTTGAAATTCTACAACTTTTATTTGCTGTCCATTATATTGGCATGTGTCACAAACCTATACATGCGACATTGAAATTTTGTGTCCATTTGCAAGACTTTGCAGGATATGGAGCTTTTAAAAAATACCCGTAATTTGCATAAATTTAAATATCATGACTATTCCAAACGATATGCACAGTTTCACTGGTAGGTCAGTCACCATTGCAAGTTTGGTGGTGTTCGGTATAAAAGTGATCAAGAAAAACTCCGGACAAATTTGGTCGTAAAGAAAGAAAGAATTCTTAGGACAACAAAATGTCTGGTTTTGCATCCAGACATAATGAAGCAAACATGTTGCTGCACATCAACAGTATGGTATATAGAGAGCTCGATACATGTACATTATTGCCAGTGAGGATCATACATTGGTTGACTTTTCACTGTATAAACGTCAAACGTGATAGCGATATTAACCAGAAAAGCCAATATTGACCAAGACTTTCTCGGTCAACATTTTTCCTGGCTAATAATGAATATCAAGTCCATTGACTGAAAAGTCCATATTGAATTTGTAAATGAAAAGAAGACCGTGACAATCTTGTGCTCCGCTGATCTAACATGCCCAGGAAAAAGTGGCTTGTATCCTGAGGAAGTCGGCCTACGTCAAAGTCACCCATGTGCAATATCAACCCTCAAGGTCACCCATGTGCAGTATCAACACTCATAGCCCGTATGGAGTCAAATCTCCATGTATAATATCAAAGTGCTTGCTTCAAGACTTCTGGAGTTACCATGTGAACAATCCTATGACTCTGTGACATTGAGTATCAGGTCCAAGTCATCCATAAACAGCCATAAAAATTCCAGATCGAACACTACACCAGTGATCAGGCGAACAGCAACCTTCACTATAATACATCTGTGGCCTTGGGATGTTGGTCAAGGTCACCTCATGTCCATAGGTCTACTTAATGTAGCCCTTTTAGAGTAGGCCTATCATTGAAGTGAGAACACATTTATCCGACTACTAATTATTTGTAGCCCAACATCACATGCGAAAGATGAAAACAGTATGTAACCGTGATATATATATATATATATATATATATATATATATATATATATATATATATATATATATATATATATATATATATATATAACACAAAAAATGTAAACGAACGTGAAAAAGAATTTAGAGCGCATCTTGCTGAACATATTAAAGTCCAGCAGTAACCTGAAGAAAATAAATACTTAAAACCATAAAACTCTGAAAATCACTTGAGCGTGACCAGTTGAACAGGCTTAGTAGAGACCCACTCAAGGTCCATCCCTACATAGTCCAAGCAATGAACGGTTTAGGTTGGATCAAAGTGTTAGCAAAGGTTTCTAACTTAAAATGGCTTTATTGGTCGTTCACTAGAGCACAAAAAAAATCTCACTGGAATCCACTCATGGCAAAACCTTCCTTTCGCCATAAATCCAATATGGCCGACTTTTCGTAGGGCCTGATATTCAAATGGCCATACTTTTGGAAGAAGCAACATAAACTTACATTTTGTATGTCATTTCTGACTAACATTATGGTGCCATTTCATTTGATGATACTCTTGATGCCATCAAAGGTCAAGGTCATCCAGTTCAGGGTAATTTGATATCAATATAGCAAAAATAATCATGAACTGGGCCATTAAGAAATGAATTTAGAACAAAATCAAATTATTGAAACCACATGTTAAAGAGGAGGTGAAGGGCTATCAAAGCACCAGTTGGTTACTAGGAAGGAAAAGAATAGAATGTTTCTTAACTCACATTGTAGAGGGCACTGCAGTGCAGGTTGGCTACAGGGATGTTTTACCTTGTGCATTAGATTGTAATTTGCAGGTTAGTACCTCACAACAATGAATATCAAAAACAGCACTACACTTCACATGGCCATTTTGGGTATTAATATATACGGTTAAATGAAATAATCATACAAATTTTATTCACATGATGCAATTTCAGGTAAACCGTTAATAAATACCTCCTAAAGCAACAGACCTCAGAAATAGCATCAAGTCTTACACGGTAATTCCAGGTGTATGTTTGAATTAATTATGCAAATTCCATTTACATAACGACATCTACAGGTTAATAACTTTATAACAAGAGACCTCAGGAACAATACCAAATTTACATGGTAATTCTGAGTATGTGACTGAAATGTTCATGTAAATTGCATTTACATAACAACACATGCAAGTTAATAAGGTAAAACCAACAAACCTCAGAAACAACAAAGGTAAAATAGTATTTCTGAGTATATAACTGACAAAATCATGCAAATTTCACTTACATAACTGCAGGTTGATTTATCTGAAACAAGAGATCTCAGAAACAACACCAAAGTTTGCATGGCAATTCACTAAAATGGTCATGCAAATTTCATTTACACGACACCATATCTGCAGGTTAAGAACCTAAAATCAACAAACATCAGAAATACCAGGCTAATACATTTAAAACAACAGACCTTAGAAACCGCACAGCAGTTCACATGGTAATTCCGAGTATAAACTGAAACGATCATGGAAATTTCATTTGGATTGTGCCATCTGCAGGTTAATAACTTAAAATAAATAAACATCAGATACAACACCATGTGTAACGTATTTCTGAGGATGCGTCGAAAAATCATGCAAATTTCACTTACAAATTTGCAGGCTAATACATTTAAAACAACAGACCTGAGAAAACACAGCAAATTTTACTTGACAATTCTGAGCATATACATTGTAACTGAAGTAATCATGTGAATTTCATTTACAAGACTTCATCTGCAAGGTAATACATACAAACAGACTTCAAAATCAACACCAAAATCTGGGTGGTAATTCTGAGTATACAACTAAAAATGTTATTCACATTTCATTTGCATTACTACATGTACATATTAATACTTTAAAGCAACAGATTTCAAAAATAATACCAAATTTCTACATGGCAATTATAGAAATACAGCCGCATTAATCATGTAGATTCAATTTACAGATGCAGTTGACACCTTAAAAAGAAAGGACCTTAGACAAAACATCAAATTTGTACAGGGTAATTCTAGGTAAAAGTAATCGTAAGAAACACCTTACAAATTTTATCTAACTGATGGCAACTACAACTTAATACCGTTTTAAGAACAGATTAAAAAAAACACACATATATACGAAGGTTATTCTTTGTATATAACTGAAATAATCATGTAAATACTGTAGCTCAACACATGTCGACAAAAAAAGTGCCTGGACCAGTCTCTTCTCTGGAGATAAGCTCGGTCTCGTGTATAATAGATAAAAGTGCAAAATTAATGTAAACGGGTAGGAAGACCTGCAACAACGGCTTTGAAATAATTTTCTGCTCACAATTCGATCACTGTAAAATATCGTAATTAAGTGAAGCATACAATGTGGTTCTTGGTCATTGTTCAATGTTTTTAGATTTTTTCTCAAATTTTACATTTTACATGTAGCCTACACATGACGTTGACCTCTGATGACCTCAAAAGTATCAGCCAATAAAAGGGCATCCCAAATTTGATCGGTAATGATGCCGCGAATGTGTTTTGTATGATGCTTATAGTTGCAAAATTATAACCATTTCCATATTGTACCTAGAAAATGTTGGCCATCTTTGACTTGAGCCGAAAACGAGACTTTGCCATGGGAGAATTTGCGTCAGATATATATATATATATATATATATATATATATATATATATATATATATATATATTTGGGGGGGTGAGAACTACCATCAATGAACATATTTCAAGTAAAAATGCTTTGTTTACATTTTTGTCCAACGGCTCATTCACTACACTCCTTCGTTGCTCAGACTAAAAAAGTTTGAAACTAATACGGCTGGCGTTTTTCCGAAATTTTAACTATGTGATAGGCAAACGGACGACCGACTATATTAAGGTCAGCGGACTGCATGACAGTCCGCTTATCTGATACGATTCACGTCCATGGATGCATCTGTGTTTTACATTTATTGTTGTGTGTAATGCCGTTAGAAACAATCAAGGGTCGCATTTGGAAAGGGCAAAATCTTCAAACTACGCTACGAGGCATATTCACTGAATTCCCAGGAGCCATCACTGTACGACGAACATGTTATGGCCAGGCGTGCGCGTTGTAAGGGCCGGAATGCTCACCGGAAATCTAGTGGTCGTCACTGTTCAACAGGCTGTCTCGTGATATGCAGGGACCGCTGCTGCCATTAGCCAAATGCTAATGTTTCAGTCATTGGGCTGAAATTGCAAATGGCTAATTTATTTTTAACGTGAATTATATAATATTATTGACAGTTGGGTCAAATCCTGCAATGATTACGGTTTTATTTTCCGATTTGGCTACACATTTCGAATGCCTAGATTTATCCCTGGATATGCACTATCCAGTCAGCGACGGTCAAATACAAGGCTATTTATTGTATAATTATAAGACTTTTTGGTGGATAGACACGAAGCCTGGGTCAACATGTTTGTTGTTGTTAATGTCACACCATATCTATCCACTCAAAAGGCTGTAAAGTATATGTGTGCAACCAAGTAAGCAACATATGTGGTATTGCTTTTCTTCCATACACCAGGCAAGCACTGTTCAGGAAAAAGGTACCTTCTTCCATACACCAGGCAAGCACAGTTCAAGGAAATGGTGCCTGGGACACACGCAATGCCTGGATCGTTAGCACATGCGCAACAACAAAGGCATGTCACGTCCACTGGAAAATTCGGTGGACATGGTTTTTTGTCAATTTATCACGGGGCGCCCATTTGCCAATTCGAAACCCTGCATTTATAATTTACCTAATAATCTAACTTATCTTTACATACGTGGGAACATTCTGTTATTCAACTTTGTGACGTATTATTACCACTTATATAAAAACACGCCAGTACTTCCGGACCTGTATCCACTATCGGGGCAACCTTCTCCATTGATCTTCGTCTTTGACGAAATGTGGCGCTTGGCACTCAGCCTATTAATGACCCTTATTTCTTTGCCTCAGGGCGACTTTACTGTCTGATACAAAGTACTATTTCTGGGGCCTACAACTGGTCACTGTTTGTCGTTATATTTACATTTTCAGGTAATGCTCACTCTGGAAAAGCCCCACTATATATATTGTACATTACAATCACCCGACAAATAAACCTTCCCTTAACACTAATCACACATTCATTTTGGACTCTACCTCTTCAAAGTATCCAATCGAATTGGCTGCCATTGTGAAAATAGTGAGTTCTGCACCCAATGCCAATGGTTTGTAAATGAGCATTGGGACTATCTTGCCGAGTGGGGGTGGGATGAGGGTTAATATATGAAACCAAAAATACATATTTCACAATTATTTAAGAGCATCAATCATGATATATATGCTGTGGCGACGATTCACTTTGATATCCAAATCAAGTGTACTTTTGTGAGACTGTCCCACAATCAATGCAGTAACTGCACAATGTTCGAAATGGCGCTTGAGCGTGCCGTGTGGCATTTGGATTTGTAACTATAACGATTATAACTGCTTTAGACACATCCGAGCGGGCAGATTAAAGTTAAGATAGTAAGTCATGTTTTAAAAGACCATTTGCCCTTAAAGCTCGGAGAACGGACACCTGGAACCGTGCTGAAAACACGTGGCCACGATTGACTGTGATTTTCCTTTCTCACAATGCATTGCACCTTGTTTAAATGGGCGCTCAACGTGTGTGCAGGCATGCCTCGTGTTGCATTTAGATTTATAACTGACGATGATAACTGGTTCAGACACAACCGAGCTGGCAGATTAAAGTTCAGATTGTAAGTCTTCTTTTAAAAAATACGTTGACGACTACTTGCTCTGGTAACTAGGAGAACGGACACTTGAAACCTAGCGATACTAGATACCGATACCGCACCCATCGTGGCTACATGCAGCAGCTATGCTTCCCCCGCACCCTCCCCCCCCCCCCCCCCGGCCCAAGTTGACTGTCCAGACGAGTTGAAATAAATTGCCGTGTTTGAGTTGACTTCAGTGCGAAATGACGGCGCACGTTGGCCAGCTTTTCTGTTAGCTTTGTCTTACAACTTGGTTACGGTTGATTTGAACTACCATTTTTTTTTTTTTTTACGGGTGGTTGTTTGTTGGGTGATTTTGCTGGTCTAAGGTTGTCCAGCTGGAGCATTGTAGCAAATTTTGCATCACAGTTCTTGAAAAATACAACAAAATTTTAGCCAAAATAAGTGTTTTTCATGTGAAGAAGTTTATTGAGAAAATGATCCAGGGAATGCAAAATTGCTGCTACATTACTGAACAGCACCGTGGTCTTGCGCGTCAGGTCATTTAACATTGCAAAAGCGCCCGTGCCAAGGAAATCTGGTCGTTTTGACCAGGTGGGGACTAGGGTCGGTAATTGCAGGTACTACTGTACCATGATTATACCTATTCCCATGCAGAACCTGCCAGGGTATATCAAAGAGAGTGAATGTAAGAACATTTTTCAAAAATAAGGTGAAATCATTCTTGATGCATGAGATGGGAGTACTGGAGAGGGACCGCTTTATATATTTATAGTTTCAGTATCTTAGTGTAATCGGGGACCTGCAAAATATATATATATATATATATATATATCAGGTCCTTGCAGTTATAAAAATTACGCCTTTGGTGCTTATGTTTATTTATATATTAATTTTTTGAAAATTTAGATCAAGCTTTTAATTCATAAATTATTAAAGTATTTCAGCTACAAACCTGTGAAAACCATACTTGTATTTCCGCTGTTTTCATGTTGTCGTCCACCATGGAAATAAGCCAAGGCAAGATTCCCTAGGCATTTGGTACTCCCATTTCATGCATCATAGTTTGGTGTGCTTTCAGCAATTATTTTGCACCATCCTTCCATATGTGCGCATAAAACATTATCAATAAACATTCAGTGATAAAAGTTAAGTACATTCAGGCCTAGTGATTATCTTAATGTATTTTTTGTTCGTGTTTTTGTAGAGAAGATACGCAACTTACTAAATGCAAGATAATTTATCTGTTAATTTTCCCTGAATTAATCAACATAATATGTGTGCAAAAAATTTCTAAAGCCTCACATGTTTGTATGCAAAATTTGTCTTATCTTTATTGATAACATAGCGGTGTTTTTTTTAAATTTATTTTTTACTAATTTTGGCTAATTTTCATCAGATTTTTGTACAATCTGAGAGAAAATAGCCAAATAAGTAAAATAATGACTAAAATGTGATTTCGTCAAACATGCAAAGGCAAGATACTCGAAACTCCCCAGATGAACCATTTTGCATCCTCAAATTCAAAATTTTTCGGGGAGGGGGATGCCCCCAGACCCCCCTAGCATGCCCTCGGCCCTTTGGGCCGTGTAGGTCACATTTGGGCCACTGAAAAAAATTACGGACCTTTTTGGGCCACTTGGGTTTCTGACGGAGTTTGTAGCACTGGCCTGGGTCGCCCAGTATCTATTAGGGAAGGGGGGGGGGGCTTAAAAGTACTGTTTTTTTGTTCCATTAATTTTAAGGTTGGACCTTTTTAGTAGGGTGTGTCAGGTTACGGGAACCACACATTTATTTTTGTTAGGCCTTGGGTAGTTTGGACATTTGTTGAAACATGTTGAAAATGTATGTTTTTTCCCCTTTTACGCATTACCTCTTTTGACTTCAGTTTAATTCGTTACCTGGGCACAGCCGGAGGCACTTGTTTCATTAAAAAACACAAACAAACAAAAACGAAAAAAAAAAAAAAAACACACACAAAAACAAAAACAAAACAAAAACAAAACAAACCAAAAAAAAAAAAAAAAAAAGAGAAAAAAACCCCTTCCGAATTCAGTTCTGCATCAGTCGGTAGTTCGAATTTTAATTATACTTAATTATAATTAATTAAAATCCTGTTAAGAAAAATTGTTTTGATAGCATGTTTTTGGCATAAATGCTAATGACTTCCATTCTTTTCTGACATGCCTAAATGCACATTTACTCACTATTAAAAAATTACTCAAAATTGACAGTATTTCCTCAAGTGTCACAAACCTGACACATTAAGTTGACACATTGACTCAGGGTTGGCAGTTAAATAGAGCTTAATTGTTTGAGGAGTATGTGTCATCATGGAGTTTGTTTTACATCTCTGGTACAGGATGTACATTGTTGCAGTCCTTGTTAGGATTTTCCTTGGTTTGTACAGGTGGTCTAGCTGCAACTGTTTATTTTACAATCACTGGGACTGAATATAATGCCCCAGCTTGTTTCCACTTCAGTTAAACATAGGCGGATGGTTTAACTAGAAAAAGCTGTCCAGCTAGAAAGGGTAAATTTTGGTTCAGGGGTAGCTCTAGCTCATGAGTTTGATATATTTGTCGATTAATTTTCTCTTGGAAATCACGTTTTTGTTAAAATCATCATCATCATCATCATGATTATGATCATCATATTAGAACATATGCACGTCTGATATGACCATGCACTGAAAGACATATAACAGGTACAAAAAGAAAGAAAAGTTTTTATATTACTTTCGAGACATCGGGTCTGACTTAACGTTTCATCAATGCTACTTTACTGTACGGGGCCCGATGTGGAATTAATGTTGAATTGGTGACCACGCTCGTCGCGCAACAAATCGTCTTTGAAAGAGATATATGACAATACAACTTGTTTTTGCCTTTGTGTCTGTTTCTGCAAAACCGTAGTTTCCTATTTTATCCAGCAACGTACGTAAGTCACGTCTAAACAGTATAGTCTCGGCAGGTATTCAATGAGAACAGGGCAACATTACACATGAACGGGCACTTGAAAGATTGAATAGCGAGCGAAAGAAATAAAGTTCAAGACCAGACCATTTCTGTATAACAAGAGAGGACATTTTTGCAATGTTAAATAAGTTGGAGTGAATCAACTGATTTACATGTGTGGGTGTGTGTGTGTGTGTGTGTGTGTGTGGGTGGGTGTGTGTGCGTGTGTGTGTGTGTTATGAGTGATTTTAAGATTATGAGAAACAAAGCGTCCTATGTTTCTGGATAGACGCACGGCACGAATATGTTTCTTTTCAATATACATGTGCAAAGTGCATCCTTCTAGTTCTATGTTATGACATGGACTCCGAAAAAGCTTTACACTCCCTTGCTGCTCGTGTTTAAGGTCTAGCCGATACAAATTAAGTCAACGATGTAACGCAAATGGCATGTCCCGAACTGTACTTTAAATAATCGTATCAGTTTTGTTTTTGTTTTGGGGTTTTTTTTTGTTTGTTTTTTTTTTTTGTTTTTTTTTTTTTTGTTTTTTTGTTTTTTGTTTTGTTTTTTTTTACCTTAGCTGACTTGTCAGTCAGCTGAAGTTGTATGGTGGTCTATACCGCAATCGTCCGTCCGTCTACAATTTAGATTTTCGACTTCTTCTCTGAAACCACTGGCCAAAATCACGTGCTTCAAACTTGGTGGGGATCTACCTTGGTGGATCTTTACCACGTTTATTCAATTGTTCATGTGCCAATGATTATTTTAATGATTTTTTCTGTTCGTTTTCTGGCAAAATCTTTTAAAAAATCTCCGAAACTACTTAGTCAACTAAGTCACTTCTGGGAACCCCTTCATCTTAATTTGTGAGACAGCTGACGCTAGATTTTTTTTTCAGTTTTCTTCTGAACTTTTGTGTGTTAAAGTTATTTTCTATTTCTTCTTTAAAACTGCTCTGCAGATTGTGCTAAAACTTGGCAGGTAGAAATGGACCTTGTGGAAGGGACAACGTTTTTCGCTAAGAGGTGATGCAGTGGATCCATAATTTTAATAAATTGTTCGTTGATATATTAAAGCTTTAAAATGACCCTCGGAGGTTTTGGTCGCAGAATCGAAATCGTTCGGGCAGCCCAGGAACCTCGAGGTTCCTTGGCTGCCCGAAAGATTTCGATTCTGCAACCAAAACTGAAAAGCGACGCTTTAAAGCTTATTCTAAAATGTTGCTTCATAAAAGTGCTTCAATATTCTCCACAAAACTCACAAAACCACTAATTTTTCCACAAAATCCTCGAAGCGTCGTCCATGTTTTGCCACTCATTCAACTGTTCTGAAAGTTGAGCAAACCTCCACATGTTTTGCAGAGCCATCTTGTGGTTATGAATGTAAACTATCCGGTAGGCCTGAACTTGGTTGATTTAAGCAAGATTTATTACTGATTTTTATATGTCCTTTGTTTAATCATTGTTAAGTACCATATACTAACAGAGTATAATTTTCCGAAAAAAATCATGTCATTTAAAACAAAAAATACAAATCAATTGCACAGTATTCTGCATCAACAGTAGTGATTCGGGATGGGGGGGGGGTGGGTGGGTTGGTGAGTATGTGTGTGAAAAGTAGATCTGCAGCACTTTTTAAACCATTTGAGTCATATCAGCTCAAACTGGTAAAAATCGGTCAGGTGACCTGAATCCTGCAATGTCATTGATCACTCGCTGTCATGCATCCCCAATCATTTTAGAATTATCGGTTAATGCAAACATTCCTATTTGGATTTTTTAAGTGAATTTTTGTGTTCATTTTTATGAAAAATCTATACAAATACTCTTCAAAAGTGCAAGACCAATTGCTTCGAAATTGTATAGGGATGCTTCTGAGGACACTGAGACCTTACTGTATTCAAAAGATGGCGCTGCGACTTTTTGTGATTTTTTTTTTATGATAAAGCTAGTTTCTACTGCGCCGAAAGCGTCCCTCCGATTGTGCTGAAACGTGTTAGAAATGAATCTTATGGAAGGATAAAAAAGTTGTTCACTAGGTGGTGATGCTCTAGATCCATGATTTTTAAAGAATTTTTAAGTTATAGTGATTCATATTTTCGACTTCTCAAAAAAAAAAAAAAAAGTCTGCCAGATTCACTTCAAACTTGGTGAATGTATGCCTTGGGTGAGTATCTATTAAGTTCCTTCAAGTGGTCATCAATTCCTTATTTTTTTGAGGGGGGGGGGGGAGGGGGTATGGGGGGGGTTCTCTTTTATTTGTGGGAAAACCTTAGATATTATCTTGAGGTTGAGACAAGGAATACTGACCACTTGGCCAATGGGTTTGAAATTACATGCAAACGCTTCCGGGTACTAATGGAACAGAGTGGAACATATTTTGGGTTGAGAGCATCTGGGTCAGCTGGGTACAGGCTGTTCAGGCAGCCCAAACTCCAGCATTTAACACGAATGCAGCCAGGTTGTTGTCATGGATGAATGTAAAGAGTAATGAATGTAAGTTTGTGAAAACGTTTCCATTTTAGGTTAACACCATTTTTGTATCAGAAGGTGCAGAAAATATGTCCCCAGAAATTAAGTTAACAATGTCACATAGGCTTTACATCTTGATAGTGTTGTAAACGATTCATTTGTCACGTTTACTAACTATGTCTGCTTGCCAACACAGAAATATTATTTTTCAAAGAATTCTTTCTTTCTTTCTTTCTTTCTTTCTCTCTCTCTCTCTCTCTCTGTATATATATATATATATATATATGTCCAGGTGCCAACCCAGACATATTGTTTTCCTCATGTTCTTTATTTCGTTCTTTCTTTCCATGGCACCCAAATTTGTCCAGAGATTTTTTCAGACACTATTATTCCCAAAACCACCAAACCTGCCATGGTGACTGACCCACCAATGAAATTTTGCACCTGGTTTGAAATAGCCATGATGGTTAAAATATGCAAATGGGGAGGGGGGCAATAAAATTTTTAAAAGCTCTATATCTTCAAAACTATTATACATGGACACAAAGTCCTAACCCACACATCACGGTTGAGACTACTGACAGGTCCAATAGCATGCAAACAAAAGTAAGGGAATTTTAATGTATGCTAAATTCACCAAATTTCTCCACAATCCACAATTCAGGAGTTAAACTGCTTGTTGCATGACCGACTGTTTGACCTCCATGGTGCTAGGCAACCATTTTACATTCGTTATTAATTAGCTTGAGCCTGTCTCATAGGTAGCCTTCTATCCCTGCATGCTAGGTGTATGGTTTGGAAGGTTTGGGTCTTGCAGCAAATGGGGGGGGGGGGGTCCATACAACTGTGTAATGAGGCTCTCAATAAAATGCAGAGAATCTCTTTCTGTTCATGCAAGAACAGATCTGCTCCTTGCTGTCATGTGTATGGTCTTCCAGTACTGAATGACTGTTTTCACAACTTAGTGATTTTTGAAACAGTGTGTGGATTTGTGTTATCTCAGTGGACACTTTGATGTCTTTGTTTTCTTGTAACCAGCTGCAGTGAGATGAAGCCTGTTCTTCATAACTGATACTGAAACAGTATAGTGCTTGTCTCGGTTCACAGGTACATGCACATGTAGTTTGGTGACAGCTTCTTTTAAAATTTGTTTATGTATATAGGAAGAAAGACAATTTTGTATTGCATGTATACACATCCCCTTTAATAATAATATGTGTACACTGTGCATGTATATGTGCATGTATCAATAATGTACATGTATATGCACATATACTCATCCATACTGCCCAGAAGGGCTGACCTTCTCAGGAGTGGGGAATTTTCTCTGGTCCCAAGGGTGCCCACCATAGAGAGGTTTCACTGTATAAGTGAACAGTGAAATTGTGTGTCTGGGTCCAAACCCAGACATTTCATTCTTTCTTTCTCTTTACGACCAAGTTGGTCTGCAGATTTTGTCACACACTATTATTGCAAAACCACCAAACTTGCAATGGTGACTGACCTAACCAGTGAAATTGTGCATCTAAATTGGAATAGTCATGATGTTTAAAAGCATGCAAATTAGGGGAGAGTATAATTTTAAGAGCTCCATATCTTCCAAAGTAAAGCAGACAGACTCAAAATTTCAATGTGCATATATAGGTTTCTGACACTTGCCAATATAATGGACAGCATATAAGCTGTAGAATTTCAAATTATGCTAATAAGGGGTATTGAAAAATTAAAAAGTTGAATAGCTCCAAAACGATTATACAGAGACATGCAATTCCAACTTCAATTTACAAGTTTGTGGCAAAGCATCCAATGAACCATATACCAAAGTTTTAGGATTTTAATTTATGCAAATAAGGTGAACGTGCAAAATGTAAATGTTGAATAGCTTTAAAATTATTACAGATAGAGGTGCCATTCCTACTTCAATTTATGAGTTTGTGGTAAAGCTCCATCCAATAAACCATAAACCAAAGTTGTAGGCTTTTAATTGATGCAAATTAGGCAAATACACAAAATTAAAATGTTTGAATAGCTTCAAAACTTTTATAGATAGTAGTTTCATTCAAAACTTCATTTTATAAGTTTGTGACATGGCCACATCTAATGAGCCAAGAACCAAAGTTGTAGCATTTTATCCATAAAAATTAGGCTAATACGTGAAATTTAGAATATGTTGAACAATGGCAAAGTGTAGTATTTCAAACTGTTCTCACTTTCAAGGCACCCAGACAGATTTGCTGTGAAGCAAATCTTCTTTTCTGTTTTTTTTTTCGTCCTGTACAGGCAAATTTGTCCTACATTTCATTAGAAAAGTATTATACATACAAACTGTAAACTTGGCAAAATTATACTTCTATAGATGAAGTCTTGCCTTTTTATAATGAGAGGTCATGCTTTTCAAAATTATCTAAATGAGGGCTAATTAAAGTTTTAAATCTTCAATACCTTGTTTACTATAGTAGATGTGGTTCAGAGTGTACAGGAGTTCGATCATAACAAGTCAAAGGTCATCTCAAATGTCAAGGCCATGTCAAGGTCAAAGGTCAATTTTAGGTAAAAATGTCATTTTAAAGGTCAAAGTTCACTTCAGATAGAGGTAATCTCAAGGTCAAAGGTCATTTCAAGGTCCAAGGCGGTGGTGGCTTTCTTCTAGCCATAACTCGGTCAATTTTCATTTTTGATCATGTTGGACTCAAATTGTAGCTATTGTAACACCTCACATTTTTGGAACCTACATGTGACCTGTAAAGGTCAAAGGTCATCATCTATTGGACATTTGATAGTTTCGTCCCGCCATAACTTGGCCAATTTCCATCAAATTCTAATCATGTTTGGACTCAAATTGTAGGTATTGCAACACTGCACATTTTTTTAAGAACATGTAACCTCTAAAGGGCAAAGGTCAAGGTCATCTGGCCCTTTTAAAGTTTCATCTTGCTATAACTGGGTCAAGTTTCATTTGATTTTGTTTATGTTGGGTTTAAGTTGTGGGTATTGTGTTATGTGGTGAAGTTAAATTTGTTGTATAAAATGTATATTGTGGTTGCGGAATTAAGCTGCAGCCAGCACATTTTGAACTTTAAACAGTTAAAATGCCAAGTGTCAGCATGCCAGGAAGTGTTGAGTGATCGCCGATCTTGCTTGGTTTTGATTGGTTTACTGTTGGGTTCAGTGAGTGAAAGGCGATCACAGTGGGGACAGGATTAGGCCTTCTCTCCCAAATAAAAAGGGCTGTGTACTGCTGTTTGAGGTCAGACATCCGAAATGTCTGATCCGTGCACATAGTGAACGGAGCGTACGTTAAATTATTGGTAGTGTTCCTGCTGCGGCCAGGCGTTCAAAGTAAGTGTTGATTAGTTGAGAGCTTGTGTGCTCCAATATATATGTATTATTGTGGATCTTGTATAATCCACCAATTGACATAATTTAGGCTTGTGGTTAAGCCATTTTTGAGCACTTGTGTGCTCCAGTTTATTTTGTTCTGGGAATCTTGTGTGTTTCCCCAATTCAGTAAGGTAGGCTTCGAGTTAAGCCATTTTTTGAAGCACTTGTGTGCTCCAATTTGGTATCAGTGAATCTTGTGCAGTTCACTGATTAAATGATGTAGGCATTGAGATAGCCAGTTTTGAAGAGGAAACCAGTGTATATATATATTTTTCAGAGCTTTGTTAGCACTCCAATGTGGTGTTTTGTGTGATATTTGTCAAGTGTTTGTCGTGAGATTGCACAGCAAATCCTGTAAATTAATGCGTCTTATTTTTGGTAATTGATAACACCAGAAAATTGAAAAAACTAAAACCACAGTTTGGGTCTGACCATGTAAAACGGGTTTTTACAAAATTACAAGATAGTGTTCTAGGTTTTATTTTATTTTTCTGATACTGCCCTTTGATTTTGAGTTGCAGCCCGGAGGTCGATTGGACAAGCCAGGACAGCAGACCCGGCCAACCACTTTGTGTACGGACATTATAGACGAACTGCCAGTTTCCACCGTGCTGTGTTTTCTTGTGTAAAATGTGAGGCAATATATATTTGAACAAAAAGCTTTGTCTTTGTGTTCTGCTCACGGCAGTAAGTGTAGCGTTTCTATTTTCTTTCTGTTATTGAGGGCCAGGTTGGCACAAGACGTGCTAGGTAAAGCCACCTCGTAACAATTGTAACACTGTACATTATTACAATTTACATGGGACCTGTAAAGGTCAAAGGTCAAGGTCATTTGGACTTTGAAATTTTCATCCAGCCATAAGCTGAATGCAATGTGAAGTACCAAAGGACAAAAGTTGCAGCATTTAATATTTACAACTTTTAAAGGCGCACAGATTTGCTTTGAAGCAAATCTTTTTTTCTAGTTTTTTCTACGCTCTTCCCTGACAAGGACACAGCAACAGACACGTGACATCAGTGCAGTTAAACTATCTAAAAATAGATCACAAAAAGATTGAAAATCAATAAGTATGTTAATTATTATTCAACTATGTTTCAATCATACCTAACGTAAATAGTTGTCATGGTTAAATACAAAGTTTTCACCAGGGAATTTTTTATAATGTTTTCCTGCAAGCATATATGGGTAAGCATACAGGTAGAATACAAGCTGGCACCTTGAATTAAGTGGACAGGCAAAGCCATACAGGCATAAACGTACGGGTACCTCGAAGTGGAGAGGTAAAGCCAGCAAACGTAACCGATAACTATGCTTTTATCTGATTATATAGCCTAGTGTAAGCAGATTAGACAGAAATGTATTCCTCTTGTGTACAAGATTATTCCGCCATAGCTGACATTCTTACTAATATTTTTTCCACCTACCGTATCTACCCTAATAAGCATCTGGAACTGGTGCAAATTCATCAGCAGGGAACTCCCACATATAAATTTGCGCGCAGTGCGAAAGGCAAAGGCCACATCTGTAAGTAGGACAAAAGCACAGGATACCATCTTCACATTGCAAAAGACAAAAGGCCATATAACCCCCTGTAAGTGAAAATTTACGCATAATAGCTTGACGCTTTAAAGGCAGAACCTGCTAAATATAAACTATTACTGTAACATAGTTGACCAATATCATGTACTAATCATTCTTATTCGTTTGTCTATCTCCAGGAGTAAATGGGTCAGGTCCATGTGACTGTCTGTCGCTTACAAGGCTGTGCTCCATATATGTGACATATTTGTTCCAAATTTCGCCATTAACACCTACCAACTTTGATCTTGGTATCTTGCGATCTTGCTGAGCAGGGCGTGGTTAGCATAATTAACCTTTAAGGATTGATAATTGAGATTTAGACCTCGTTAGGATGACATGGCATGGAACCGTCTTGATGAAGTATTTTGTGTTAAGAACTGCGGAGCCCGGAGAGCCCAGTTTCTAGAGTCACCTTTAACCGGGTAGAAGCACTTGTCACGACGAAAGATTTGGATATGTGTAAGGAATCTACTTGAGTCACATGCATGGGCCTCATTCAGGACAATTGTAGTGCGCATGTGCAGCACTGCTCACTTGGATAGAAATCAGTTACATGTGTTTTTTTAGTACGTTTATGATAACTTAAGTTCACTGTCTGTCCAATGGAGTCCACAAATTGAGTAGATGCATGTGCTTGTACCTAGTAATATGATATTACTGACCAGCAACTGTTTGTTTGAACACTGTCTGCTTCTGGGAAGCGCAATACTTGTTAAAGTTTATAAACAAGAGTTCAGTATTTTTTTTTTCCATTTAACAAAAGACTGAGTGGGTCACTGGTTTCAGTTTTACTTTTCACAAGATACCATATAATGACATGGTCATCAATAGTTAAAATAAGTTTCAAGTTTATCAAATCAACAAGCCCCTAACATAGTCGAACTGATCTCAAGCTAGGCAAATTTCAGGACTTAATATACACACCCATGCTCACTAAAATAGTCGAGACGTTTGAGTTTCCTTCGTCTTGACATATTAGTGCACTCAAGCGATGCGTATCATAATCATTCTTTATTTAGACATTTGAAGATTGTCCTAACAGGCAGATTTGATCGTAGTTGGGGTTGATTGTTTTCCCTTTCCGTATGAAGCCGTATGAAGTTAAAAAGCAATGTATGTATGTATGTATATATGTGTGTGTATGTGTGTTTATTTATTCACAATGATCGTGAAGAGTAAGTACACTATAAAAGCAAAAGATACTGAAGTTGCTTAGAAAAAATAACGGGAAAGATTTTTTTATTTGGCCATCAATCCTGGGAAGTACCTAGACCTCTGTTAAGAGACCAAAAACACCATAAATAAGACATGAATCACGCAGTGCACATAGTGTCTATGATTTTCTATTATTTCTAACCTAGACAGGATAAGTTGTAGTTTACCATCTCTACTCTGGCAAAGTTCTAGTATTTATACCGCAAGATACGATAAGTTGTAGTTTACCATCTCTACTCTGGCAAAGTTCTAGTATTTATACCGCAAGATACCTTGGTATTATCATCGTCGAAATATGAAATCGATGCACTTGCTGCAAGCGAAGCAAGTAACAGTGATGGAAAAATTGACTTCAACTGGGCATATTTAAAGCAAAGGTTTGAGCCGTGTTGAGATACTTTTATAGAGAAAAACGTAACAAAATCTGCCTGTGAATCTGCTCAATCAAAGTTTGCTTCAACATAAGAGTTTTACTAGGTCGATGAGACCAAAATGGTTAGTCCCTTATTAACATAACATAGACATAAGTGTATGAGCACCAAACATTTGATGCATCTGTTAATCCAGCAATGATTTGGCTAAAGTGGTCAGTTAGGGTGGCCGGATGTGTAGAGATTAGTGACCATAACAGTCATGTTGTATACCCCATAGGGACTTTGAAAAACATTGTCTAAAAAAATGGACTTTAGGACCCTGGCAGAAAAGTCATGAGCTGACACATCTGGTTCAGATTATCACCCATACGTCTAAATATAATCTATCATATTTGAACATAATTTCACCTTTTACTATGTTTACAGGTAACATATTGAAGAATACAAATGTCTTCAATATACGGGGTCACACAGAGGTCAAAGTCAATGTCACTCGGCCATTTTGATCCATATTTTCACTGAAAGTGCACCATTTTTGTCTTAATGTCAATGCTTTTAATCGTATCTCTAAAAAGGCTGACACCGTCGAGTCGAGGTCTGCTATCAAGCTATAACTATGGAGCTTAATGCATAATTACTGGCATGTCTTTATCAAGTCCATCAACTTTACCTTGACTGACAGTAGTTCAAATTTGGTTGTGGGCTATGGTCAGTTGCAAACATATGAGGGGTAGAATGTAAGATAAATCAATAGAACTTCAATTATTCGCAGACAAATCTTCCAATTTCTGCTGTGCTGGTATATATTAAGTTGACATTATAAACATAAATCTGCCAAATACATTCGAGAAAAAAGTTAGGCACTTTGATATTTTATTCATTGCATACAAGAAGTCATACCTTAAAATGAAAATATAAAACTTGATATGGCACACACGACACAACATGAGATTGCCGGACTCTACTGATATTGATAGGGGCATGGAGGAATAAACTAGTTTATTCCTCCATGATAGGGGAGATGTATTACAAAATTACGTAACTTTATTTGGCTCCATCCGTATGAAACAAAAATAATTATGCATCATTAACTGCTACTATACTAAATGAATTTACCCCCCCCCCATATAGTTATATACCCGTACTGACATTAGTTTCCTAAATATACATGCTGATATCGGCCTCGTGTTGTTTGAAGTTATACTTATACACTTGCTTGTATCACGAAACAGACGAATTGGTCAAACCTTTCGATCTACACAGACGACATTTATTAATATACTTGCATTCCAATAAATATTGATGCCACGTGAATCAAAATTATCGCAGGTATGTGATGTCACCTACTTTAAACAGCATTGGTTGCAACAATTGTAACTGCACATTATGGCATGTATGTATGTATGTATGTATGTATGTATGTATGTATGTATGTATGTATGTTTGTATGTATGTTTGGCTTGATGTTAATAAGGCGCAGTTTTGAGAATATGATATCAATTAAATCTAAGGTATATTTTAGCTTTTAACTCCAATAACTGAAATGCAAAACATATGGCTCCAGTTTTTGCACATTTTGACTTTCCCCCCATGAAATTCTCAAACAATATGTTAATAATTGCTGTTTCCAAATGTAAACTAGAAAAAAATAAGAGTGGTCTTGAGCATATCTGTCGGTATGCCTTGAAATTAATAAAATTCAAAATGTTTTTATATAAAACGTTTTCAACATTTTGTTCAATGACAATATCCAATGTATCTTTACCACTCTTTTGAATTGAAATTATCCCTAAATCTTTAACAGTTTTAAAGTGGTGGACATTAAAATCTTCTAAGTGTGCCTATCAGCACAATTTCAAATTGTACAAGCTTCGTTTCATTGGGCGTACCTATACCACAAACAAATCAATTGGCGTTGCTATTGAAACCTCTATCTACAATATATATTTGAAGATATTCAATATTTAAAGTTCAGAAGTATGCCTTATTAACGTGAAATCAAATTTACATCTTTTACTTTCATTTCATTGAATGTACCTGCAGCACGAACCTAAAAAACAGGGGCTGGATTGACAGGATATTGGAGTATTTCAAACTTTAAATCTTGAATATCTTTACACCTATAACAGAGGTAGGAGTAATTCCAACTGCTGCTGGTATGTATGTGCAGTATGGTGCATCTAATAAAGGACATAAACTTGCAGCAGTTAAAATCATGCCAATTAGAGGCATTTCACATTGTAAAGCCTAAATATTATCAAAATTTATGCTCAGATATATAGACAATTCCAAGGTTTGCATATACAGTGTAACTTCTCAGTGGTACCTTTGGGACTGGTAAAGAGAGCCAACTATAGGGAAGTGCCCACTCCAAAGAGGGTCAGCATTTCACATTTTAAAACTTGATTATCATCAAAAGGTAAGACTCAGATATACCCATAATTCCAAGGTTTACTTAAACAATGAAACTTCTCTTGAGAACAATCTTGGGACTCCTTTCCACATCTCTGCATCCTGCTAGGTGCAGAAGATTGGCCCACTGTGCAGACACAGTCGTCTGCCTTAAAAATAGACTTCCTAATAGAAAAAATCAGGTTCAGGAGCTTTAAAAGGCAAAACTAATGGTACATGTATTTAAAAATGGTGGTTAAAAAATAAGCTGAATGTAAAATGGTATTATGGTGGGGATTTGCTGTAAAGTTCTGGTTATTACAGAATCCGCAGGGAGCCCTTTCTAGACTAGTGTGGACACCCGCTTTGCGTACTTTGGCATCACAGTCACAAAAAGCAATATCTCTTATTAAGCAAGTGTCCAGGGAATGTAGTGGTTTACCTTTTTTCCATGACCCCGGAAGCTTTTACAAGATTTTAGATGCAATTTTAATGTATGGTGAAGACGTTTGCAGAAAGGACTACTGGAAAAATATAGAACATATGCAAATACAGTATTGTAAGTATTGCCTTGGTATTCCGCCGAATTCTAGTGATAAAGCAGCATAAGCTGAGTGGAACCACCTGGAACATTTCTTTTCAATCACAAAAAGTGCATTCAAATTTGATTAAAACTGTGAGGAATGCCAAACAGGATTACAAAAGGCCAGTTCCCTGTAGGTTAAAAACACATCATGAGCATGATTGAACAACGGGCCACACATTGAGGCATCCACTTGCTTGGTGTGGTTTTCGTGTTGTGTGCATGGATGATGTCTGGTCTGAAGAACAAGTTTTAAATTATATCCTCAGACAGTAAACGATTTCCTTTCAGAAGACTAAGGATATAACAGAAGGAAGTTGTACATTGCACATTCGAGGGCCTATAAAAACCAGACAAGACTTATAATTTAATTTCTTTTAAAAATTACGTAACTGCTCGGGCCAAGTGTACAGTCTCGAATCATTGTTTGAAAATAGAAGTGGAAAGGACCGGGTGTTAAATCCGAATAATCCTTTATGTCAGTTATGCAGTATGCAAAGTATAGAAGAATGTACATACCAAAAGTATTTTACTTGTCCAAATTAAGAAAAGTTTCAAACTTTTATCACGTCAGAAGAGCCAGCAATAGTATGCTAAACGGCTACGTTCTTTTTCATGCATATAAAACAAGTTATTACGTGTAATGGGTAAAGTCCACAGTTATAAATCTGTTTCTGTACGAGTGCTTTTCTAGTCTCATTATTTATCATGCGACTTGATCGTACCGTGGGCCTCAGGCCTTATAGTACCTAAAAAAAAAAAGAAAAAAAAAAAAGAAAAACAAAAACTAACCTTCCTTTCATAGCAGCCATATGTGTATAATATATACCTTTACATTTATTTTTTTGGTTGCTAATATCTTATTGAGCGTTTTATTGACTGAAGATCAAAATGTGGAAAACTAGTACAATGATGTTTTGCATTTTGTTGGAGCTAAAATCTCTTGTATTCCAACGGTATGTGATGAAGATTAATTTTTCAACACCTTGTACAAAAGTTCTTGTTTATTTTCAAACCATTTATGCATATATATATATATATATATATATATATATATGGGTGTGTGTGTAACATACATTGTACTATAATCAACAGATCCATTTACAGTACGTGACATGGCATACTTTTAATGTACCAGGTATCAATATATTAAAATGTAAGTATATTAATACATGTTTTCTATACAGGTTGACAAATTCATCTTTTTCATCATGTTGTTACATGTGCGTAAATAGTTTTGAATAGCAAATGTATGTGATATCATCAGGCATATTTAGGAAGCCAATGTTATTACGGTTACACATTCATACGAAAGAGTTAGTATACTTATCACAATATGAGTTAACGATGCTCATTTATTCTATTTCATACACTTGGAGGAAAAAAAGTAATTTTTTTTGTTATAGGTTTTGCTTATCAATATCCGTAACTTCGTGCCGTGTTGCAAGTGCAAAATCAGGTTTGATATTTTCATTTTAATTTCTTGCATGCAATATCGGAATGAATATTTTTGTGCTAAAATATATTTGGCAGATTTTTTGTGTCTATAATCAATTTATTATATACCAATATTAATTAGAAGATTTGTCTGGGAATAAGTTGAGTTTATCTTACATCCTACCCCTCATATACATGCAACTGACCATATACCAGGTCCAGCTTTGAGCTGCTGCAATTAAGGTAAAAATCAAGGCATTTCGACATATGTCAATGTACATGCACTTAGGGTCCATATTTATAGTCAGACATGTTAAATACTTTGAACCAGGATTAACAGACATATTAGGACGTTACGCTCCAGGTCAACAACTTTACTTAGTTCGGGTTATGCCCAAACAAAAAACAAAAACAAAAAAATTCACATAGCCATGCTTTTACCAGGAACGGGCCAAGTAACTCAAGCAAGTGTCCTCAGTGAAAATGAAACCGATTATCAGTAAGTAGAGTGTAGTAGAGTTTAAGAGTTAATGCAGCTGATCCTCAAGATGAGTAGTACTGTTCCCGTTTAACTTATACTTCTCTTTATGACTAGCAGGTCAATGTTCGCCAAAGATAGTTTATTTGCCCTGTATAAAGTCAAGATAAACATTGTCAATTGCGCCGGGATATGTGTTACCTATTTTGGTATGATCTGTAAAGTATGGCTCACGTGACCACGGCGTCCAAGCCGGCTATAGCCATAAAAGGACAGCCACCTGAAACGTACACTCCATCGGTAATGGCCCAATGCGCTTATATTGTCGGCAAATGCATGTACTTTTTTCATGCTCTCGTGATACCTACATTTAACCAGCACACTCATGCCACTTCATTGCAATGTTCTGAGAAATAATAATGTTAACATAAGCATATACTCATACACAGAGGCAGAAAGTTCTTCCATAAACGCACGCCTGGGGGCTTTTGATGAATTAACTAGTTTGGGCTATTTTCATGTTGTTACGCAAATCGAACCTTCACGAGGTGTACCGCAGGCCAGTTGTTCTCTCATCAGTGTCTCGTATGTCCTTTACTCGGTATACACTCTTTTGTAATATTCATCAAATTCTGTAACACAAACCTGTTTTTTTCTGCGGTTACACAACAGGATCTATTTCTTAGTTTCCTGATTTACCACATACAATCACCCATGACGAACAAAACTTCACGCATGGCGTACCGTTGTCTACAAATATAATCGTCATCCAACCCTTTGTGAGGGCATTACAAGTAAGCCCATATATGGCATAACTGCATGTCCAACATTGGAAACCCAGATAAAAGTCCATCCATGCTTCCGAAATGGGTTACCGTTTCAAGAGTCACTGTTTTTCCCCCATATAGCGGGCCATTCTTTATGCAAATAAAGATCTCAAGCACAGAGGGGAAAATATTGAAGAAACAAATGCGCTACCGATCTTAGCCAATCGGTTGAAGTATATGGGGATTTGGCTGTTCCCATTTTAACGCCATGTATCGCATGCAGCGTCGCTCTCACCGTTACGTGCAGGTTGCCTGCTAAACAAACCAATCTATCTTTCTTTCCCCGCCCCCCGCCCCCCCCCCCCATTTGTGAATAATACAGAGTTAGGTCTGCTTTGAGGTAAGTGTTTTGGGAGAGCATCCACAGATTTAAATACTAGTAGCAAAAAGTTACGCCCAGTTTGTCACAGCTAGCTCCAGGGTCACAGGGAAGAGTGACTGAAAGACAGGACTCTGACTGTTGTGGTGAGTGCACACAGACCAGTGACCATGCAGCACCTACTCTCACCCACTGGCCAAGTTTAAATAAGGAGGTAAAGGCTTTCTGTACTGGCGAACTGCAACATTTTATTTACTGGTAAATGCATATTTGGAAGGTCCTGTATATTCGCATCAGCCAATGTTTCAAAATGTTATTTTCACCATGCCCTGATGGTTCATGGGCAAGACCAAAGTTTGAGGCCGATTCTTTTGCTTCTTTTTGGTGACCCAGACAATAGCACAGGTGTCTTCTAATTTTTGAACTTAAGTTCATCCGTAAAAGAACCTCGTCTTTGAATAGAAAATTGCTTTTCAAATCAAAGGACAAATCAAAGGACAACTGGGGTGGCCACATGGACGTGTGAAGCACTGCCATGGGCTGAAACACATTTCCTGATATTTTGCAATGACTTACAGGTAGCGCCACCAGTTTCATGAAACTTCAACATTTTCTGCCTCCCCAACAGGCACACCACATTTCATCAGGTCCTATGACAAATTAACTAACAATGTCCATCAGTTTTTTCATTTTTATTCCATTAAGTGATCTTTAAAAAGTAGATTAAAGCTCATTCATCGAGTATAAATACTAGTGAACGATGCATATTTTGTATCAATTTAGTAATCCTAGTTTACTCATATCTATATTTTGTACTTCTTAATTATCAATGACAGATTTATTTGATAAATGCAAAAATGATGTGACCAAACAATGGGATGTTTTCACGGATAAAATAAAGAATGCTCAGTTTAAATCTGTACCGCAAAAGAAGATAAGGCCAGGAAAAAAGTACTCTAAACCCCTGGACAAGAAAACTATTGCAAAAATAAAGAAGAAACATAAACTGTGGAAAAGATACATTGAAACCTAAGATGGCCAAACTTATCTGGAGTATTGCCGTTGCAGAAATCATATTAGGCAAATTTCTAGGAAAATGACATAGCTGTATGACAAGAACATTGCTAAAGACGCAAAGTGCAACCCCAAGAAGTTCAGGAAGTATGTAAATTCTAAGACTAAAACACATAATAAAATACCAGATTTATATAAGGGATATAACACAGATGGCAATGTTTTGACAACAAATGATAAAGAAAAGGCAGATACACTAGCAGGGTTTTTCTCTACAATTTTTATAACAGAACCTGCTGGAATTTAGGAACTTTTTACAAAGGCATGAAATTACAGAGAATCCAATTTAACTATAAATGAAGACATGGTAATAAAGCAACTCCAAAAGCTTAAAGTGACAAAATCTCCAGGACATGCATGATGTCCTAAGTGGAATACCACAGGGATCTGTTTTAGGACCAATACTCTTTGTCATATACATCAATACATTGGCAGATACTTCGGTAAATTCAGAGATATATCTGTTTGCAGATGACACTAAAATTTGAGGGGTATTTTTTGAAGAAAATGATTGTCTTAAACTTCAGAATGATGCAAACATAATGTCAGAATGGACAGATGGCTCCCTATTAAAATTTCGTCCGGATAAATGCAAAGCAATGAGGATAGGGAACAAAGATATACCAAATGGGACCTACACAATGGATGGACATACACTTCAAGTATCTGAGGAAGAAAAGGACCTAGGAATTATTACAGATAATAAGTTGTCATTTGAGAAGCATGTGTCATGTAAACTGAATAAAGACAATTCTATTATGGGAATAATACGCCGAACTATGGAGTACTTAGATGCGGAAAACTTTTTATTATTATATAAATCACTTGTGAGACCCCATTTGGAATATGCCAATGCAATATGGAATCCGCACAGGAGGAAGCAAATCACACCTATAGAAAATGTACAACGAAGGGCTACAAAGCTCTTGTCTGGTTTTTCAAACTTAACATATGAAGAACGATTGAGAAAGCTACATCTACCGACACTTGCATATAGAAGGTATAGGGGAGACACGATGGAAACTTTTAAGATTATCAAAGGAATATACGACAAAAATGTGACTGAGGGACTTCTTCCCCTGCAGCAATCTACAATAAGAGATCATAGATACAACATATTTAAGACGAGGTCTAAATTAGATGTTAGAAAATATTATTTTGGATTCAGAGTGAACGACCAGTGGAACAATTTGCCTGATGAAGTTGTAAATGCTAATACTGTGAAACAATTTGAAAAGAAGTTAGACTTCTTGTGGAAAGACAGCAAAGTTATGTACAGCCCCGGACATAAACGTAAGGGAAAAGACTGGACCTCGCGCCACCCATTATGCACTGTCTAAAATACAACAAGTGTTCAACTTTGATTAATAGGAGCTGACACTAGAGGCTTTATAAAGCCTATTGTCAGGATTATTTTGTAATCTTGTAAAATATGCAATTTGTATTTTGACCTTCATAAAATAGGTCAAAGTCATCCAAATGTTTCACAAAAGTTAACCATTGACCCAATACATAGTTGGTGTTTCAAAGCTCAATCTTCATTCATGATCATCAAACTGAATTTTATGGTTCTTTGTTTTTTTTTGCACCTATAATGTTAGTTCCATTGAAAACCACCAGGACTCCACGCATCACAAACTTTTTTTCTGTAAATATTACTGTCATGGTAAAATGCATATATGTTTACATGTAAAGATAGAATGATCATCACAAGAATCCTGAAATGTATAGCCTCAGTCACCTTCAGAGAGTTGGTCAAGGTCACGCATATTATGTAAGATCGTACTTTCAGACATGATAAACATATGATGTGACATTTAATTAAGTTAGCCTGATCATTTTTCATCATGATTTTCATGTCTGAACACATATTGGCTCATATTTTCCATTTTCCTGTAGGTGCCGCCATCAGTACTACTTGTATTCCACATATTAGCTTCCCAATTGTTCTACCAAATCTCTTACAGATCAATCACAAATGAAGGACACATTTGCAATTTTTTTCACTACTCGGTCAGTGTATTATGTAATCCTACAGGTGCCGCAACCAATAATAAAAGAAACCTTGAATTTCATTCATAGAGCATGTAAAAAAAATTCCAAGAGGCTAACATTAAAGTGTTGATGCTATCATGTTGACCAGCAAACTGCTTATGGATGGACAGATGGCCTGACGGACATGAGTGATCGCATAAGCTCTGTGACCTATGGTCAGCAGAGCCAAAACAAAAAGACAAGTGTCTCGTCCAGAAACTGAAACAGTTAGCCCTTGTAATTGAACCACTACCTCGTCAGACAGAGCTCTTACACAGAAAGGTCTGAAACGAAGCTCTTAAGCTGGATCACCATTCAATTTCATGTTTGACATGATTTCTCCTGTAACCCAGTTCATTAAAATACTAGAAAACAAACCCAAGTCATTGGTTACTTGGTCGTGATAATTTGCCAAATTTGTATAGTGGTTGGTTTTATTTTTCTCTTTGTGAATCCAATACAAGTGTCCAGCTCTGCTCTTTGGCCCGCTCTCTGCCAAAAGGTATTGTTCATTCGATTAAATGCGAATCATAACTATTTGTGTTACTAAGTATTGATTTTTTCTTATTGCTTTCAGCTATTTAGTCATATCGACGGTCGAATCAATGGATTGCTCATCAAACATCATAAAATGACTGATGACTCAAGATATATGACTTGATGGCAGATGTGTGTCGTAAAACTTTACAGCTGAGAATATGTGTAAAATCCTATTTATAAGCATTACTCCATCATGAACAGTCGAAGTATTAATATTTCAAAATTATCAGAGATTTTGCTGAATCAGAATTCACTTGGGAAACCATATGTTCCATCAGAAATTCCATATGTTCTAATTCTAAAATAATAATATCTCATGTTCCACTGATACATCATACAACTAGAAAAGAGGACTTTGTCCATAGAAATATATACAAGCAATGTCTTGGTTATACACACCCTTTCCTCAGATTTTAACTTTTCCAATGAAAAGTTAAAATAACTAAATAATAAAAGTACAATCCAGATACAGGGAGAGAGAGTTCACAGGTATAGTTCAGTAGCAAGCAAGGGTAGTGGTGTCAAGGTCAAAGACACACTGGTGTCAAGGTCAAAGACACACTTGGGCAGTAATGAAGATATTATGATCATTCTCTTCACTCAGTGAGGTATGTAACGATAGATCAGACACTCTATGGTGTCAAAAGATAGCTGTTCATATTGTCTCATCATAGTTATATAACTTGGATGAGTAAACATGTCTACCTCGAGTTCACAATTCCTTGACTGAAACATCTGACAACTCAAAGCAGACGGTTTGGTCACCAAAACTGGCGAAATGTTGTATCCTTGATGGATACTTTCATGCATGAACAGTTGCAGTAAATGATCATAGAGTGTCATAAGCTGCTCATAATCGGTAATGTGGTAGGGTTATCTCAATCACAGGCAGTCGCTCACGTTTTCTTCTGGGTCCTTTGCTTCCAGAGTTCCGTTTCTTCCTAAATGACAATATCAGAATCAGTGTTATGCCCAAAAGTATCAACATCAATACGAGAGTCAGCAACATCCTTGTTTTCTTAGGAAAGCACAATTTAGCAATCCTGTGGCCATGACAATAGCAATAAATAATTAGAATTATCAACAAACCAAAAATAGCCATAATAAACAGAAGAATGACTAAATATTTTAAATATGGATAGTAATAATACTTTATTGCCAGAGGCAACAAATTCTGCTTTATGTAAAACAAGGCATCATGTAATTTAGAAACTGGGAAGAATTTGACATCAGACAATTACAGTTGCTTCAAATTTAATGTGGCGGGCAGTTGTTTAGGTTCACTAAACGAGAAATTCCATATATCTAATAAAGGAGAATTTTCAATTGGTTGAAACATGAGTGGCCTTGTCATCTCACTGGAGTTTGAATGAAAATACGGAAGTAGTCTGAAAAGAAATTGTATGTGCCTCACACCTAGAACCTAAAGTAATCAGCTGAATGGGCAGTTGCAAAAGGTATGTAAACATCTGGGGGTATTGTTTGGGTAGCAGACTACAAGTAGTCATACATTAGAGTGTGTACTAATAAGACATTATCTTTCAGGTGATATGATATACAATTGGAAATTGAACATGTGGGATAATCTTCCTTTTGTAATAAACATTGATCTGCAAGGACTGTTGCTTACATAAAGATGAAATATATGTTGGAGAGTGTGTAAAGGAATAGATCAGTTCCTTGAAGCACAGTGCAGAGTTTTTATTGATATTCAACAAATCATCATTGCACTCTGCATCACGAGGCAACAAGTCCTTGTCAGTCATAGGTACCAGCTATTTAGCCATTCCTAAAGGCTGATCTCTGGTTGGAGCTTCTTGTGGTGGCAAGGCACTAACATGATACTTATGACTGGCCTTGGGTTGGTTCTTTCTTTGCCCCAAGCACTGTTTGGATGTGTGGGGTACATAAAACTTTTCAGTATGAACCAGTTTAGATTGTCCAGTCTTCTGGTGTCTGATTGTAAAATTGACTTGTGATGTTTGCTCAACTATTGTATAATAAGGTTTGCAGCAGGAGGACAATTTTACAGAAGTACCAGGTGCAACAGTCTTGTAATGGAAATAGACTGAATCACCGACTTTGTAATTACACTTCTCTGCTTTTTGGTTGTAAATTCTATTGTTCTTTATTCGTGCTTCATGCATATAATACTTGACAAGCTGGAAGGCTTCAAAAATTGACCATCATTTTCCATATTCTGTGAAAGTGTACGAACCCATTTAACCTCCTCCCCCCTTGCCTACTGTAAGCACCAGTTTAAAACTGATGAAAATGTTGAATCATCCCTTATTTGCGATGTGTTTATGCTAATACGTAAAACCTGTCCAATGACCATACCACACACTAGGTTTTCTGGAATGTTTCCAGTGATATCAGGATATGAAACTGTGTGAAATTTGAATTGTTCTCGTTGGTCAAAAATCTTTGTCACATACTGTTTGTTGTCAATCCCTAGTTCAAGATCAGGAAAGTTGCTGTATTGTCATTCTCATTATCTTTATTCAAAATTGTATTTGTGTCTTTTTGCCCAGAACCACTTCCTTGTAGTCATTACCCTACTGCGCAGTCCAAACTCTTTACTCTCCATAAGCTAACCTGTCCCTGTCTAAGCTATATGCATACGGAAGTACTTTTGTCCATATTACACACATTCCTCTGTAAAATTTTGACATAGGCTGTATTTCCTCAAATAAATTAAAGGGTCTTCAGCAGGTTACTACTCAGAACATGTTTCGGAGCCTATAACCCATACATGTCTCTCTGAGTAGCAGCTTCTTGTCTAATCTAAATATTCAGCAAAGACAACCCACATAATAATGAATAAATATGAACATGGCAAATGATGAATTAGCAAAATACATGAAAACTTGCTTATAAATACAGAGCTTCATTATGAAAGAAAAATACCTGTCAAACAAACCATAATTACTCAATTGTATAGTGCAGGTTAAGATAAGAACAATTTGACTAACCCCTGAACCAATATGTACCCTTTCTAGCTGGATAACTTATCCTAGTTAAGACCTTCCGCCAGTGAATTACTGAAGTGGAAACAAGCTGGGGCATAATATTCAGTCCCAGTGATTGTAAAATAAACAGTTGCAGCTAGACCACCTGTACAAACCTAGGGGAATCCTAAGAAGGACTGCAACAATGGACATCCAGCACCAGAAATGTAAAACAAACTCAAAGATGACACCTACTTCTCACTTTGAAAGTCTGCAAACAATTAAGCTCTATTTCACTGCCAATCCCCAGTCAAAGTTTCAATGTAATGTGTCCGGTTTGGGATATTTGAGAAATTACTGTCAATTTTGAGTATTTTTTTAATATTGAGTAAATGTGCATTTAGGAATGTCAGAAAAGAATGAAAGTCATTAGCATTTATGCCAAAAACATGTTACCAAAACAGTTTTAAGTACAATTAGGCAAACATGTAACTGTTGTAGGCCGCTGCTTGCTACCGATAGCCCCAGGGGGACTTAACCTGACAGAAAACATGTAAGACTAAAATGTCTGAAAGTGAATATTAAAACAGAACGAGGCCAAAAGATAAAGGTAAGTAGCAAAACAGAGAAGTTTAAAAACTGTAAATTATTGTAGCCAAACTTTCTAATAATCTTTGGATATTAACAGCAACATTTATAGGGCAAGTCAGAAAAAAAATGAAAGTCATTTGTATTTTAAGTCAAGAGAATGCAATGAAAATATAATACTTCTTAACCAGATATCAAGTAAAATTAGGCAAGCTTGTAACTGTCATAGGCCGCTACTTGCTACCAAGTCCTTTTGGGTTAATTTCCTTCCAATGTTTCTTGATCTCATCCTTGCTGTTAAGAGTACATAGATCATCAATGGATCTTCTAATATGTGAATAGAATCTTCTTGCAGGAATGTAGTTTGTTTTTTGCCAATTCTTCCATCCATTTGGATTCGTAATAATGTAGACATAAATTGGCAATATAAGGAGCTGGATCAGTCCCCATGGGTATTCCAACTGTTTGTCCAAATACCTTTTTTTACCAAAGCTGAGGTATGCATTGTTGATAGTATACTTTATCAAATCAGAACATTCTTCTTTGGTGTAACACTTTTATCCTTTTTTTTTGTCAAATCTTGCATAAGTGTTGGAAACTTTACTGTATTCAGTGTATTGACATGTTCCTCCTTTGAATGCCTTATCCAACATTGAAATTAACACTTCCTTCAGGTCTGTAAAGTCGATCTTTGTATACAATGTTGAAAAATCAAAGGTTTGAATTGATTTGGCACCTTCCTTCTTGTTGATCTTATCTATGTCCTGTAAGATATCTGTGGTACTTGTAATGATCCACATCCTATTCACTCGTGTATCTAAGAACTCTTTCACAATAATTAGTATGGGATTTTTTTATTAGTGACAGAACTTTAGTTAGTATCTTAGCAACTTGTTTTGAAATGGACTTCTTTGCTGTGACAAAATACCTAAATTTGACAGGTTTCCTCTGCATTTTGACAATTACATACATGAATAGTAATTTCCAGTGTTCATGTGGTAGAACACATTTCAAAACTTTGTTTTTGTTAACTTGTTCATCAATAATTGCTTCAGTAGATTCTGCTTCCTGATAAGTTTCACTATTTACTTCTCGCAGTATGTTGTTGATATAGTATGTCTTGAAAGTAAGTGTAATGTTATTACTTGCTTTGTCAATAGGTGTTATGACAAATTTGTAATGTATATCAAGTAATTCTTTGCTGCAGTTATTATCTAGAAGAACTTGTTTTGTTTTTTCTCCATTTTTGAAGAGGTCCATTCCTCAAGAACTTTCTCCGTGATTCTGATTTTCCATTCATTAAATACTTTCTTGCAGATTCTTTTCTTGTTACTTTGTTCCTCAATGAAGATATGTAATCCTTTGTTGATTTCTCTCCTTGCTTTCCTAGAGTTGACGCTATGAATTTCTCTATGGTTTGGTCTTCTTTGCAACAACTGAAAAGTTTCTTGTTCTTTACAATTCTTTAATGTCCTGTGATAACATGTTTGTGGTGTTGATCCATAAGTTCTTTGAATCTTAAATTACATTAACATGTTGGGTTCTTCATATCCCAGGTGTCCAAATTGGACAGAAGACATGAGCAGCCGCATGAGCTCTGCGACCTTTGGTCAGCGGAGCTAAAAAGTCTAACAACAGACGGAAAGACAAAGAGACAAACAGATTCCAATAGCTCTGCTGACTGACAAGTCAGCAGAGCTCAAAATGCAAAAATCAATTTGAACAAGGTAGAAACCTGTCCAAGGTACATTGCCACCAAGTTTGAAGTCCATCTGGATGGCTAGTTCAGAGAAGAAGTCGATAATTAATTATATCCGACTGCAGATTGAGCTAGATGGTCATTGATATAGGTGTATTTACCAATAAGTACCTGAATTGAAACTAGAGGGCTGCATGAATAGCCCATGCTCAGCTGACCTAAACTTGTCCTAGAAAATCAAGGTTGCAACTGAATAGACCTGATGTGAGGAGTGCATATGACATTTTGTGGTACTTCTAAGATGGACGACTGAGCCTCCTAAAGAATACATTACATTCAAAAGAATACATACATTCCTACCAAGTTTGAAATCAGTCCAGATGAAGGTCTGGGAGAATAAGTCACAAATGAGAATTAGCATAAGAATGCCCAAACAGGTACACACGTTAATCAATAGGAAAGGTACATTTACTGATAAGTACCCAAATTGAAAAATTAATTAAAAATCAAGAATCCACAGCAGTATTACCTAGTACACAACTTTGCTTGAACCTTTCATAAGGAACACATCAACAAAGTTCAGCTCAAGCTGAGAAACCGTTCTTGAGAAGAAGTCGAAAATTGCAAAAATGCATATAAAATCACCAGGAGGGCCGTGTGAATAGCCCATGCTCAGCTGACCTGGAGATTCATCACACTTGTGGTTCTGTGAACTTGCAACGGGATCATGGTCACCCATGTACAGCGTAAGTCTGACCTTCACGGAAGCCATGCTATGACCATGAGCGAAAGCAGCAGAGTCGCTCAGTATATTTTCAGACCAGGTAAGACTTTCAGTGGCTGGCTAATCAGCACACCTCCTACCTAAGATCTACCAACCCTGAAAATTTGAAAGGGCTATAATTTATAGTTCCAAAGATACGGCCAGGAAAATATCATTTCAGGTCTGGAGGTTGCCTAATGAAACTAATGTAAGCAAGTAGGCGCCCAAAATGATGGCAATGCACACCTGTTACCTATGATCTACCAACTCTATAAATTTCAAAGGGTTAGGATTCAGTTTACAAGATATGGCATGGACAAACTTTGTTTCAGAAGGTGCCGATCACCACCCCACCCCCACACACAACACTTTGGGGGGGGGGGGGGGGTATAAGCAGGTGACTACCCCTCAATGTTGAACTAAAGAGATCAATAAACAAGCTTTCATAACTGAAAATTTGGTTTAATCAGTAATTCCCTTTCCATAATCAAATGTTCATACAGTTACAATGTTGCTGTAATCATATTAGCAATATAACAAGGCCTGGTACACACAGACCTGGGTTGCCTAGAATCCCCCACCCCCACCCCCCATAATATGAGCTCAGGTGATTAACATTTCAGCTCAGATTTAAATGTTACTTTAAATTATAAGCAGTCACATTTCCCTGGCACCACTACTTTCAGCCATTTTATCTCATGGAAACCTACTGAAAATCATTGGTATTTTTACCAAGAAGCCTGGGAAATGTACATTAACCTGCTGCTTAAAAGGACATATTATTTACTTTTGATATTACAAACATAATGTGAATGTCATGATGACAGTGGGTGACCAATGGCTATCGCCTCTTGACCACATTTTGCCCCTTTTTGTTCTGTATATTCCACTTTGGTGACCTATACCCAGAAATTGGCTTTACCGATTCCCACATCAAAATCTGTACCAGTTAGCAAGGCGAGAAAACTCCATCATTACTTGGCTGAGGACAAGTGCCCAAATCTTTTACAACAGTTACTTTACTTGTCCCTGGACAATAGGACATAGGAATTTTCTCGCCTTGGTTAGGATCACAGTTCCACAAATAATAATATTTTGTTACAAAATCATTGTTACTACTTAAATTCTGCATAACTGAATGTCTTTGCCATTGTAATAAAGGGTGCGGTCTCTGGTTTAAGAAGTCATTGGCTGATAACAACTGCAAGCCTTCCCAGTTAGTTTCATAACTTTTCTTTCCTTGCACTGTGAACTGTTGTCTTTTGCACTGATCTTTGGAAAAAAGGCCTCTTGACATCAGGTCAACAAGCTATCAAGCAGCAAACAGAATCCTTCTGGTGCGCCTGGGTGGAAAATATGCAAATACGTCTGCAGAACCTTTGTGAATTAAATGTTCAATTTGTACCAGTCAGTCCCAAGCTCATTTTCAAAATGTCCTGCTGGACAGCAAGTGCAATGGTATGCTCGTAATTTTGGCCACGATTTATGTACACCATGAACATGTTTAGCAATGTTTTACTGAAGTCAAAAAACCAGGGATACGTTTCGGAAAACAGATCCTCAGAGCATCCTTTGCTGTTGCTCCTCACGAAAAAATATCCCTATAAAGTGAAAGAGATTTCAGACACTTGAATCTGGGTGATTGGTGTTGCTCCTGGAATTCTAACTAATGTTGTTCAACGGTCTTTGCAAGAGCATCATAATCAAGATCGGAAGCATCATTCGCTTGCATCTCGATCTGAATTCCATCACAGGCAGCCTTCTTGAATGCGTCCTTTGATGATGCATAAATCATCTTCCTCTTCACACTTGACTCATCACTACACCTGAAATTAGAAAGAGACAGATGTGAATGCAAAGTACACAGGCAAAACGATACAACTTGTCTCCATTTTTAGGTTAAGAAATCTGTCAAATTTAAATTCACTGCACATAATTCAGGCAAGAAAATTTTGACAGCTCTATGGTCAGCTGACCTAGCATGTACACATGGAAGTGGGCTGAGTCAAGGTCATCCACAAATTGTGAAACCTGACCAAAATTGATATGCCAAGTGCTTATGGTACCCATTCAAGTTTCTTGGCAACCATAATTTTGACCGGACATGGACTGGTGGTCTTGGACCAATAACCTCTCAAGGTCGGGTCAACTGATCCACAAGTTTTGATCAAGTACTGAATACTGTTGCTGTGTCTATTGGATGTTAATATCACACATCAGAGCATCCCACACTAAGTACCATCATAATTTTGGATACTTATCAAGTGACAGTTTTAGAAAGGCACTGCTACTCTAGAAATACTTTAAATCATTTGATAACGGGTTACATACATCAGGCTTACATTGGGTGTGCTATTGTACCAAGTTCAGAGTTTGGTAATTATCATGATGCATTCAGGTACGCAATGGTCATAATTATAAAAGTAGCAAACATCCTTGCTGCCCCAAAGTTTGAAATCTCCTTTCAATTCAATGTGTGAGGGAATGTTTGTGTTCATAGCTATGTAAGAATATATATATATATATTTGTCAGAAAATTCTTCCTTTCAGTTGGTTTTTGAAATATGTAAACTTTTCTTACCACATAGAACACACACATATATGTGTGTGTGTGTACAAGCTTTTAAAGTGGGCTGATCAGCTGTCCTCACTGATGGAGGGAAATTTTACTTATGTCGGTTATGACAAGTATGTTCCATTTGATTGCATCTTAGTTGGTTGTGAATGACTTCTGGACCACTTAATGTGGATAATCATTTTGTGATCTGTATTGTTAACATTGTCCTTAATTTAATTGCAGTTACGATGCCAGAACCCAGAATGTTTTTTGAGTTCCCTGGTGAAAGGTCCCAGAACCCTCAAAATATATTGAGGGTAATCCGACAATCAGAAAAAGAACTGGAAAAAAATGTGGAAAATGGAGCCAGGTTAATGTAAAATTTGGCTGGAAGTGTAGCCAGAATAGGTCAGATGACATTCACAATGTTCATGTCCAATTTCTTATAAAATTGATGTAGTTTTTGTTGTTGTAGATCATAAAATGTTTGGAAATGAATTTTTCACCAGTTCATGTTCATACAATAATGGGCAACATTTTATATATTGAAATAAACAGTTTTGGTTGAGTAGGTATAGCAAGGAACTAACTTGGTGTGTAGGTGATTGAAGAAGTATGTAACCATCAATATTAATTTGCATTTAAAGTACTTCAATGACTGCACTAAGATAAACATCATATTAGAAAGGCATGATGTCGTTCAAATGTTATTTGATCTCCATTGGAGACCAAGACTCGATATCTCTTTCAGCTGTACTTGTTGAATACTGGTCCCACAAAGCAGTGGCAATAATTGTAATTGAAGTATCTTCTATGTTGATACTAATAATCACCATGTAATAACCATTATTATCTTTCTCTTGTCATATCACTACTGTACAAAGAAAACAAGAGGGCTGTGTGAACAGCCCCTGCTTCAGCTGATCTTGACATTCATCACACTTGCAGCTCTATGAACTTGGGAAAGGATCAAGGACACCATGTTCTGAGTAAGTCTGATCTTTATAGAAGAACACCTACATGTGCAACATCAAAGTTCAAGTAATTCGCAAGTTATAATGAAGAGTAAAATTCATGTATGTTGCACTGTGACCCCACAAACGAGGTCAAGGTCATTCATGTACTGTCTCGGCATGACCTTCATACAGAATAATTAACATGTGTAGCTAACTCAAAACACATCTCAAGTTATCAAGTAAACAGTAAATTTCGTGTCAGTTGTCCTGTGAATTAGCATTAGAATGCCCATTGACTTACATAGTAATCAATAGGAAAGCTGCATTGAACGATAAGTACCCGAATTGAAAATCCTTAAAAATCAGGAATCCAAAGCAGTGCCACCTAGTAAACAAGTGTTTGACCCTTCTACAACAATATATCCATCACATTTCAGCTTAATCTGAGGGATGGTTCTGAGAACAAGTGAAAAATAGGAAAACCATACAAAAAAATTCATTAAAAAAATTTGCAGCGCCACCTGGTGAACAAATTGGGAACTAGGTGTCCCCGGGAGTGTCTATGTACAATATCAAAGCAATTGGGTGAGCGGTTGCAGAGGAGAAGAATTTTGAAGGTTTGCCCCCCCCAAAAAAGCAAAAAATTCATAAAAAATCCAAAAATCAATAGAGCGTGACCATTTGAAGACACTTGGTAGAGATCCACCTAAGGCACATCCCCACCAAGTTTGAAGTAAATCTGGTCAGTATTTTTAAAGTTATGACCATTACAAGAAATTCCCATGTTTAGTTTTCCTATTAAAACTTTTGTAGAGATTTTTGAAAAAAAATCATAAAAAAATCCAAATTCATTGGAACATGACCACTGGAACAAACCTGATAGACACCCACCCAAGGTACATTGCCACCAAGTTTGAAGTAAATCTGGATGATGGATTTGGAGAAGAAGTCGAAAATGTAAATTAGCATTAGAATGCCCATTGACTTACATGGTAATTAATAGGAAAGGTGCATTTACCCCAAAGGAGCCGAATTGATAAAAATCATTAAAAATCAGGAATCCGTAGCATTCCCACACAGTGAACAACTTTGTTTGGCCCTTCCATTAGGAACATATCCACCAAGTGTAAGCTTAATCTGAGTGACGGTTCTGGAGAAGAAGTCATAAATATCTATAACACACAAAAATTCACAAAAAAAATAGAAAAAAACTGCAGCGTCACCTGGTGAACAAATTAACAACAAAGAGTCCCTAGATGTCTTCCTGTGTAATATCAAAGCATTTGGATAAGCAGTTTCGGGGAAGAAGATTTTTTAAGGTTTGTCAAAAAAAAAACCAACAAAAAAATTCATTAAAAATCCAAAAATCACTGGAGCATGACCACTTGAACAAAATTGGTAGAAACCCATCCAAGGTACATTGCCACCAAGTTTGAAGTTAATCTGGATGACGGTTTTGGAGAAGAAGTCAAAAATGTGAATTAGCATTAGAATGCCCATTGACTTCCATAGTAATCAATAGGAAAGCTGCATTGACCGACAAGTTTTATTGAAAAAATCGTTAAAAATCAGGAATCTGCAGCATTCCCACATAGTGAACAACTTTATTTGACCCTTCTACAAGGAACATATCCACCATGTTTCAGCTTAATCTGAGTCATGGTTCTGGAGATGAAGTCGAAAATAGCTATAACCCACAAAAATTCATAAAAAATTAGGAAAAAATTGCAGCGCCACCTGGTGAACAAATTAAGCACTAGGGGTCCTAGGGAGTGTTCCTGTGTGATATCAAAGCAATTGGGTGAGCGGTTTCTTCGAAGAAGATTTTTTAAGATTTACTCAAAAATGAACAAAAAAAATCATGAAAAATCCAAAAATCAATGGACCATAACCATTTGTACAAACTTGGTAGAGACCCACCCAAGGCACATCTCCACCAAGTTTGAAGTGAATCTGGCTGATGGTTTTGAGAAGAAGTCGAAAATGTGAATAGTGGACGACGGACGACAGAGGGACGACGGACCCTCAAAAAACCTCAGCTGACTGACAAGTCAGCTGAGGTAAAAAATCTAATGATGCTATCAGTATACAGAGCCACTTCAACTATACTTCTTCTCTGTACAGGCGGAACAGATAATGAAAGTAATCAACAGGTCGAGAGCAACGCGAGTCAAAGAAACAACCGCCCTGCTGTATTCCAGGTTGGAGTTACAGAGACAGAAAGGGGTATAGTCTTTGGTAGAAAAGGGGGCCAAACGAGCATGCACATTGGGAGCACGTGAAAACAATTTATGTTTGTCAGGGACCGCTCTGGTCCCTCGCCAATTCACCATTGGCGACAGAATTGGGATTCTGGCGATTAAATTTTTCATATGGCTAAAAATTTGGCAAACACTTGTTTCAACTTCTCGAGACACGCATTGTGGAACAAACAGCAAAATTCTGCGCCATCCGGTGAGAAACGCGTGATAAGGAGGAATCACATGACCACAAAGGAGGTTACTGCGTTAAAGTGCAGAAGAAAACATGGCAGACAACACGGAGGAAGATGCAGGCAAATCTGCCCAACTTGCACCCATCTTTACTGCCAACAAAAGACGTAGGATAGAAAAGGAATTCGTGATTGAAAAGAGAAATATCAGGGCAGCATGGTTAACTACGTACAAGTGGCTCCTGCATGACAAACTTAAAAACGAGTTCACTTGCTCCTGGTGCATCAAGGCCGGAAAAATCAACATCTTCATAAAGGGAAAGAAAGCAACAAAACCGAAAGTAGACGATTTAAGTAAGCAAACAAAATATGTGCACCTAAGGACGTTTTCCTTGTTTTTCTTTTGAAATTAATTAATGGAAATTTTTTGGCTACGACATTTGAAATTTGGCTGATGAAAATAGATTTTGGCTATGGCTAACAGTTTTCCAATGCCAGATATGTCCCTGTTTGTACAGTATCTTGGATGATTAACACCTGTGTATTTTGGTGATAATAAAATACCCTCCTCCTAAAATTGATACTTGTTACCATTATTTAATCGATTGAAATAAACAGATGCCATTGACAAATGATGACAGAGTAGGTGGATATCAAAAACCTTGTTTGACCCAGAGTAAAATTTAAATTTAAAATTTTAATGAGTGTCAAATGCTTTAGTAACACCATAAGAACTATATAATAAAACTTTAAAAAAATAATTGAATGAATTTAAACCCTAATTAAAAAATATATATATTTGTTGCGGACGGGACAGCTTGCATGGAACACTGCTATATGTATGGACAGGACGTTACAAATTATGTTCTATCTTTTATGCTTTTGTGATTTTCTGCAAAACTTTCTAGACAAATGATGATAGAGTAGGTGGATGTCAAAAACCTTGTTTGACCCAGAGTAAATTTTAAATTTAAAATTTCATTGAGTGTCAAATTCTTAAAATGTCCGAGCTGTGCTTTGTATGGTTCATAACAATCAAGTTCATTCATTAATTTCTCTTTATTTATCTGCTTGTGATGATATTTGAAATCAACTGTTGGGAACGGTTTTTACTCCTAACACAATACCTGGCAATCACAATGCAGAAGCAACAACACAGCAGTCTTAAGGGCTTAAATGTGTACAGTCCCCAGTCCTTACATACTGAGGCAAAGAGTGTTAACAATTGTTTGTTCACACATAGCCTCCAAACAATTGAATTATAAATGCATCTAGGTGTCAAAATATGTGTAATTAATACCATGAGCTAAATGCTTAACAATATACAATGGTTCATAATGTGTTAATTTTGTCAATTAAACTTGTCTTCAGTCTGTGAATTACCCAAGTTTTTCCATCTTTGGCTGCATGTGGACAAGTGTCCCGTCCACAATGCTGGATCCTGTCCCATCCACGAAGTGGCTAATTTGCATTTTTCTACAGTATGAAAACATTTAGTGTTAATTTTTTTGTATAAATACTTGGGAAAACATCTGTGTTATTTTATTAGGGACTATGAAATGTGAAATTATTGTAAAGAGAGCAGAGTTTTAGACTTCAGTGCTTCAACCTCAAAACCTATGTCCGAAATGTGTCCCGTCCGCGACACTAGTGTTTTGGGGTATAAAATGGGAAAAAAAACAAACAAACAAAAAACAAGAAGTTTTTTTTTTCTTCATCAGTTATCTTAAGGGGGTCATATAGTTACCTTGAAAAAGAACAAAAAAGTTCTAACTTGAAAATGATGAAGCATAGGAGATATTAAAGTCTGCAAAATGTCCCATCCGCGACAAAAAAATACCACAGAATGCCCACTACAGATTTATCTCATACGATCATTCTTATGGACTATTTCATTGATACGGCCACGCTATCTGCAACAGATGTATTTTTAAGGCTGGCCTGAGTCAACATATATAAGACCCATGTTCCCCTCCAGAAAAGATTTGTTGTGTGTAACTCACAACCATTTCCGGTTCCTCCCTAGACTCCACATCAATATTCAAATTCCCAGTCACACCCTTTCTATTTACCACCATTTCATTTACTACTATTTATCTTATTCTTATGCACACGTTGAGATGCCCCATTAATCTGACCCATACATAGCAATGGTTCAATGAGCGAATTAAATAGACTCATAGACACTTTGGGTGACAGATTATTAGAATCTATTATCTTTTTTTAATTTGAAACAAGCCTTCATTGCCTTAACTTTCAGATTAAGTTTTGCCATGGAGGAATAAACTAGATGGAGGAACAAGCAGAGAAGATCTGAGGGCATATGTGCAACACCGCCGCCGTCCAATATACACCCTCTTATCGCTGAATACACAGCGACGCTTTAACTGGTTTCTTCCTCCAAGGTGTTAGATAAACAAAACGGCTGCTGCCGAGGTGGGCTTCTACCTGCATCGGCAGTGTCGATACGTCGTCGTTTACTTTCGCAACTTCAGAATGGACACTTGGTGTGGTGATCGGGACATTACTTGGCAAAATATGACAATTTTTGCATTAAAATTTCTCCTTTCTGACTTCATCGTACCATCTTATTCTTGCCACATATTGGTTATTACACTCGTTTGCTGAGAGAACATCATGGGTGTAAGTTGCGCAAATGTGCGGAAAACGTCTTTATTTGATTCTTAAGTCAGCATAAATGACTTACTTTAACCCGCGATTGTGTGTTGAAATGTGAGCGTAAAATCAGTTCTATTTGTCGTGGAGCAAAAATTCAAAGAGCGGCAGAATGCCCGCCATGTTGGCTTTCTTGCTTTTGCCATTATTCATTTCTCCTCATAAAAGAGAGAGTTCCCATTGTTGCGCCATCTGGTGGAGAAAACGCTCTCAGCCGGTTCAGGCACTGGGAGGTCACCGGCGGTGTTGCACATCACTGTCATCAGTTCACAGGACCGCTTATCACAGATTAGTGACACCTTGCACTTTTGAAGTTTAATTAGAGAACAAAGGCACGCTCCATACACACAGCTGTGTATATTGGGCGTTGTTTCTCCATCTAGTTTATTCCTCCATGGTTTTGCCATATTGAAGGATCCTGTGTTACTGAATTCCAGCCCCAAGTACTTATAGTTTTTCACACACTCAATTAAAGTCCCCATAATGAAACTGGTCTCTCATGAGCCGTCCACTTTTGTTGAAGATAACAATTTTAGTTTTCATCATATTAACTTGTTATCTCCATTTAGAGCAATAGTCATGAATGTTATGAAGGAAACTTTGAAGTAGCCTCTCCTTTGTTGTGGATAATAAAACAATATCATCTGCGTACATGAGACAGTTTATAGTTTTTGCACCCAGCTGGATGGGGTCAGTAATCATGACGTCCTTTAAAAATGAAAGGAAAAGATGTAACTCTAAAAGTTAACACAGTTTAAGTTCATAACCTTTGTGTTGATGACGTTGTCAGGAAGAAAGTGGATTTTAATACAGAATGTAGTTATTTTAGGCCTAGTGGTTGTTAGGCAAGCTTTCCCCTTCGCGATAGTGCTGACACCTGTGTGAATATGCCTCTACATGCAAGATTATTGGATGTATGACATCACTCCCACCATGACAATTGCCACAAACTCATGACAAATTCACAATGACGACTCAACGAGACGAAATATGAATTACCCGGTCCGGATTCTGAAAATAAGGCCTGAGGATCAATTCAAAATGAATGGGTAAAATTTTGTACTAATAGAGTCCAGTTTTGCCGGTCTTTTTACCCGGCTGTCATGCCAATGCACAAGCAGTGTGGCCAAGCACGGAGCCACCATGAAGTCGGTGGGCCAAGCGACATCGTGGAAAATCAGAAGTTCTCGGCCTTCGTATTATCGCATGCTTGACACACTAAAGAGACAGGGCAGGGACGGGCTTAACTTACCAGAATAAAAATGCAAGCTTTTGTATTTTCCTGTTATCTGGTGGGCAGGTGGTGAACGCAAAGTCGTAGATGACGTAGCGGGGCTCTGTTTTGTTTGCCATTAAATCGGCCACAAGTTCCTGAAAGCGTGCTCTGTCCTCATCTTTGGTCGCTGTAACTGCAGCTTTGCCTTTGCTTGCACCTCCAGCCTCCTCGCTTGCCCTGACGCAGTCTATTTCCTTATTTGACTCGCCAATTCCAAACGTCGCCCACTTGTGAGTTTTATTTAATTTTATGTCTTTTATTTGCGCAATAACTTCTTCTTTAACGGAAATTCCGGACGACATTTTCGATTTTGCCGGTGTCGATTTCCTATCTAGGTCAACGTGCGAAATGTGGCACTTGCGGCGATTTCTAGAGATGTGTGTGGCGAATTAGTCGGTCCAGTACTTTGTAGCTATCGCGTTAAATCTGCTGAAACCAACCACAGAACCTTCGTTCGGAAAAATGTCAAAGTCTGGCTCCTGAACAGACGAGGACGTAACCAGTCCAAGTAGTTGCTCCCCGCCGCTGTAGTCTCAATTTGACCTGCACTTCGCACTATACTTCTTGCCTTTTGATCACGCTCCGCGAGGCACGCTGGGCTTTTATTGGACACTGCAAGCACTGTGGCCCGCTTATTTCGTTATCCTTGTCATATTCTCCCGAAATGGGTCACAAGCTTCCGTACGGAAACATTCCTGTCAAATACGTCATGCCTGCAACGTCACACATAATGGCACCAACCATAGTGCGACGAACGAGTCACTGTGTAAAAATAATTTCACATCTATTCGTCTTAAATTCTGGGGTGGTTTTTTTGTCTTTGTTTGTTTGCTTTTTAATGTTTTGTACAGCCAAGGAGGCCGGACACATGTGGGTTTTTTGCTGCAGCCTTTGAACTTAACCTGTCAGATGAGTCTTGCGACACAAGACCTCAGACATGTGTCACTGTCAACTAACCTTGCCTTGAAACTAGGCACCTAATGGATGAAAAACATGGCAACACAGACACAGAATTCCCCTAAAAAATTTTGCAGTTACACCGCAACTAACAGTTACAGGTGGCAATGTGGGGCGAAAGCGGGAATATCTACACTGATACAAAGAATGTTACTCGTTATTTCGTGTCGCTTGTGCCGCATGACTCGTCCCTATACCAATGGCAATACAACTTACAAGCGTAACGGTGTGACACGCGGGACTACTTTCCGATTGGCTCCTTCATGCATTGACCACGGCTGTAATTTTTCCCTTATATGGACTTATTAACCGAATCCGCGTGGCTCATGTCACACACAAGAAGGAGACAAACAGTTCAGAAACGAAAATAAAAATGTTGCCATATTGAACACTCCAGAAAGACACCATACCTTCTGATTCTGTACATAAGAATTAAAGATTACAAGATCAGCCTATGGAAATTTTCATTTTGCCGGTGGACGCATATCAAAATAAGTCCCACCACTTAAAACTATACAATCATGCATTGCTGCCATCTGCAGTCAACAATCCAGACAATTTATTTCAGACCGACCGGCTGACTGATAATGGCACCTATCGAGTATAGGGGCATGGTCTAGGCATCGTCCGTGGTCACTGAGATCAAGCTCAAACATCGTGCGCTTCCAATTAGCCTATTTAATAGGCACACCAGAAAATTATTATATTGCAGGGCCAGATCTCAGAAGTTGAAGAGGTGGAGCCAAGCGGCAATCATATTCATTTTTTAAATTTATCTGCGTGGAACTCGGGAGTCTTCCACCACGGTGCATGGACATTTTTCCACTAAAAATTCACTAGGCCTAGGGGGGGGGGGGGGTATTTTTTTTTTTCAGTACGCTGGCACAGGCAGGGCCGTAGTCAGCCTTCTAAAATAGAGGAGGCAAAGGGTACTGGTAGGGGGTGGGATTGGGAGGGGGGCATGCCCCCCTTCCAAGATTGAAAACTTTTGAAAAATGGCACATAAAATGGTGTAATTTAGTGGGTTTTGAAGGGGAAAAAAAGACTTTATAGATATATAAATTCTCAAAATTTTACTTACATGTGACTATTTTTGATCATTTTATATGAATTGAATTTGGTCCTACAACTACTAGGGCAAAGATACAAGTAATCATTGAAAAAAGTATGCCTTCTGTGATGCTCTTATCTTCTATGACTATGAGTGACTCACAGTCAAAGTCTTAGTTACAATAGGGTCTTTTTTTTGTGTGTGTATAATAACTTTAACTCAACAAGTCTTGTTGAGGCTAAATAAACAATTTCTATGTTAATCATAACATCATCAGCCAAAATTCAGAGGAGGCAAGTGCCTCCTCTGCCTCAGCCCGACTACGGCACTGACAGGTAATTAATTTTCTAGAGTACGTAGTACGGAAAATAAAAATCTTTCAAAATTTTGGATAGTACGAAGTACGTAAAATAAGAGGGCTTCCAGTACGGTAAGTAAAAAGCCCAAGTGTGCCAGTATGGGAAACTCCTTTCCCACCCTCTCTGAGCGAATCAATGTTTCCAAGAAAAGCAGAATGCAAAAACAAACGAATCAAACTTTTTCCCTACATAAGGGTCAACAAACGCCACTAATTCCAATCATGATTCGGGATTTTTTAGCTCAGCTGACTGACAAGTCAGCTGAGCTTATCTTATGGGCCTCCGTCCGTCCGTCCGTCCGTCGTCTGTCAACAATTTACATTTTCGACTTCTTCTCCGAAACCGTCAGCCAGATCCACTTCAAACTTGGTGGGAATGTACCTTGGGTAGGTGTCTACCAAGTTTGTTCAAATGGTCACGGTCCATTGATTTTTGGATTTTTAATGATTTTTTTGGTTCTTTTTTGGACAAATCTTAAAAAATCTTTTTCTCTGAAAGCGCTTACTAAATCGCTCTGATATCACACGGAAAGACACCTAGGGACTCCGTGTTCTCAATTTGTTGACCAGGTAGCGCTGCAATTTTTTACAATTTTTTTATGAATTTTTGTGTGTTCTAGCTATTTTCGACTTCTTCTCCAGAACCGTTACTCAGATTAAGCTGAAACGTGGTGGATATGTTCCTTGTAGAAGGGTCAAACAAAGTTGTTCACTATGTGGGAATGCTGCAGATTCCTGATTTTTAACGACTTTTTCAATTCGGGTACTTATCGGTCAATGCAGCTTTCCTATTGATTACTATGGAAGTCAATGAGCATTCTAATGCTAATTCACATTTTCGACTTCTTCTCCAAAACCGTCATCCAGATTAACTTCAAACTTGGTGGGGATGTACCTTGGGTGGGTGTCTACCAAGTTTGTTCCCATGGTCATGTTCCAATGAATTTTGGTTTTTTTATGATTTTTTTTTTCAAAAATCTTTACAAAAGTTGGAAAGTTTTAACATGGGAATTTCTATTTTTTTTTATGAATTTTTTATATGGTTTTGTTATTTTTCACTTGTTCTCAGAACCGTCACTCAGATTAAAGTGAAATGTGATGGATATGTTCTTGTGGAAGGGTCAAACAAAGTGTTTACTAGGTGGCATTGCTTTAGATTCCTGATTTTTAAGCATTTTCCATTCGGGTACTTATCGATCAATGCAGCTTTCCTATTGATTACTATGTAAGTCAATGGGCATTCTAGTGCTAATTCACAGGACAACTGACACAAAATTTACTGTTTACTTGATAACTTGAGATCTGTTTTGAGTTAGTACTGTGATGCTGCACATGTTAATGTTTTCGTATGAAGGTCATGCTCAGACAGTACATGAATGACTTTGACCTCTTTTCTGGGGTCACAGTGCAACATACATGAATTTTACTCTTCATTATAACTTGAGAACTACTTGAACCTTGATGTTGCACATGTTAGTGTTCTTGTATAAAGGTCAGACTTACTCAGACCATGGATGACCTTGATCCTTTCCCAAGTTCCTAGAGCTGCAAGTGTGATGAATGTCAAGATCAGCTGAGCATGGGCTGTTCACACAGCCCTCTTGTTTCTTTTTTAATATACTCAAGATCAAGGAATATACCAAGCATGCTAAAAACGTAACCAGCTTCCATTAATAAAAACAACACGGACACACACACACACACACACACACACACACACACACACACACACACACACACACACACACACGTGTGTGTGTCATGAGTGGTGTCTCTGGCTGGGAATGGATGAGTTGTTGGGTGGTTATGCTTTTCTTTGCATTTATGACCTCGTTTTGTTTAAAAACTATCGTTTGTTGTCTGTTTAAACACAATATTTAATAGAAACATTTATGGGATAAATACAAACCATCGTTCGCGCATGATTCTGGTTGGGACTCAACGATTCTGCGCAAGGACACCATTCGCCACTTTGCGGCTCGTGGTTTTCTGCCCAAATTCATTTCGTCCCAATCGGACACACCGAGCGAGAGGTCATTACAATAATTTGTATAATTATATATATTGTAACAAGGTGATATTCTTTTCTTTGCTACTTCTCGTTGTGTTGTGTGAATAAAATATAAGTAGACAATATCCAAGTTTGGTTGAGTGAAGTAAATTGTTTCAATTGAGGCAATGAAGATCCCGAGCCGCGAACTCTGAAGATGGGGGAACACTGAACCCCGATAAAATGGGCGAACACATTTAATTATCCCTATACTGTTTCATAAGTTCTCCTTATTTGGGAATATTCAGGTAGGAACTCGGTAGATACCCATATTAGGTTATGCTATTTTTAGTGTGAAAGCAAACATTTTCTTAGTTGGTCATCTTACCTAAGATTCCACTCTTTTAATTGTTTTATTGCCACTATGCGTCATCTCCATCTTTAACAAAATCCTAAGACCTTGCGGGATCACGCCACAGCTGGGCTGACTTGTCTATGTAGATCTTCAGAGTACCAGCTCGGGATCTTCATTGCCTCAATTGAAATAATATACTTCACTCAACCAAATTTGGATATTGTTTGCTTATATTTTATTCACACAACACAACCAGAAGTAGCAAAGCAAGGAATAACACCTTGTTACAATATGTATATATTTATACAAATTATTATAATGAGCTCTCGCTCGGTGTTTCCGATTGGGACGAAATGATTTTGGACAGAAAACCACGAGCCGCGAAGCGGCGAATGGTGTCCTTGCGCAGAATCGTTGAGCACCAACCAGAAACGCGCGAACGATGGTTTGTATTTATCCCATAAATATTTCTATTAAATATTCTGTTTAAGCAGACAACAAATGGTAGTTTTTAAATAAAACGAGGTCATAAATGTGTAGAAAAGCATAACCACCCAACAACTCATCCATTCCCAGCCAGAGACACCACTCAAGACACACATATATTAAAGGCCTATATTATACGTGTGTGTGTATATGTCCGTGTTGTTTTTATTAATGGAGGCTGGTAGATTTTTAAACATGTTTGGCATATTTCTTGATCTTGAGAATATCAAAAACGAAAATCCCGAATCATGATTGGATTTAGGGTCGTTTGTTGACCCTTATATAGAGAAAAAGTTTGATTCGTTTGTTTTTGCATCTGCTTTTATTAGAAACATTGATACGCTCATAGGCCTAGTGCATTTTTTTAGTGGAAAAATGTCCATGCACCGTGGTGGAAGACTCCCGAGTTCCACGCGGATAAATTAAAAAAATGAATAAGATTGCCGCTTGGCTCCACCTCTTCAACTTCTGAGATCTGGCCCTGCAATATAATAATTTTCTGTTGTGCCTATTAAATAGGCTAATTGGAAGCGCACGATGTTTGAGCTTGATCTCAGTGACCACGGACGATGCCTAGACCATGCCCCTATACTCGATAGGTGCCATTATCAGTCAGCCGGTCGGTCTGAAATAAATTGTCTGGATTGTTGACTGCAGATGGCAGCAATGCATGATTGTATAGTTTTAAGTGGTGGGACTTATTTTGATATGCGTCCACCGGCAAAATGAAAATTTCCATAGGCTGATCTTGTAATCTTTAATTCTTATGTACAGAATCAGAAGGTATGGTGTCTTTCTGGAGTGTTCAATATGGCAACATTTTTATTTTCGTTTCTGAACTGTTTGTCTCCTTCTTGCGTGTGACATGAGCCACGCGGATTCGGTTAATGAGTCCATATAAGGGAAAAATTACAGCCGTGGTCAATGCATGAAGGAGCCAATCGGAAAGTAGTCCCGCGTGTCACACCGTTACGCTTGTATTGGTATAGGGACGAGTCATGCGGCACAAGCGTCACGAAATAACCAGTAACGTTCTTTGTATCAGTGTAGAGATATTCCCGCTTTCGTCCCACAATGCCACCTGTAACTGTTAGTTACAGTGTTACTGTTAGGGATGTGTACACCAGTTTTGCTTGGCGTTTTGACGCAAAAATTTTTAGGGGAATTGTCTGTTAGTGTTGCCATGTTTTTCAGCCATTAGTTTCAAGGCAAGGTTAGTTCACTAACATGTCTTAGGTCTTGTGTCGCAAGACTCATATGACAGGTTAAGTTCATAGGCTGCTGCAAAGAGCCCACATGTGTCTGGCCTTCTTGGCTGCACACACACACACACACACACACAAAAGACCCCCCCTCAGAATTTAAGCCAAATAGATGTGAAATTTTTTGTACATAGTGACTCGTTCTTCGCACTATGGTTGGTGCCATTATGTGTGATGTTGCAGGCATGATGTATTTGACAGGAGTGTTTTGGTACAGAAAGCTTGTGACCCATTTCGGGAGAATATGACAAGGATAATGAAATAAGGGGTCCACAGTGCTTGCAGTGTCCAATACAATCATCAGTCTGGTCACCATGGTCCAAGTTCGAAATTCAACTTGACATGGATTCGTCACTGTATCTGACACCAATGTTTTTCTGGACTGGAAACTAATTTGATCCAGCTTTATTTTCCCAAGGCCAGATACCGTAATCCTGGCGCACGTAGCCCATTAAGTACAGGAGACCCTAAGGTACATGCCTTCACTAAAAGGAGTTCAGTCTTCAAATATGTACCTTGCCTTGTACACAGCCAGCTGGGTCACTTACAGTGGCAATTGTTCACACCTATTGTGTATACTAGTCAATCATAGGGTAAGAACACTCTCTGTTCACACCATTAAGGCTGTTACGCTTTCTTATCATCACTCAAAAGATGACTTGTAACGATAATACAACATGGATTAGCACAGGACTTCTAAAGGATATGCATCGTGATGAAGATGTGGACTTTAAAGATGTTGCCATCTCACTGGCTTTCTTTGGAGGCATGATGGCAGCTGTATTGATAAAAGCCCTTACAACAAAGTTGTACGACAGACTGAGTGACAACAACTACAACAAGGGTAGCTTGGATCACTCTGTATAATGGCAGATTTTTTCTTCATTCTTCCCTCAAACAGTTCTAAGCATTTTTTGCTAGACAAGAATGTCTCTGAACTGAAATCAAACTTCCAAACTTTATAGACTTGCAGGGGAAGTATAAGCTTGGCTTGGCAAAAATATATTATCACAATAATTGAGATGAAATGCCCAAAGCAGATATTCATATCAGGACTGAAGGGAGAATATATTCAGAATTTGAGATCTAATCAAGAAAAGATAATTTTGGGTAAATCCAAATTTGTTAAAAATGACATCTTAAGAAAGTGGGAGGGTCAATTGGTTTCAACCTTACATAATATATGATAAAGATACACCCAAACTGGCATTAAAAGTTTATCACACAGCCAAACAGAGAGCTGAGAAGCTTCTGATTGTGTATTTGTGTATATATGTCAATCATGGGGCAACTAAAAGACTTGGAAGCAAGGTTGCCCTCTCTATTTTGTTACACAGATGTGGTTGAGCATACATTGGTTTGAGATACTTTGGCTCCAATTCTGCAGATTGTTAAGTTGAAGGAAAACACGGTAAGCAGATCACTTCAACCTACACTGTGTCCTTGTGTCAACCTGTGAAAAGTAATAAGCTAGATGTCATAATAGTAAAAATGGCATCGCAGACTGGTCATCCAATCTTATTTAACAGAGACCAAGCAATTGTTACTCTTCATTTTGGCTGAGAAGGTCAAGATTTCTGCCCTGAAATGAAAGTGTGCCGACTATGTTGCCTCAACTGACAGTGTGTACAAGGACTACTACATCAATCAGGCTGGTCATGAAATTGCAGTTTACGAAGGTTCTAAATGATAAAGGGGCATAGCCTAGGTAATATCCTTGGTGGTTTCCTCCGATCTGCAGCCCCACTGCTGAAAACTGCTGGCAAAACTGTAGGACGATTGTCTTTAAATTTTGGAGTTGGATTGGTCAGGGATGCTATGAGTGGTAAAGATGTGAAAACTGCAGCAGAAATGAGTGGAAGACTGTTTGCTTCTAATCTTCTGGACAGGGCTGTTCAGTCACAGAGAAAAGCAAAGAACCATAACTATCAGATATTAAAAGGAAACAGCAGCTACCATATAAAACGAGATGACAAGCGGACATCTTTGGATAAAGACATGTTATGATGACTTCACTACTGCATGAAAATAGTGCTCTCAGCAGTAAGTCTCAGCTGGACCTTTTCACATTTCCCCTCACACAAACTAAAAAAGCTGGATCGTGGGATCCCATCGTCCCATCACCTTCTTAGATGATGATTCAGATACAGTTTGAAAATAACAGATCTAAAATACATAGACTTAAACATTTCCAGTTTGGTCCTGCAGGTGAAAATTACCAAAGACGATGGGACAGGCCTCACTGACCCTAACTGGATGCACAGTTTATTCAAGAGCATGGAAGTGGAGTTGAACAACATAAGCATCTCCAACCACTTTTCAGGCTATGCCTACCAGGCATATATGGCAAATTTACTCTCCTATGTAGGCTATGCCAGAAACAGTCCGCTACAGAACGTGATAGGGTCTGTTGACACTGCTGGACAGATGGATGAATCTGAACTGAACACTTCAGCCACTCCTTCCAAGAACACTGACTTCATCAAAAGAGGCCAACATACCAGGGGCTCCAAGTTAGAAAAAGTTATAGGACCTCTGAATCTTCTCATATTTAATCAAGACAGACTGCTATTGAATCATGTTGATGCTAGAATCAAACTTCACGGCTCAATGTCGTCATTTCACTTGATGTCTTCAGCCACTGACATGTTCAAAATGCACATATACAAAGCCATTCCCAGTGTATGCGAGGTAAGAGTGGAAGCTGGCATGCATATGGGACATACAACAGCAACAGAAACCAGCACAGGTAAATATCCTATCAGACAGGGTGTCATCTGGACGCATGTGTTGCCAAGAAACATTACTTCTGCACACATGCAGGATCTCCTCAAAGGTGTAATTTTGAGAAGAATCATTATTGGTTTTGTGGATAATGATGCCTATGATGGCTCATTCAGCAAGAATCCTTTGCATTTCAAGCATAACAATGTACGAAACTTGTCACTTAAAGTAGGGGGTGATATGCTGGAACTGTTCAGACCCAGTTTTGCGGGAGGTAAATACACCAGGAAATTTCTGAGCCTGTACTCAAGGATTGGAAAACTCAAGGAAGATTGTATGAATGATATCACAGCAGAGGCTTTTGCAAGGGGTTTTACACTCTTTGCCTTTGACTTGACACCCAACCTCTCCTGTGACTCGGATATATATCAGCTCATAAAGCAAGGAAGTGTGGATCTGGATGTAACATGCACTAATGACCTCTCATCAGCAGTGTGCATGGTCATCTATGCTAAATATGACAATGTAGTAGAAATGGACAAAACAAGCAATGTAATCACAGGCTTCTCACATAGACACAAACATGGTCACAGATATTTTAGCCAGACAGGAAACAGCAAAATGATCTCGATTTTCTGGTTCCCCTGACAAGTTTCTAAAAGCACTGCAATATGGAAAGTTGTGTGTGATAAATACCGTTCCGTCAACAGAGGAAGGGGATCATTGTGTGGCAGTGAATGTTCCCCAAATATTTTAAAATGGATGTGCAGAATACTATGACCCTCTTGAAATGGCACCTTTTGTTGCTAGCTTGAAAAAGTTCATGTTGCCTTGGCCACATGAGTATGCTTGGAACAAAGGCAGAGTACGCTGGCATAACATAACATGTGGACAGCACTGCATATTTTACCCTTCTCAGCGATGAATGGGGAGTGGCATGCCTGATATCACAGATAAATTGCTCTACCCAGAAGATCCAGAATTAAGTGATGAATTGGTGAATGAATACATAGAAGTTTTTGCTGGATATGAACTATCTGACTTAAATGTGATATATAACAACAAAAACCAAATTGCAATTGTATTATATGCCTTAATGGACAACATTTGTCAGACATAATCTTTAAGGACATATATCCTCTGTGATAAATGACGTCACAGATGATACTAATTGTAACTGTTCTCTCCTTGTCAGGTATCAGTTTTACCCGACAGATAGCAAGGAACTATAACCCTCAAACCATCATGGCTAGCGGCAAAACAGATTTACCATGTTTCACCTTGCAAACCAGCAAAGAATTTGGTGACTCAATAATGCTCTACAAGGCAACCAAGGGATCTGAGACCATTCTGCATGTATGTGAAGAAGTTGCCCAGAAGATTGTAGATATGGGCAGGCTGCTCATACAGGTTCCACAAAGAAAGCCAGCCTGAAACCTTGGTGTAAATTACCTGGGTGAACTTATGTTTATCTCCATATAGAAATGGTCGTATGACAAGACCATGCTCATAGACATCCGCAAGTGGCTTGTGGACAAATCGTGTGATCTGCCCCACCAACCGTGGCATCTGTCTGGACCCAGAAGAACGGCTGCACTTTATGGCAGGCCTCCACCTTGCTGTCTCCAAGTCTACACCATCAGACAGTACTTGACCTTATTTTTAGGGTTATAACCCAGGTAAGCCGATGCTTATCTCCCCCCCAGAGCCTTCAAGAACATGTCACTCAATCAACCATTCACACACATGAGTGTGGGGACCTGTCGTACGTGCATTTGTTATAGCAGCCACTACTGAATCAGAAAACTTGCAGCCTCAGTCATAGCTGCTGACATAATCGGGCACAGGTAGCCCTAACATGTTCTACTAAGCCTTTGAACATTCTAGTGGTCACTGTATGTGAAGAGCCAGGGACGATTCCCTTTGGATTGGCAGGGAGTTGAACCTCATACTCCTCGCACAGAGAGTGAAGACTGTAACCATTTGAAATGGTTACAGTCTTCACCCTCTGTGCGAGGAGTATGAGGATTATTTGGCCATGGCGGCTCCACTGATGAAAGTTAAAAAAAGATTAAACTTGTCATCCTCTCGCTAGCAACTTATGCACTTTAATCAAGGGTCCTGTGTATGCTGCAAGTTTAAACTTCTTGCTCAATCAAATGTCAAAACTCCCCAAGTTCTGAAGCATGTGAGAATGACGAGCCTGATCAGGAAGGGCATTTTTGTCTAGATGTGACATGACTCTGCAACAGGTCTCTTGGTTGAGAAATCAAAGTTCTAGGTACCAAGCAACTAAACCGGTTCTGGTTAAACTGGCTATAGTATCCAAAGTTCCACATTTTCGAGCGCATTATCAAGAATAAAATAAGAATCCAGTATGGATTTATTGAGTTTGATAGGCTAAGTCCGAAAGGCTGGTACCAGCATCCATTTTATGATAATCTCTACGACCCTTTTGCCTGAGATCCATATCAGGGTAAAAAAAGACGATACATAAGATTCCTGGTCAAACTGTACCCCCGTCAAAGTGTACCCCGGTCAAACCGTACCCCTGTCAAACCATGCCCCTGACAACCCGTACCCCGGTCAAACTGTACTACCATCAAACCGTACCCCCTGGTGTATGTATGTACATGGTCAAATCGTATCTCTTTCAATCTTAGAGGAATTATAAATTCCTCCAGCTTTCAATCTTACCCATAATTTATCCCGAATCAGTGTATATGATAGGCTTTTTATCACACGATCCACATCCATGATCGCAACCAGGGCTGTGGTAATGAAGCTTCATAGGAGTAATTTTTCCAGGCAAACCGCGCATTCCAGTCAAATGGTGACTCCCCCCGCCCGGTCCCCAACTCTCCTTACTCATGGATAATCCATGATATTTTTCGTGCCTGTATGTAATATATATATATATATATATATATATATATATATATATATATATATATATATATATATATATATATATATATATATATATATATATATATATATATATATATATATATATATATATAGGCATATAGCTATTTTTTTTTATTTTTTTAGATTTTCGAGTCCAGAACAACCATTTAAGTCTTCGTAGACCCTGATGAAACTTTCTTTTCTTCTTTCTTCCATTGCTTGATTGATTGATTGTTTTAAATGGAATGAAATGTATTCCCAGCCATTTAGATATCAGCCTACACGTATACCATGAACCTGTTTCCGTGGAGCTAGTTAAATTGGGCTGTGGGCCAAAATGACAAAGGCAACATGCTCCAGGGCAGAGAACATCTCAACCCACCAATCATTCAATCAAAGAGGGTAGTGTTGGCCACTTTGCAAAACGCATAAAAGTGTGATCTCTGCAATTCATAATAGGAGGCTATTATCTTCATGAATATATATTAATAGGTAGATTTTACTGTAAAAGAATAAGACAAAAATATGTACTGAGTTCGCTTCTTTTACTTAGTATCTCCTATTTCATTTCATATTACACATTTATCATTTCATTTCTTATTTCAATTTATTTAGTACTTTATTGCTTTATTTGTACCCAATGTGGGTTTACAGCATGCAAAATTTTGTGCAATAAAATATATACAAATAAAATGGAATTGAAGAAACAAAAATTGTTAAAATTATGCACACACAATAAAATCCAACTACCTATCTAATGATTTTTTCTTTCTTTTCTTGAACATATTGTATACACACTTGCCGACTGGCACCGCCACCTCGCAGTCAGGGGAAAAAAATAGACTTAGGGAGAATTCCAGAGCTGAGACGGATAAAGCTGATATAAGGTCGTTTCTCTCATCTCTGTACAACGAACAGTGAAGTAAAAAATGTTCTTCTGACTCAATTTGGCCAGAATCACAAAATTCACATAGTCTGTCTTCAACTAATTCGTGTTTATATCTACCAACTTCAATGCGCAATGCATGGCTACTTAGCCGTAGTTTCGAAAGGGCTTTCCTATACTTAAAAGATCTGATGCAACTTAAATATTTTTCTTTTACATAATTTACCTTGAAATTTCTATATGTTCTAAGTTTGGCACCTGATCCATTTATTACATTGTCGTTGTACAGAGATGAGTGAAACAGTTGGGTGTGTTGATCTTGCAGGCGTATTCTCATTTTTTTCAGAAACACATCAGGTATGATATCTTTGCCTTTGTTTTTCCACACATAAGAGAAACCGTTGCGCTCCAGTATTTTCCTGACGGCTGACAGCCACACTGTGTGGCCTGCGTCGTCTAAGGAAGAAATGTCATTTAAAGATTTTAACAATATGTTATCCGATTCCAGGTTTGTAATTCTTAACCAATATTTTATTATTTTAATTTTCATGTCGATAGAGAGTGGGTATCTTCCCAGTTCGGCTAAAGATGCTAAGTTATGAGTTTTGTTCGATATTCCAAGGATGAATTTACAAAAATCAGTTTGTACCTTTTCTGATTCATGAATATTTATCAAATTTTGGGTATGTGGGTCACAAAAGTACTTTCCTGTTTTCAAATTTTTGTAGGATGCAAGAGACCATATTTCACATCCATAGAGCACCACAGGCTTAACATAAGAGTCAAATAAAGTGAGAGCTACATCTGGAGTTATCAGATTATTCCTGTCTGACACAATACTGCGTTTCAGCATAAAAGCGGCCTTTTGTGCTTTGTCAGCTAGGTGTTTTTCCGCATAAGAAAACACTCCACTTGCTTTAATTATGATACCCAGGTACTCTACACAGTTAACATGAATCTACTACATTAAATCTATTTCATGCCATAGCAGGCCTATATCGTTTAATACCCCAAGGATCGATACTAGGTCCGGTGATGATCAATCTGTTTGTAAATGATATCTATATGTGTGTCAAAGATTGCGATTTATGTATATATATATATATATATATATATATAGTAACGACCGAGCCCAGCTAAGACTGATTTGCAGATGAATTGAAGACAGTCACTTCACTTTCAGAACCAAGACCAAATGGGATGGGGAAAGTAAGATACAAACACACAACCGTCCAACTTGAATTCTCACCTGTCTCACACCCAATGATGGAGTTTCACCACAACCGTCCGACTTGAATTCTCACCTGTCTCACATCCAATGATGGAGTTTCACTCAAGTGTTGATATTGAGCAACAAAGTTGCAACTTTTTTTATTAAGCTAATATACATATAAAGTCCAACTCTGGAATTAGCATCGATAGGATCTAAATCGTCTTCTGGATTTAAATGTGCAGTTTAATTCCGGTTTCAGTCATGCACAGTGTGAGTCTCAAGTTCACGAACGCGGGGTTAGGGTCAAAGAAGATGCGTGGCTCTTAATGAGTAGCTTATAGCGTCCCCTCTAATTCTCACAGCACAAAGTCAATTGGTATAAATAGAAAACTCTACTTGCACAAACTGTAACGTCTTTGACATATTACATGAATAAATTGCAGCAGTCGATATTATCTCTATTCTCTTATAAGCATCATCATCATCATCATCATCATCATCATCATCATCATCATCATATTCATCTTTTTCATCAGAGGAGCTGGTATCTTCATTTTGGTACCTCTTGTGTCTATCTGTTCTTTTCCTATGCTGATGCTGAAGATTGTCACCCATGATACTCTGGTTTCTATTATGTGCTCAAAGAAGATGTGTGGGTCTTAATGAGTAGCTTATATCGTCCCCTCTAAATCTCACAGCACAAAGTCAATTGGTATAAATAGAAAACTCGACTTGCACAAACTGTAACGTCTTTGACATATTACATGAATAAATTGCAGCAGTCGATATTATCTCTATTCTCTTATAAGCATCTATAATAGTACACCTATAATTGTAATGCTCTTCAATGTCAACCCTGTGGAAACCCTGCTGGTACCCCAATTGCCATCTATTTCACAGTACGTCAATCAGATTGCAATGTTAGCAATGTAGACCCTGTGGAAACCCTGCTGGTACCCCAATTGGCGTCTATACCACTGTACATCAATAGCCTGCTATGTTAGCAGTGTGGACCCTGTGGAAACCCTGCTGGTACCCCAATTGGCGTCTATATAACACTGTACATCAATAGCCTACTATGTTAGCAATATGGACTCTGTGGTACCCCAATTGGCGTCTTTATAACACTGTACGTCAATAGCCTACTATGTTATTCAATGCAGGAACTGTGCAAACCCTGCTGGTACCCCAATTGGCGTCTATTACACTGTACCTCATTAGCTTGCCATGTCCAGCAATGTGGACCCTATAGAAACCCTGCTGGTACCCCAATTGGCATCTATAACACTGTACGTCCATCAGCTTGCAATGTTACCAATGTAGACCCTGTGGAAACCCTGCTGGTACCCCAATTGGCGTCTATAACACTGTACATCAAAAGCCTGCTATGTTAGCAGTGTGGATCCTGTGGAAACCCTGCTGGTACCCCAATTGGCGTCTATTACACTGTATGTCAATAGCTTGCAATGTAAGCAATGTGGACCCTGAGGAAACCCTGCTGGTACCCAAATTGGCGTCTATAACACTGTACTTCAGTCATCAATAGACTGCTATGTTATTCAATGCAGACCTTGTGGAAACCCCATTGGTACCTCAATAGGCGTCTACTCTAATGTGCGTCTATGGCTTGCAATGCTATTCAATGCAGACCCCGTGGAAAACCCATTGGTACCCCAATAGGATTCTATTCCAATGTGCGTCTAATATCTATGGCTTGCAATGCTATTCAATGCAGACCCCGTGGAAACCCCATTGGGCTTCTATTCCAATGTGCGTCTATGGCTTGCAATGCTATTCAAGGCAGACCCCATGCCCATGGAAACCCATTGGTACCCCAATAGGCTTCTATTCTAATGGGAGTCTATGGCTTGCAATGCTATTCAATGCAGACTCCGTGGAAACCCCATTGGCATTGGTACCCCAATAGGCGTCTACTCTAATGTACGTCTATGGCTTGCAATGCTATTCAATGCAGACCCCATGGAAACCCCATTGGTACCCCAATAGGCTTCTACTCTAATGTACGCCTATGGCTTGCAATGCTGGTCAATGCAGACAACATGGAAACCTCATTGGTACCCCAATAGGCTTCTGTAGTATGCACACCTGTACTGGGTTTTGCTTCGTCTATGGTTGCTCAGTATAGGTTGCTCCGAAGATACGTCCAGGTCCAGTGTTGGAAAACTGCCCGACGGGTTTCTGTGTGCTCGTCTATTTATAGGCCTACTATTTGGCCACACGCTATGCACGTGCATCACTGATGATACCCCGAGAAAAACCCATTGGATAAATGGATCTCCGTAAATAGCTCATCTGAGGTCTAAAATGTCAGTTTTGCTTCACCTATGTTGCTGAAACTAATGTGGATTAGCCTTGGGATCACAATCTATTATCCAGGTAATTTATAAGAGGAATAGTTAAAATACTATCATGTTTTAGAATGGTGAACTGGTCCGTACGTCGTCAATCTGTGTCATCACTATTACTGGCAATAGCCGTCAATTCTAGGCCTAACAAAACAGGGGTGCATAATTGCCGAGCATTGCCTCTGTTTTTCACCAATGTTTCTAAGTTTTATACCACCAGAAAGCTACGGATCTTCTCTTTTACGTCGTATGTGTGAATTAATATGGATTTCCGTGATATTTCTGAGGGATCGTCTTGTTCATCTGACGTATGGATTAACATGCAGTCAGGGGACACTAACTTTAGGCCCATTTAACAGTGATGCGTGATCGCACAGCATTATCTTTATTTTTCATCAATATTTATGAGGTTTATATGTCCAGACAGCTGTGAATCTCTTCTATTACGTCATGTGGTGGAATATACATAAGTTTCTGCAATATTTAAAGAAGATTGGTTCATTCACATCCATGTTTGGAAGAAAATCCCAGTTTTGACAATGGCTTCCCGAGTGCTGAACCTTGCGTGTTTTGATCCAACTCCCGTCAAATTTACTTAGTTATTTGCAACATAACTCCAACCATCAACCATAACAACATGGTATTTGAAGTACCTTTCTTGTCACAAAGCTTTAAAAATGTTTGAACAGGTATTGAAGTGGATGTGCCGTGGATCTCTGCTGCAGTATGCCATTCACTCACCAGGGGCATCCTTGCACAGCCCATTCATTCCACATTCACTTCAACACCACACGATTGGAAAATAGGCCTGTCACTCTTATAATATTATAATATAAAAAACGAACTGGTAATGGGCTGGACCTAACATTTATTAATCCCCCTTGCCTTGAATTTCATGTCCTCATAAATCAAGGCAAAATTCTCACTCATTCTTCCAGGTCATCAGCATTTACACTTTAAGGAAACCAGAAGACAGTTTTTCCAGGATGAATATTTTAATTGGGGGGGGGGGGGGGGGGTAAAGTATATACACTTTTCCTGGGATGGGATGGGATGTCCCAGAAGAACACTGCTTCTTCATGGTGCTGGAGTGTCTTTAATCTCATAACTGAATGACCTTAACTCCCTCTCTGCTTATCGTCACATGAAAATCATTAGATTTATTTTTTTCAGTCCAAAACAGTCCTTCCAGGTTTTGAGCACATGCTTTCAACATTGAAAGTCCAGAAAGAAAAGAAAAGGAAAAAAATGGAGGGGTTCATCGTTCATCATTGGTAACAGTTCATAAGTCCCTCAGTATCCTTCACTTGTTGCTATACTCAAAATTGACATTATTTTCTAAAGTGTCACAAACCTGACACATTAAGTTGACACATTGACTCAGGGTTGGCAGTTAAATAGAGCTTAATTATTTGAGGAGTAGGTGTCATCATGGAGTTTGTTTTACATCTCTGGTACAGGATATACATTGTTGCAGTCCTTGTTAGGATTTTCCTTGGTTTGTACAAGTGGTCTAGCTGCAACTGTTTATTTTACAATCACTGGGACTGAATATAATGCCCCAGCTTGTTTCCACTTCAGTTAAACATTGGCGGATGGTTTAACTAGGAAAAGCTGTCCAGCTAGAAAGGGTACATTTTGGTTCAGGGGTAAGTCAAATTGTTCTTATCTGAACCTGTACTATGAAAATTTGGTAATTATGGTTTGTTTGACAGGTATTCTTCTTTGATATGAAGCTCTGCATTTACAAGCAAAACTTCACATATTTAGCTAATTCATCAATTGCCACGTTCATATTTATTCATTATTATGTGGGTTGTCTTTGCTGAATATTTGGCTTAGGCAAGGAGCCGCTACTCAGAGAGACATGTACGGGTAAAAGGCTCCGAAACATGTTGAGTAGTTACCCGCTGAAGACCCTTTAATTTATTTGGGCTGATATAGCCTATGTCAAAATTTTACAGAGGAACGTGTGCAATATGACAATAGTAATTCCATATATATACAGGTTAGACAGGGACAGGTTAGCTTATGGAGAGTAAAGAGTTCGAACTGCGGAATAGGATATTGACTACTAGGAAGTGGTTCTCGGTAAAAAAGACACAAATACAATCTCTCTCCTTCTCCAATCGCTGTTTCATTCGAAGCCCTGCCATGAATTTATCATAACCACCCTTGTCTGTTACTTGTATCCTTGGCCTCTTAGCTCCTCTCTCCTTCTCTGGTGTTTTTGTGCTTCTCCTGACTGCTTCTGCAGGTTGATCATGCCTTGGCTTTGCTGCCTTGTCACCTGGAAGGCTTCCCCCAACTGCCTCCTAACCAGCTTTGGGCTGAGGCTGCATCACTGTTGCAAGTGGTTTGGGGTGATCCAAGGTCAAGATTCTTCTCACCACTTGTGTGACCTGACCACCACACTGTTTGTCTTCAATGAGACCTGCAAACCTGCTGTGGACGGCCTTAAATGTTTGTGCTTGTAGTTTAAGTTGATTTGATTAGCCTTTCTGGCTCTCCACCATCTCCCTTATGAGCGTCCGCACAGAGTTGGAATGGGACACCAATGCTGCACTAACCGCATTTGTCGCCAGAGTCAGTTTGTCAATGGCTTGCCGTTGTTGGCTAAGTTCTGAAGTCATCGTGACCATGGTGTTATTCAATCTGGCAAGGGCATCTGCCATCTGGCGTTTTGTGGTTGCCTCAGTCTCTTGCCGAGCAGTCAGTTGTTTCAGTTCGCTGACTGTTTGGTCGATGTTTAAACTTATCTCAAGTAGCAGGCCGGAAATATTGGTCAGATCTTGGCCCACTGGCAAGGGCTGTACCCTGGATGCCTTAACGACTGCATTGATCAGTGCCTGGGCAGTCTGTCCCACAGTCCTATTGATCAGGTCAATTATCGCTGGACTTAGTGTTGTCTCTTTTGGTCTTTGAAACTCCTGCTCCCTTATTGTCTGCTCCTTTGCTGTTTTCATGGCTGCATCTACTGGTCCTAGATCATTTGGTCTAGCCATGATGGTCTCCCCTTGAACTTCAATCCCTGAATAAAAAAGGTCAGGATCTTCTGGGTGAAGCTGCAGCACTGTCTGAAGCTGCTGCTTTCTCCATGGTTCCCGTCACTTCCTCTGTGGGAATGGCCTGCTCCACTGTCTCTGCTTGAGTGGATTCCACTACTGCCACTGCATCTTCTACTGCATCTTCTAGTGCCATCTGGGTTACTATGATCCTTGCTGCTTCCTACAGCTCTTCTTCTGAGGGTCTCTGCTTCTCCAACCTCAGTCTTTTCCATCTATTTTTCCATCTCTACCTCTCCCTCTAGCCTGGACAACAGGGCAGGGTGGCTCCTCAGGAAGGCTACAACCTCTGGGGATAGGTCACCATCGGCTGACACTTTGATGCTTTGGGCTTCTCCCTCAGTGGTGCTGGCTGGTTCTTGGGCAGCAGTGGTTGGTGTATCAGTGCCTGTGGCTTCTTTCTTGGACTTCGTCTGATGCCGGTAGTATGCTAGGGAGTCTTCTTTACCTAATCGTCTGGCAATGTCACTGGTCAGCTACTTTAGTGCCAGTCATGATGGTTTGCACTTCTTTGCCTGGATGTTCTGCAGCCACTTGCTTCTTTGCATGTGTCTTACAATGAAAATCTGTCTGGCAGACCTGACAGTGGTATGGGATGTCTGGGTTGCTTAAATGATGGTGAAGAATGTGGTTAGTGACCTGGTTCTGATCTCCTTGAAAGCTGCACTTCTCACAGGCATAGACATGCCCACGCTTCTCCAGGGCTGACTTCTCTTTACCTTCCATAATGAATTGCTTGATCTACAACATAAGAGATAATGCACACACTTAAGCAAGAATGTTGGTACTGGTGGGGGGAGGGGGATCATCTTATTTTATTTCCCATCCTTCTCTGCTTTCTTAAGTGCTGCTTTTGCCCATTTCAACTTCCTCTCCACGTCATAAGGTTTCAAGCCATTGTGGTGGACAATTCGTCTTCGACCCCGAGCATCGAACTGTATCCGATAGTTCTAGTCATTTATTTTCTCAACAATTAAATATGGTCCCTCAAAAGGCCAACAGAGTTTGGGTGCAATAGCGAGTTGTCCACCCTCACTCAGGTACCACACCACATCACTAACTTTGTACTGCTGAAAAGAAAGTGTCGTATCATAGTTGTCTTTTTGTCTTTGAGTAGTCTGTCTTAGGTGCTTCCTGGCAACTTCATGAGCATGCTGCATTCGAGACTTTAGTTTCTCAGCATAATGACCTTAGAAAATTATCTCGTTTCCTTCTACAGTGGAGGATCCAAACTTTATTTCTGCCGGTAACCGCACTTCGCGCCCCAACATTAAGAGATTGGGGGTCATCCCTGTACTTTCATGAACTGTAGCTGTATATGCGGCTGTTAGACACCCCAGGTTTTTATCCCACTCTCGTTGTTGTCCTTGTAGATATGCCTTTATCATCCGCATCATGGTTTTGTTAAACCACCCAGTCTGGCCATTGCAGCGAGGATTGCCAGGGGACGTTCTGGTTTTTCTGATCTCCAACAGGTGGCACATCTCTGTAAAGAGTGCACTTTCATAGTTTCTTCCTTGGTCAGTGTGAAGATCATAGGGACAGCCAAATCGGTCAATCGCCTCATTTATGATTCTGTCAGCAAGGTCTCTGCGGTAAAGTCAGGAACAGGAAACACTTCCACCCACTTACTAAAGTGATCTGTCACCACCAAGATATATTTGTTACCTCTTCCTGTCTCAGGCAGTGGTCCCAGTATGTCTGAAGAGAGTCCATAGGCACCCCAACTGGCATCCTTCCCAGTGGTGCCTTGGCTGCTCTACCAGGTAATGGTTTCATGGCCTCATATTCATGACATTTAGAAACCCATATATTAGCATCCTCCCTAGCCCAAACCAATAAAACCTCTGTAATATCTTTTCCCTTGTCTTCTTTCTTCCAAGGTGTCCTCCAGATAGGATATTATTGTGCATCTGCTTTACGATTTCACCCTGCAAACACTTTGGAACTATGAGTTGGAGATGTTTACCAGTACCAGCCTTCCTGTTAAATCGTCTGAAGAGCAATCCATCATGAACTTCCAAACTGTCCCATAGCAGCCAGTAATGTCTAGAGGTTGGACTTGCAGCACATACTTCAGTTCCAAATGGATGTCTCCCTGATTCTACCCATGAGAATACCACACCAATGTCTGCGTCTGCCATCTGCTTGTTTCTAAGGGTCTGGCTGGAGTAAGGAAGCATCCATCCTGTTGTATGGCTTCTAGTTGCAGCTACCCTGCCTATCCCCCAGTGAATGATTCCTGTTGAGGATGAATACAAAGTTGTCATTACTTTGGAACGCCATCTCTTCCAGAGAACACCCCATTCATACTGCCTTGAGATCTTTGGTATGGTTCTTCCATCATCAATGAATTCTCTCTTGGATGGCTCTCCAACTTCGCCACTGTGTTCACCTCTCCTTGGCTTAAGTCTGGACCACCCGTCCTGTTTCAGCATCTTGCACACACCAATCATGGCGTTGGAAACGTAGATCCATAAAATCATAAACATGGTCATGAACCTCCCTGCAAAAGTCAATGAAGGTGGCAAGTCAATCACTCTGGTCCTCCTAATGGTACCATCATCATTAAGCAGAGAACTTTGCATCACCACAGCCCTCTTCAGGCACTTTCTGCATGGTTCACATTTTATGGTTGTCTCCAAGTCGTCTTCACAGGAACACTCCCTTGGATTTGGACATCTTGACATTCCATCAGCATTGCCATGTTTTCTGCCAGGACGGTACTCAACAATGAAGTCCAAGGCAGAAAGGTCCTCGATCAAATGGTTTATCCGGCTTTTGGTATCCTTTAAGCTAAATAACCACTTCAAAGCTTGGTGGTCACTCCTGACCACAAATCTACGCCCAAGAAGGTAGTGCTTATACTGTTCAATAAAACATTTGACAGCCAAAAGTTCTCGATCAGTCACACAATAATTTTTCTCGGCTTTACTCAAAGTTCGACTGCCATAGGCAATTAGTTTCTCTCCAGCTCCTTGTCTCTGCGACAAGACAGCACCAATGCTCACATCACATGCATCTGTATCAAGTATAAACTCTTCCCCATCCTCCCTTGGATAAGCCATTACCTTGGGACCTGTTAGAACATTCTTTATTGTCTCGAAGGCAATTTGGCAGTTTTCAGTCCACACAAAAGGTTGCTGTTTCTTTGTGAGCTGGGTCAAGGGTTGCACCACCTTTGCGGAGTCTTTTACAAACCTCCGGTAGTAGTTTCCTAATCCCAGAAAAGCTCTAACCTCTGTCACACTCTTTGGTACAGGCCATGTCACTATCTTCTGAACATTATCCCGGTTGGGTAGAACTCCATCCTTGGAAATTACATGTCCTAGAAAGGTGACCTCAGTTTGCAAAAAATGACACGTCCTGGGCTTCAACTTTAATCCTGCTTTCTGAATTCTGCTGAGCACTTCTTCCGTCTTGCAACATGTTCCTCTAAGTCTTTTCCATAAACAACCACACCATCAAGGTAAATGAGACAAGTCTGCCATTGTAGACCACTAAAAGCCAGCTCCATAAGTCTTTGGAACGTGGCTGGAGAAGGGTATAGTTGTATATTCATAGAGTCCACACTTGGTCAGTTTCTGGACAACATCTCTATCCTCTCCAGCAAAAGCTAAAGGAACCCTTCGGGAAGCTTGTTTAATAGGTCTGGCATTACCTTTATCTATTTCATGTTCTGTCATGTGGGTAAGTCCTATATTAAACTCACTTAAAGAGAAGAAATCTTTGAAGTTGTTCAATAATGCTTCTATTCTGCTGGCCTCAACTTCAGTCCTTCTCTCTACTGTATCTTCATACAACTGCATGAGATGCTCTGGAACTGACATCACCGATCTCGACTCCCCAGGGAAGTCCACTCCAAATTGACCTCTGTCCACTCTAGTTATGTTTCTAGCTGTCGCCTTTCTCTGGTCCAATGTAATCCTCCTAATACCATTAAAATTTCCAACCTCCCCATCATTTTCCTCTTGAACCACTGTTGCCACTTCAGGCTCCACGGCACTTGCACTCCTAGTACTGTATATTGCCTCACACATACTTCCTGTAGAGATGGATTCATTACCCTGACTTTTACCGTCGTGTTATTTGCCACATCAACAAGACTTGGTGCAAGAACCAGGGAATATCTTTCACTTAAACTTGGTGCTGCTTCTGTAAGAACAACATCTCGTGGGTAGTCTTTGCCTGCCAGATCCACTTGAACATCCAACACAGCCTCACACATTGCTGGGATAATGTAATGGTTTGCAGCACAAGCCCTACGTGTTCTCTGTGGGAACCCAACTCTCTCTATTGGCACAGAGATGCCTCTCCAAATCATCCTTCCTTCACTCAGAACCAGATCAGCTGGCCCCCTCCTCGTCCATCAGGAGTATATCAGCCCCAAGTAGTATCTGATCTTCAATCTCTGCAATATTGACCAATTTGTAAATTTTGACATCTCCAAGGTACAAGTTCAACCAGGCTTGGCCCTTATAAGAGATTGGCCTGCCATCTGCATTCACCAACCTCTTTGCTGATAGGGTTTTCCTAAGTTCCGGTCATCTATCAATAGGTATCTTCTCAAATGTTTCCAGAGAGACAATTGTAGATGTGGCACCTGTATCAATGGTAAAGCTGACTTCCACATCTTCCACCTTTCCTTGGATATAAGCTCCCACATATTCTGGAACTTTCCTCCTTAACATCTCACAATCACTGTACACTTCTTCTTTGATTCCTTCATCTCTTGTCTCATTTTCAATCTCCTCTTCACCTCCATATGTTTTCGCTGACCCATGGCCATTGGACACAACAACTCTCAAGGTTAAACTGGTATTCGGTTTGGTCTCATCACTATCATTGAAAACTGTTGTCCGCTTCTCTTTTCATGGAACTTCTATATATTTGGTAACAATTTGAACATTCAGGCATTTTTTGCACATATTGCAGTGCAGTAAGTGTTCCAAGTGTAGTGAAACTGATGTTGTTTTTTATAATTGTCTGATGAATATAGTTTGTTATTGTGAAAGTCATGTCAGGTTGGCTCAAAGTGTTTAATGTACTCTCTCTCTCTCTCTCTCTCTCTCTCTCTCTCTCTCTCTCTCTCTCTCTCTCTCTCTCTCTCTCTCTCTCTCTTTTGTATAAATAATTAGCATCTAAATCAACTGACTGATAAGTTGAACTATGTCTGATTATAAATGATAAATTTAAAACTGTTACAGGAAAACAGTTATACTTACAGTTACCTTTAGGAATTTCAACATGATCCCCCCTCTCTCTCTCTCTCTCTCTCTCTCTCTCTCTCTCTCTCTCGCTCTCTTTCTTTTCATAAAACCGAATTCTTTCTCTGATAAAGGTAGTAGAATTTTACAATAATTAGGACTGTTTTACAATTTGACCTTTTGAACTTTATAGAACCACGAGTTAGATGTACATTATGCTTAGCTGACTTACAATGGCATACTACATTTTTGGAATTCTAAATTATTACCCTAATAATTGACTTATTAGATGACTTGTGGGATTCTATGCCTTCTTGAACATTTAAATGTCCTTTCAAAAATACTTCTGGAAACCAACTTGAAATGTGACTGCTATCCTTAGAAATTTTGACTATTGTAATGCATTTTTGACTATGTTTTAATGATTTAAGCCTAATGTCACTTGCTTCTGGCTGATGTTTAACATTTGAACCAATGTACTTATTATATTTGCAAATTCAAACACTTTTCTTTTTGAAATACTCTTAGTTTATCTCCTTTAAAACAACATCATGTCTTTAACTACATGCCTAAAACACATCGAATTATATAATCATGTTGTTTGGATTCTTATTGATGGTCATTTTAGGCCTAGAGGGCTTTTCTGATGGATTGATGTTGGTGTCACTTTTTGGACTTATATGGATGATGATCATTGTTGAGATGGTGGTTGCAAGTAGTACCTTTTTAAATACTGAATTTTATTGACATTTTCAACAAGTTAAGAACCTCTCCTTACAAATTCTCTGATGTGCTGCAAATTTGGTCCCTTTTCATAAATTGTATGGTCCTGTATGTGCATGAATGATGCACCTGTTCAAGCCAATTTACTGAAATAGGCCTATAATTTCAAACAAAACTTTTTGCATTCTGTCATGTTAAAACTAGATATGGCTTTTTCGACCCTATGGACCTTTGCACTTACGTATTGGTCTCTTTGGGGTAAATACGAACTATAAATTTATGTGTTTCAGCTATACATACCAAGGAACATTGCCTTTGGTCGGAATTGACTTGGATTTGTTTCGTTAGGACTACGGTTTGGATATGGTAATGACACTGTCTAATTTATCTAGGTCACCAGATTCTCTCTCCACATCACCTCTTTCTCTTATTTTATTCTTCATTTCTGTGTGTTGGCCTTTATATGTCTGGGTTGTTCCCTGGCCACAGGGTACAACCCCACCTAGTTTTCATGAGAACCTTCAGTGGAGGGGAGTGACATCATGGTCGTTCTCTCTGCTGCTAGTTTCCAACCACTCACTGTAGTGTGTGATACCATTGGTTGTGTCTCCATACCTCTCATGGCAGCCTGTAGACCAGTAACCTGCCATTGTCCCATCACAAGTGGATACGGGCAGTCTCTTATGAAATGATTCTCCCCACATCTAAAACACTTAATGTGCTCTGGTATCTGATTTGACATCTCATTCCTTCTCTGGTACTGTGGTCCTGTTGGCCGATTGACTGGGGAATAATTCTTCCTCTGGCGTGCACTACTGTGAGTCTCCCTTGGCATTTTTCCTCCAATTGGGCAATTTTGTCTTGCATATTGGTCTGACCCTTCACCATATCAGCCTGACTCCTCAGCATATCCTCAATCATCTTCCTCATTTCAGCTAAGTCATTCCTATTTCCTTTAGGTGGAGTTGCAGGGGTCACCCTTGGAACTTCATCTCCATTGCCTTGGTCCTTGGCTGCAATACTCTTCTGATTGCCCCCTTTTCCTGCCCCTTTAGGCCATCCAAGGGGTCGACTTGCCCTCATACTCACCACCTTTTCCTCTCTAGGGGGCGCAAGGTCAGAATCAAGATCATGGTCAAATTCATCCTTAATTGCCCTAGTTGAACGTTTTGGCTTCCTTCCTGGGCCGTCATCACATGAGCTATTGCTTCTCCTCATTGCATAGAAGCTTAGAACCTCATAGACAGCCTCATCTATGTCATAAGGCTCCTTCACATATTCTACCTGAAAGCGAGCTTGCTCATTATGCAGACCATCAAGGAACCTATGCAGGAGGTCTTCTCTCCGAGTCCTGTCATCTGTACTCTTGTGGGCTTTGTCATATAGCCATTTGAGCTCAGCTGCATACTCCTCAACTTTTTCTCCAACTTTCTGGTCTCGGTTGCTAAACTTGCCCTGAAAAGTCTTGGCAGTTTCTATTCTGCGGAACCAATTACCTATTTCCTTTACCAGGCTCTTGAAGTCCCTGAGAGACTCTCGTGATAATTGCCCAAAGACAAATTCACCTGCCTGCCCTTGTAGCCTTGGTAGAAGTTCATCAAGTTTTTCATCTTGATTCCAGTGACGTCTTGCTGCCACATCCATAAACCTGTTGAACCATACTTTCCAGGACTCTTTTCCTGTGAATGGTGGCAGTCTGGAACTATGATTTCCTTGACAATTCATATTTTCTGCTCTATCACTTCGTTCAAGGCCTTCATCATCATCATCATCATCATCATCATCATCATCATCATCATCATCATCATCATCATCATCATCATCATCATCATCATTATATTCATCTTTTTCATCAGAGGAGCTGGTATCTTCATTTTGGTACCTCTTGTGTCTATCTGTTCTTTTCCTATGCTGATGCTGAAGATTGTCACCCATGATACTCTGGTTTCTATTATGTGCTCAAAGAAGATGTGTGGGTCTTAATGAGTAGCTTATATCGTCCCCTCTAAATCTCACAGCACAAAGTCAATTGGTATAAATAAAAAAAACTCGACTTGCACAAAATGTAACATCTTTGACATATTACATGAATAAATTGCAGCAGTCAATAATATCTCTATTCTCTTATAAGCATCTATAATAGTAAACCTATAATTGTAATGCTCTTCGATGTCAATCCTGCGGAAACCCTGCTGGTACCCCAATTGGCATATATTTCACAGTACGTCAATCAGCTTGCAATGTTAGCAATGTAGACAATGTGGAAACCCTGCTGGTACCCCAATTGACGTCTATATAACACTGTACATCAATAGCCTACTATGTTAGCAATGTGGACCCCGTGGAATCCCTGCTGGTAGCCCCGTTGGCGTCTATATAACACTGTACGTCAATAGCCTATCATGTTATTCAATGCAGACACTGTGGATACCCTGCTGGTACCCCAGTTGGCGTCTATAACACTGTACATCATAAGCCTGCTATGTTAGCAATGTGGATCATGTGGAAACCCTGCTGGTACCCCAATTGGCATCTATGACACTGTACATCAATAGCTTGAATGTTAGCAATGTAGACAATGTGGAAACCCTGCTGGTACCCCAATTGACGTCTATATAACACTGTACATCAATAGCCTACTATGTTAGCAATGTGGACCCCGTGGAATCCCTGCTGGTAGCCCCGTTGGCGTCTATATAACACTGTACGTCAATAGCCTATCATGTTATTCAATGCAGACACTGTGGATACCCTGCTGGTACCCCAATTGGCGTCTATTACACTGTACCTCAATAGCTTGCTATGTCCAGCAATGTGGACCCTATAGAAACCCTGCTGGTAGCCCAATTGGCATCTGTAACACTGTACATCAATCAGCTTGCAATGTTAGCAATGTAGACCCTGTGGAAACCCTGCTGGTACCCCAATTGGCGTCTTTTACACTGTACGTCAATAGCTTGCAATGTTTGCAATGTAGACCTTGTTATTCAATGCAGACCCCGTGTAAACCCCATTGGTACCCCAATAGGCTTCTATTCCAATGTGCGTCTATGGCTTGCAATGCTATTCAATGCAGACCCCATGGTAACCCCATTGGTGCCCCAATAGGCTTCTACTCTAATGTACGCCTATGGCTTGCAATGCTATTCAATGCAGACCCCATGGAAACCCCATTGGTACCCCAATAGGCTTCTACTCTAATGTACGTCTATGGGTTGCAATGCTATTCAATGCAGACCCCATGGAAACCCCATTGGTACCCCAATAGGCTTCTACTCTAATGTGCGTCTATGGCTTGCAATGCTATTCAATGCAGACCCCATGGAAACCCCATTGGTACCCCAATAGGCGTCTACTCCAATGGGCGTCTATGGCTTACAATGCTATTCAATGCAGACCCCATGGAAACCCCATTGGTACCCCAATAGGCTTCTATTCCAATGGGCGTCTATGGCTTGCAATGCTATTCAATGCAGACTCCATGGAAGCCCCATTGGTACCCCAATAGGCTTCTACTTTAATGTACGTCTATGGCTTGCAATGCTATTCAATGCAGACCCCATGGAAACCCCATTGGTACCCCAATAGGCTTCTACTCTAATGTACGTCTATGGCTTGCAATGCTATTCAATGCAGACCCCATGGAAACCCCCTTTGGTACCCCAATAGGCGTCTACTCCAATGGGCGTCTATGGCTTGCGATGCTATTCAATGCAGACCCCATGGAAACCCCATTGGTACCCCAATAGGCTTCTATTCCAATGGGCGTCTATGGCTTGCAATGCTATTTAATGCAGACTCCGTGGAAACCCCATTGGTACCCCAATAGGCGTCTACTCCAATGTGCGTCTATCGCTTGCAATGCACGGGTGCTGTGCGCTCGTCTATTTATACTATTTGGCCACGCGCCATGCACGTGCATCACTGATGATACCCCGAGAAAAACCCATTGGAAAAGTGGATCTCCCTGAATAGCTCATCTGAGGTCTAAAATGTCAGTTTTGCTTCACCAATGTGGCTATAACTAATGTGGATTGACCTTGGGATCACAATCTGTTATCCAGGTAATTTATAAGAGGAATAGTTAAAACATTATCATGTTTTAGAATGGTGAACTGGTCCGTAACTTGCCAATTGTAAGCAAGACTCAATAGAGAGTATAATTGAGACCCAAAAGTAAAGAAACCAACTAAGAACAAATAAACAAACACAAAAAGTATGACAAATAGTTCTAATTTTTGGCCTTGAAATAAATTTTACAGAAATTTGAAGTTGACAGGAGCGAATTAACTTCATTTTTTACGTAATGAGCATAAACCTGTCAGCCACCAAAAACAAAAAAACAGGCCAAAATTAACCTCAATACAAAATTTAAAAACAAAAAACAAAACAAAACAAAACAAAAACAGTACTATCGTTATTAACAATAATGCAATTGTGAACACAACTTATCAACTGATATGCAACGATTCGGACCTCTGCTCAGTTACTTTACATTAGAAGCACAGACATTGTACCCAAGTGTCCAGATTTCCTCTATAAGAAAAAGAAGTAGAGAAACATGTATATTATCATATCCAAGTCATAGCACACATGCCAATATATCAACTGATCTCATTAGAAAATATATACCTGTACTCATAACTAACCATTGACCACTTGTCATAATGGGATTCAGGTCATGAACAAGTTGATATACAAAATCCTCTGATCCAAAATATACAAATTCAAGTAAACTCAAAAGCTCATATAAAATTAATGCAGCTCCATAAAGTTCTTTAATAAGAACTTGCTGTTAAATACGATAGTAATCCACAATTCCATAATCAAATATCATTTAAAATTGCTTCTTTCATTGCCATACCAACCTTTATCTTTTCAGACATTAGAAACTGCAGTGCCAATCTCCATGTCTTTTAATTAGTTTTCCTGAAACCCCAGCTCTAAAAGCAAAGGAGGCACCCCCCCCCCCTGAAACTGTGTCCTGTAAAATGCTTAGGATTGTAACCTGCTTTCCTTAACATCTGTCTCAGAACAGAGATGAATAAATATTCAGTAACACATTTCTTTGGAGAAAGTGAAAAACTGAAGGCAGGATCAGAAGGGGAGGTCACCACCAAATCACGTAACCTAGTAAATGCTGCATGAGGACATAAAATAGAACCAGGAATTCTTGGCACAGGAATAAAAATTGTGCGCTTCCCAAATTGTTAGTTTTAGACCATTTAAAGACGCTTGGTACACCACGATATGCGCAACCATGTATGGTCCAATGCCTCTATACAGTTAGAGCTGGTATTTGTCGATACCTGCACTAGCTGCTCTTCGCTTTTCTCATTTTGCACAGTTCCGTTTGAGAAGTATGGATTGTATACGAAGGGTGAAAAGGAAAACGAATGGGCGGTTTGTTAACAAGTGCCAAAACAAAGGACTAAATGCTTTAAAACAAGGCAGAATATGTCGAAACACAGCTGTGGTAGACCAAAACTCATGTACACGATCAGCGAACGCTGACCAAGCAAAGTCGAAAGTGCCACGCTAACCCCCCAAATGCCACATGTACATGAAAACACTGACAGTTATAACTGGGACGAAGGTCGTAGAATAGTGGAACTAAGTGTACTAGCCGATATTCTTGTATGCGAGGAATGTAAAACAAAACATTGTCCCTAAAAAATACAGAATCAGAAAAACGATATGGCTTGGCCAGTGTACTTCACATTTCTTGTGAATGTGGTACGATAAACGCTGTCCCAACTGAATGAAAGCAAGTTAAAATAGGTTTCTGTGTATCATTTCAGTAAGGGTTTTTGCCGCGGGTAGCGGGTAGCGGGTACCCGGGTCCCGCATATTAAACATAATTTATTTGCGGGTCCCGGGACCCGACTTTTTCCCCTAGGTCAATGCAGTAAGACCGAAGGATCGTCCTAATATTGGAGGGGTGGCGTGGCTGTGCTTGCATTTGAGAATGAGACTATTGCAATTTGTCGTCGGACGAATTGACCTAAAGCTGCTCGACATGGAACTTTTGTGGCCCGAGATTAGAGTTCACAATGATAAATTTTCGCTTGGAGTAGTCTATAGACTTCCTAACTCACTTGTCTCTTTTGGGGACAAACTACAAGAGAGTTTCGATTTAGCCACTTCTTGCAACATTCAAAATATTATTCTAACTGGGGATTTAAATTCTGACTTCAACATCACTTCGGGTGCAAAGTTGCAAGAGTTCTGCGACACAAGTTTTCTTAATTTGCACATTCACGAGCCCACTCAAATAACAGCAACAACCTCCACTTAATTAGATCAAAATATTTCTAATATACCAAATTTTATTAAAGAGCCACGTGTCTTATCACCAATCTCTAATTGTGATTATTCAGTCGTTGCTACTAAATGTACTTTTTCAGCGCAAAAAGGAACCTTCTTTTACCAGACAAATTTGGGAATACGAGAGAGCAGATTTCGATAAGTTTAGCGATTTCCTTGATAGAACATATTGGGACGCTTGCTTTGAGACTAGAAATATTGAGTTGTACAGTAAGATTTGGACAGAATTATTCCTTGATGCGGCCAACCAGACTATTCCAAACCAAGAATTAACAGTTCGTCCCTCTGATCTTCCATGGTATAATTCTAGGCTCCGTTGTGAGAAGTGGAAGGTTTTTCTAGCTGATAAGAGGCCAAAGGATATGAATAATGATCCACAAACTTGAGTGCTTATAATAATCTTCGTAATCAATACCAAGATCACCTGAAATATGCCTAAGAAGCTCACAGTAGTTAACTTAGCGCTTCTTTAAAAAGCGCAAAGCATAAAAACAAAGCTTGGTGGTGCACCGTCAAGCAGTTCATGAATAGAAATCAATCTTGGTCTATTCCTTCTCTAATACATGAAAATCGCCATGTGGCGGATAGCTTATCAAAAGCCGAAATATTCAATTCCTTTTTCTTAAGTCAGCACAACTTTGATACTTCAAGGGCCCCAATAATTCCAATTGATGGCACACCCACTGTCATACTTGACTCTATAATAATAATAATAATAATAATAATAATAATAATAATAATAATAATAATAATAATAATAATAATAATAATAATAATAATAATAATAATAATAATAATAATAATAATAATAATAATAATAATATTAGAAAACTACCCCTTTACATGGGGGGGGGGGGTACCGAAGGTTCGGGGTTTACCTCCGATGCGTCCACAGTTAAAATTTAACATAATGCAGACATATACGAACATATTTAAAAGGAATTTACAAGTCACAATCACACACATCTAAAATTAATGTTTTAGGTCGGATCTGGCTGGTCCGCACAGCACTCGCTCCTAAGGTTCCACGCATTAAATAAAAACTCTTTGCATATTTTGTCAAACACAGCTCCAACTTCATTACTATACATATATCCATGATCACCTAAAAATAGACATAGCTTGCCCAAAACAGATGATCCACGAAAACTAAACCATACTTCTCCATGTTCCAAGAGTCTTAAGTCACTTTCTAATTTTTTGTAACTTGCTTTTCTTATCTCATTCAGGGTGGGGCAAAGAAACAGGAAATGGGTTAAAACTTCCTTATCACTTCGACATAAATCACAAACTGCATCTGAAATTCCCCATCTTTCCAAATTTTCGTTAATTCCTAGTAAGCAACATGTACGTGCTTTAAATTTTAGGTGCGTTGCATAAAAATTTTCACATTAAACAAGTAATTCTCACCAAAAGTAGATCTTTTTAAATATCTGTACCAATAAAGGGACTTACTGGTGTCAATGTCTTGCCAGAATGATATCTTATAACTTTCAATATTCAGTTTCATATACCGCTACAGCCAAAACTCATTTTCATTAGTAAAGGCCCGATCCAAGCCTACGTTTTTCAACAATTTTGCACTTCTGAACAATAAGGCCAATAAGATGTCCCCCCTTTGAGGTACTCGGCTTTCAGCTATAAAAACACTTGCTTACATAGCCTGGTTTCTGGTAGGTCATACTTCATTCTATGAAAATATCTAATGCGTTGGCGATTCAATATTAGGTCGATAGGCAGCCAACCTAGTTCAGCTAAAGTTGCCGAAATTGTAGGACATGATTTAACATGTAGAATTTTTCTCGCAAATGAATATTGTAATGACCTTAGTGTCGAAAGACCTTCTTTAGTATTGTTTAACCATACTACACACCTATGAGAAATGGAAGGTGAGATGACACTTTTGCATAGTGTGTCTCCAAATTCAACTCTATTTAAATTTTCGTGTGAAGAAAGAATACTAGATAAGTAGTTACTTAATTTATGCTCTATTCAAATTGATCGAAGCGAAGTCCTTGACATTCTTAAAAACTTAAACATCACAAAGGCCACTGGCCCAGATGGAATCAGTGCTAGACTTCTGAAGGAAGGAGCACCATCAATTTACGTATCGTTGACTAAACTCTTCAACCTTTCTCTTAATCTTGCAACTTTCCACAGCTATGGAAACAAACCAACGTCAACCCCTTGTATAAAAAAGGCGACTCATATTTATGTAAAAAAGATCGCACTGATTTCCCTTTTGAGTTGTTTTGGCAAAATTATGGAGAAAGCTTTCTGTAAACACGTTTTAAACTTTTTTAGGGATAACTTACTTTTATCGGCAAATGAGTCGGGATTTATACCGTACGATTCCACTGTTAATCAACTACTATCTTTATATTACGAATTGTGTCTTGCCATTGATCTTCAGAAGGAAGTGCAAATCGTCCTTTTCGACATTAGCAAGGCATTCGATCGTGTTTGGCATGCTGGTCTTCTTTACATATTGGAACGTAATGGGATATCTGGATCACTTTTAAACTGGATTCAAAATTATTTGTCTAACTGACAACAACGGGTAGTTATTAATGGTCAATCCTCTGAATGGGGTACCATAAATGCTGGTGTTCCACAGGGCTCTGTTCTAGGGCATTTACTGTTTTTTGATATTTAAAAACGATATAGTAGACATTGTGTGGTCGAATATCAAAGTTCTTTGCAGATGATCCTTCTCTGTTCCTCCCGGTTGATAATCCAAATTTAACTGGGCATATGATTACAGTTATCTCTTATCTATTGATTCATGGTCTGACGACTGGTTGGTGACATATAATGCCCAGAAAACTAATGCAATGTTAATTTCTCGGGAAAGAGACTCAGTACATCACCCTCCGTTAGTTTTTCAAGATCACCAGCTGGAACATGTGGATCAACATGAGCATCTGGGGCTTATATTTCGGAATGACTTAAGATGGAATGGTCATATTAATACTATTGTGGCTGAGGCCACTAAACAACTAAATATTTTGAAAACTCTGCAATTTCGTCTTGACAGAAAAACGTTAGAAATAATCTATACCTCCTTTATTCCACCTCTAATGGAATATGGTAATGTCTGGGATGAATGCACCCAGTCAGATGCATTAAATTGGAGAGTATTGAGTTGGATAGTGCACGTGTTATTTCTGGTGCTAAGCGCACCACATCTAATGATAAACTATATGAAGAAACTAGTCTTTACATTGGCGAAACGTAGAGAAGTAAGTAAACTAATCTTAATGTACAAAATCACTAATAATATGGTTCCTGAATATCTTAGCAGTATAATTTCCAATGAACAAAATTTTAACAGAAGGTATACAAGAAGACAGGCCCCTGACTTGCTTCAATTTAGAACCAGGACTAAATTATTTGATAATTCTTTTTTTTTCCTTCTACGATAAAACTTTTGAACCAATTGCCTGTTGATGTGAGAAACTCTACTACTTTAGCTGAATTTTAAAACAAAATTTCCTCAAATGTGCCTCGGTCACTCAAGCAAACAGAATTGAACTATGCCGGCAACATAACTGCCGCAGTTTGCATGCAAGACTGCGTTTGGGCCGCAGCCAATTGAATGCCCATCTATTTGATATTGGTGCTACTCCTTCAGCAAAGTGTCGTTGCAATCAAGGGGATGAAGTCTGGCATTTTTTCTTCGTTTGATGATGTTGAGATAGGGCAAAAATAATATTTTTCAGGTTAAACGAAAAGTACATTTTCAAACAAGGAAAGTCACCATTTCTCAGAAGGGTTCAAGTTAACACATGATACCAAATATACCCTCTTTCAATGCATCTGGGATTTTTCGACCAAAACGTTAGAAACTTAAATACTTTCATAGGGATATTTTGAAAATTATAAAAATTGGCACCGCCAATTTTGAAAGTGAGATGATCCGGTTTCCTCAGTTTAATCGATATATTAATGTACAGAGATTAAAAATGAATATCGTAGCTTTTGGCTCCAGATATTTAGTAATAGAGTAAGTAGTACTGGATCTTTTTCTCTTCTGTGAACCTAAAGGCCAACCACCTTTCGATGCAGGCCTATCCACTGTTTTAGCATGTGCTATCGTGGAAGTCCAGACGTCAGCGACCATGATTGCTGTTGTCATTGTGCGCACTCTTCATGCACGTCCGGCGGCATGCTAAACATGATGACGTTTGAGAATACCCCAAGGCATGTGGCGGTGGTTTACCTGTATTCTAATAAGCCGAAAGTTTATATGTGCCAAATTTAATTAGGCATATAGTAAACAGAGAAAAAACAGAAAAGTATATTTGTTTCACAGCAAATCTGTCTGAGTACCTTCAAATGAGAACAGTTTGAAATGCTACACTTTGTCCTAGTTCAACATTCTCTTAACTCTGTATATAAGCCTTATTTGTATAAATTAAAATGCTACAACTTTGGTTCTGGGTTCATTGCATGTGGTCATTTCTCAAACTTGTAAATTGAAGTTTGAATGGCACTATCTATAATAGTTTTAAAGCAATTCAAAATTTTATTCTTACATATTTCCTTAATTTGCATAAATTGAAAGACTACAACTTTGGTTTATGGTTGACTGGATGCGGCTATGTCACATACCTACAAATTGAAGTTGGAGTTGTACCTGTAAGTGTAACAGGTTTGAAGTTATACCAGGTCCATGGTTCATTGGATGCGGCTATGTCACAAACCTAGAAACTGAAGTTGGAATGGCACCTCTATGTATAATACTTTTGAAGTAATTGGAGCTTTAAATTTTTGTTCATTGGATGTGCCTTTATCGCAAACCTCAAATTGAAGTAGGAATGGCGCCTCTATCCATAACAGTTGTGTATCTATTTAAGATTTAAATTTTGCATATTCACCTAATTTCTATAAGTTAAAATTCGACAACTTTGATGCCTACTTCATTGGATGTGGCTCTGTCACCAACCCATAAATTGAAGTTGGAATGACACCTTCATATGTAATAGTTTTGAAGTTAATCAAAATTTTTAAGTTTATGTATGCACTTAGTTTCCATAAATTAAAATTCAACAACTTTGGTTCATGTTTCATTGGATGTGGCTATGTCACAAATCCATATATTGAAGTTGGAATGGGACTTCTATCTATAATATATTTGAAGATATTCAAGATTTAGATTTTGCACATTCACCTAATTTGCAATCCTACCACTTTGGTTTATGGTTCATTGGATGCGGCTTGTGTCTATCAGCAATAGTTAGGCAGATATGGAGCCTTTAAAATTCCAATTGTCCGTAATTTGCATAATTTCAAACATCATGACTATAGTGGAACCTGTTTTGAGAGACCGCTGTAATGAGAGACCACCTGCCTTTTAAGACCATATTTTCAATGTCCCTTTTACTATCTTTCCCATGTTATTACACCGCCATTGAGAGACCACCTGCCTTATGTGACCACTTTTTGGCCTGCCCTAAAGGTGGTCTCTCAAAACAGGTCTCACTGAATTTCAAAAGATATGTACAAGTTCACTGATAGGTCAGTCACGATGGTCAGTTTGGTAGTTTTCAAGATAATAGTGTCCGAGAAAAAAAATCCGGACAAATTCGGTCGGGGTGGGGGGGAGAGGAGAGAGAGAGAGAGAGAGAGAGAGAGAGAGAGAGAGAGAGAGAGAGAGAGAGAGAGAGAGAGAGAGAGAGAGAGAGAGAGAGAGAGAGAGAGAGAGAGAGAGAGAGGGAGGGAGGGAGGGAGGGAGAGAGAGAGAGAGAGAGAGAGAGAGAGAGAGAGAGAGAGAATGAATGTCTGGGTTCGCACCCAGACAAAAATAAGGAATCCGAGGAAGAACAATGTGTCTGGGTTGACACACAGACATAAAGAAAGAATTGTTGGACAAACAAAAGGTCTGGGTTCGCACCCAGACATAAAAGAGCAAGTTTAATTAATTCTCGGAACAGGTTGTTGAGACTTAAATCAATGAAACAAATACTGAAAGGTAATGGTTTTGTTGTAGTCATAGATCCCTTCCCCTGGCTCCATTGAGGGTCCTTGTTGCACTGAATCCCAGATTTCGCGCATACACATGTACCCCAAACCCCAGTCGGTCAATGATACCATCCATCTAGTATCTTGGGTTTTTTTCTGTAAGTTTTCTACAGTGTGATTCCCGATGGTAAATTGATTACACGTTTTTAAAGCAAGGATGAGCCTCATAGTCAGCATGATTCCTACTGGTTTGGGTTAAATTGTAAATGTAGATCTAATACATGTGTCAGGCCACCTCATGCCAATGTCCGATAGCCTTTCCAATACGTATATGTTCATAGACCATAGACCTATACACACACACGTACGTACGTACATACATACATACATACATACACATACATACATACATATATACACACACAGACACATACATACATACATACATACATATATGCATGCATGCATACATACATACATACATATATACATACATACATACATACATACATACATACCAGGCCTATGTTAATGAAATAAAATTAAAGACAGATCAAGAGTAATACCATTTCTCATGGCATGTGCGGGTGGCCACGTTTTCATGTTAAAACTTTAAATCGGAATGGTGACATTCAGCAAATTCCGAACGTACATGTTCAGTGAACTCTTTCAGTGCCAAGTTTTGGACTGAGTCGACAGTTTCCCTCGGCACGCCGAGGAAAGCTGTTGACCTGGACCATGGAATTCTCTGGAACTCTAGGCATGCTGGTATATGAATGAAATGTCCTTCTACAAGCAATATGAATCTTATATCCTCGTGATAAATCAGAGGAAATCGACTTCAGTAGTTCGACTTGACTCGCAGTTGGCACTGAAAGGGTTACTCCGAAGTCGTTAATCATAATTTGCCCCTGATATACTTCTTTATGAATATGCAGCATCTAAGTATTTGAGTTGTACATAGTCTTTAAGAATAAGCTTTCAGACGAAATTGTATTATTTTGGGGTTTTATTTAAGATTTGATAATTTGAAGATCTAAAGAAGCAAACATTAAGGACAGTATAACCATTTGGTGAGTAAGTCACTCAGCTTTTAAATCAATAAGTACTACATCGTTAGTGCCAGTAGTTCAGTGATATTAGCCAGGCCCCTTGGCCAGGATCTTGCCCAAAGTGTAGAATATATATATATTGTAAGGTATGCCAGGCCAATCATTTTTTTTCAATTGATACACCCGTTATCCATATAGTGTGCTGACAAGATGAATGTGGAGTGAATGAACAATGCAAGGATACCCCTAGTGGGAGAATGTGGAACTGTGGCAAGGATCACTGTGTTTAGTGGCACATCAACAACCTCTCGCCTTTTTAAGACCTCCACCTAGCAAAGGTACCTGAGAGATGTTGATGTTGGTTGTGTTTGGTTATTTTAATCACAGTTAACACAGAAATACTAAGTATTGACCTAAACTGGAATTTACAAGATCCGAACCAGACTACGATGATGTCCAGGTTTCTAAGCACCACCATTACAAATGATGATTTCAACTAATACACAGGATGAACATGATGATTTTATGAAAAGATATTTGAGTCTCATAATAATTATCCACTTACATGACGTAACAGAGGTGATTCAAAGGTGTTTGGGGGTCAACATGACATGCTTCACGGCTAAAAACATAAACATTTCCTAACTATACCTATTCTAAGGTGGTTGGATGATAGGTCAGGATCCAATGGTGTATCCACATAAGTTTCAGCAACAATGGTAAAGTGGCAAGGTTGTACTGTGTAATCACGCATTCCAAACTGGAGGGCCTAAAAGTGAAGCCATTTATCGCCAATAGTATCATGAGAATGAGATGATCGACGGCTGCACAGGTCACTTCAAACTTCCAAAAGATGAATATTTCTTCATTTTAGCACTTGCAAATTACCTGGGTAATAAATTACCACCTCCAATGTGTACCATATTAATTTCAGCAAGGTTAGTGAAGTTAAAAACACATTTTAGGCCTCCGATGAGCTTTTGGCAGAGATCCAGTTTTTCAACGGGGATTTCTTGGGGGTATCGCGAGTGACACACGCACTGGACACGTGTCCAAAGTTGTATAGATATAGAGCAGTGCAACTGCTGGCAGCCAGTTTCCAAAATTGGCGTGTCACATCATGGAGAGACTCCCAAGTAGACGAAGTACTGTACAACCGAAGTGAAGCTGTTACACACACCACAACACAACAACGGGGACCTGACTAATAAAGGTGTGCTTCATGTTGGGAAATGATGGGGTTTTCAAAAGGGTACACATTAAAGACGTTATAGGCGTAAGCCTATAGACTACTGGCCCAGTGGGAAATCATGGGGTTTCCAAAGGTTACACAATAAAGACGTATAGATGTATAGCCTTAGTGGGAAATCATGGGGTTTCCAAAGGGTAGGCCTATACATTCAATTTGTTGCAGACTTAGCCTAGGTCAAAGTCATGGGGCTTCCATGGGGTACGAGTTGATGTTTTCTCACATGGCTCTCCATACAACAGAAGTACAGTACAGAAGACAGCCAGTTGAGTCCCCATGGGGTATTTTCAATGATACATGTAATTTTATAACAGAAGTTCAAAACTACCGATGGCCTAGACTATGGGGTACCGATGGGGTATACGACGTGTGTGCAGCAAACAAGAGATGTTCAATGCGGAAGTCAGCCAGTGGAGTACTGGCTGGGTCTTGATTGGGTACACATTGATGGAACTTTGCAATACACTGACTTTTGTGTTATGGATATCCAAAGGGGGACCAACAGGGTCCCAATGGGGTACATGACGCATAGCAATATAATGGAGTCTGTGTCCAGTTGGGGACCAGCTGAGTACACATTGACGATGCATTGTGTTGTAACTGTGGGGTCACCAATGGGGTTTTCTTAGATGTCAACTGAATACCAATGGTGACCAGGACCTCACACGTGAAGTGTCGTTCCTGTGAGGTTTCATTGACAGCTACAGAAGGCCAATAGTGGACAATATATGACAGACCTTCAGATGCATTGTGGGGTAACTGTGGGGCAACAATGTTTTTTTTGCTGTTCACTGAATAGCAATGGTAACCAGGACTTAAGACGTGAAGTGGGGTTCCTGTGAGGTTTCATTGACAGCAACAGAAGGCCAATAGCAGACAATAGATGACAGACCTTCAGATGCATTGTGGGGTATCTGTGGGGCACCAATGGGGTTTTCTTAGATGTCAACTGAATGGCAATGGTGAACAGGACCTAAGACGTGAAGCGGGGTCCCTGATAGGTTTCATTCACAGCTATAGAAAACCAGAAACTCACAATAGATTGGCAGACAATGAGATTAATCACAATGTCAATCCATGGGGTGCTGTGGGGTCACCAATGCTGCTCACAGCAAACCAATGAAGCATAGTCCAATGTGCAGTTGGGTACCCTGAATGGTGATCTAAACAATGCACAGTCAATGGATACCGGATGTGGTGAGCAATAAGATAACAGAAGATTCATTTCATTTTGTTACTGATTGCCTATATAGCATATTTCTTCTAAGTGACTGGGAACTATTCCATGCTACCAAACTTGATAGACATTAAATTGAAGTAGAGAATGACTGAGATACAATATTAATGCTAATACTAGTTCTGACAAAGTAAGTGCTAGTTGGGCAAGGGCTACTTAAAGTTTCCTATGCTTCTTCGACCCTGTCAGATGAAATACTTTCGGTTCATATTTATGCGGTAAAACTACAGTTCAAGCTGGACTGATGGGAACCAATAGAACTTGCACTTTGTCGGCAGATGAAACTCAAAATTTGAAATTTAATTTACGCATACATATTCGGCATAACCCCATTTTAGTATTGGAACACGAATTTAACTGTATGTTTCACAAAATTTGTATAAATGTTAATTTTTAGAATCGTGTAGCTAATGGACAGGTAGAGAGCCTGTTGCTGGAAGTGTTGTTATAAGCGCAGATAATTCGCACATACTCGTTTAGAAGTCCAGTAAAATGACAGATATATCTGATTACACGTATTCAACTTATATTTGTTTGATGTGTGAATGATATGCCCCTATCGGCAGCTAGAAAATGGAATGGCACTTTGAATTTGTTATTTTGATCTTGTACCATTTTCAACATGTTCAAAATTTTATCCTTATATTATTCTCTTGGATAATTTTCAATGCTGTAGCTTTTGATCTCTGTGGATCAAATGAGTCCACAGCACAACGCTACAAATTGGGAGTTAGAATGGTACCTCTAGCTGGAATAGCTATGAACATATTGCAGATTTGAATTTTGTCTACCCCCCTTATTTAAATACATTAAAATGCCACACCTTTTGTCCATTGTTCATAGGGAGCGGCTATACCACAATTCTATAAATTTATATTGGAATGGCATCTGCATCTTTAATCGTTTTTGAAGATACTCAAGGTTCAAATTCTTGTATTTGCCTGATTTGCATAAATTAAGATGCCGCAACTTTGGTTCATTGTTCAATGGATGTGGCTACAGCAAAAACCCGTTAACTGGAGTTATATTGGCACCTCTATCTATGATAGTTTTGAAAATATTTGAGATTTAAATGCAGTGTATTTGAATAATTTGCATAAATGAACAGGCCACAATATTGGTTCACAGTTCGTTGGATGCACCTTTGCTATAAACCCTTATGTTGTAGCTGGATTGGCCACTATTTATTATAGTTTTAAAAATGTTCAACATTTAAGGTTTTCAAGTGCCCTAATTAATATAAATCAAAATACTGCAACTTTTCTTGGCCGATTGCATTGGCAAGTGTCACAAACCGATATGCCCAACTTGAAACTTTCCGTCCATCTGCAAGAGTTTTATAGATATGGAACTTTGAAATGTTTAAATTGCCTCTAATTTGCATAATTTCTAACTTCCCGACAATTTAAAGCAATGTGAACCTTACTTTGCATTGATGGGAAGTGAAAAAATACACAAATTCGGTGCAATAAAATGCAGAAATTTCATATATTTTTCTTAAAAAAACTGTTAGAAATTAACACGTTTCGAGAATGATGATGTAGAAGATACATAACATCGCCTATATATCAATCTGGTATTAGTAATTGGAAATTCCATTGTAATATTTAATATGTACAGTCTGTTCCCTTCGAGTCGGTAAGGCACCTGAGCATGCAATCACAAGGCAACTATGAATTTGTTTTTTTTTTCTGACTGATAGTGATAGTACGGCTGAAAGGGGTACCTTGAATGACAAAATATAGTCCCACCCACTGTCGTCAATAAAACGCGGTAAACTTGATCCAGTCTGCATTATTTGCCTAATGATAACAGTCGTGTGTCATTTTTAGTAAATGTATTGAGACATTTACTGATTTTTAATCGTTAAATATCAGCTGGTTTTCCAACTTTCTCTGGACAACTCTCCACAGAGTGTTGTATTTGTGTCTTTTCGTCTAGAACCACTACATGGTAGTCATTACCCTATTCCGTACTCCGAACTCCCTACAATCCATAAGCTAACCTGTCACTGTCTAACCTGTATACACATGGAAGGACTATTGTCACGTTCTTCTGCAGAATTTTGACATAGGCTGTATTAGCCCATATAAATTCAAGGGTCATCAACGGATAACTACTCAGAACATGTTTCGGAGCCTTTACCCGTGCATGTCTTTCTGCGTAGCGACTCCTCATCTAAGCGAAATATTCAGCAAAGACAACCCATATAATAATGATTCAAATGAACGTGGCAAATGATGAATTAGCTGAATCAGGAAAGTTTTGCTTCTAAATGTAAAGCTTCAATTTGAATATAATAATAATAATAATAATAATAATAATAATAATAATAATAATGATGATGATGATGATGATGATGATGATGATGATGATGATGATGATGATGATGATGATGATGATGATAATAATAATAATGATAATAATAATAATAATCTTTATTTCAAGTCGAAACATAGTTCAATATTAAAACATTTGCGCCGAGGCACTATTACTCGACCATAACGTCTGAAGAATGGAAAATGATATATACGATGGACACGCAATGAAAAGATGTTCATACTTGGTGCACGCTCGCAACGGAAGTGGCACAACTAGGTTCGGCTGTAGCATAAGGCACATACAGAACATAAGCAGGAAGGGCCAAGCCATGCGTTTATAAGTCTTTTGAATTGGGGTAGAGTTGTCTGTCCTTTGAAATCAGGAGGGAGGGCGTTCCAAAGCTTGGCCCCTTGGTACCAAACAAAATTGCTGCCATAAGTAACAGTGTTGTCAGGAGGCGGCTCAAACTTCATTTTGTCACGTAAATCATACTGAGTCTTTTCTTGAAAAAAAGTCGAAGAGAAAAATTAGGGCAGTCTTTCATATTTATCTTATAAATTTCAATGGAGAGCTTTCGTAATCTATTCAGATAAAGTGAGGATTTTCTTGTCCGATATAAAATGTTTGAGTATGAAGAGGTGTATTCATTTAAGACAAACCGCAATGCTCTTTCCTGATTTTTGATTTCTGAAAATAAACCTGGGAGAAATAAATACTGAATAAATATCAAACCAAACATAATTACTAAATAGTATAGAACAAGTTCAGATAATAAGAACTTGACTTACCCCTGAACTAGTACGTACCCTTTCTAGCTGGGTAGGTCACGTAAGTCCAACCACCTGCCAGTGTATAATTGAGGTAGAAACAAATTGGGGCTATATATCCAGTCCCAGTTATCATAAAATAAACAGTGAAATCATTTCGTGCATGGTCAACAGACCGTGAGTTCAATAAGAAAAGAAACTCCAATGGATGAATCCTCGAGTAAGACAGTAAACGCCTTAGACATACTAGTCGTCAACTAGAAAAAATGATTTGCTTCACAACAAATATGTCGGGTGCCTTCAAAATGAGAACAGTTTGGAATGCTACACTTTGTCATTGTTCAACATAATCTTAATTTTTTGTATTAGCCTTATTTGCAGAAATTAAAATGCTACGACTTTGCTTCTAGCTTTATTGAATGTGGCCATGTCACAAACTTATAAACTGAAGTTTGAATGACACCACTATCTAGAATAGATTTGAAGCTATTCAACATTTTGATATTGTGTCCTTGCCTAATTTGCATAATTCAATAGCATACAATTTTGTCTCATGGTTCATTGAATGCGGTTATCTAACAAACCTACAACTTGAAGTTGGGATGGCATCTCCATGTTTTGAAGCTTTTCAAGATTAAAATTTTGTGCATTCACCTTTTTTGTATAAATCAAAATTTTACAATTTTGGATCATAGTTCACTGGATACTGCTATGTTGCCTGCAAAGCACACCAGTGAAGCGCAGCGTGGGTGTGCTTTGGAGGCAAGCCGCTATCTCACAAACCCAGAAATTGAAGTTGGAATGACACCTATACATATAATAGATTTGAAGCTATTCAAGATTTAGATTTTGCATATTCACCTAATTTGCATATATAAAAAGCTCCAACTTTGGGTCATGGTTTGTTGAATGCAGCTTTGTCACAAACCAATAAATTGAAGTTGGAATGGCATCTCTATCTATAATAGTTTTGGGATAATCACCCTTTAAATTTTTCAATTGCCCTAATCAGCATAATTTAAAATCCTACCACTTTAATTTGCTGTCCTTTATATGGGCAGGTGTCACAAACCTGAACATGCGCATTGAAATTTTTGTATCTATCTGCAATACTTTGGAAGATATGGACCTTTCAAAATTTTAAGTACCCCAAATTTGCATAGTTTTAAACATTCAGGTCTCTACCAAACGATATGCACAATTTGGTCTTGTCGGCCAGTCACTGCGGTACGTATGATGGTTTTTGCAATAATAAAGTACGACAAAAATTCGGGACAAATTTGGTCTTAAAGAAGAAAGAAAGAAAGAATTCTTGGAAAAACAAAATATCTGGGTTCGCACCCAGACATAAAAGGGGTGTATGCTGGTCATGAGCCCTTGAATCGATGTGTATATGCCTCAATGTTAAGACATGTATATGTGGTTCATTTAAATGATATTATCACTCCTATTATTGTATAGAATGGGACAGACAGTAGAAATAGATCCCTACTGCAAATGTGCCTGTCTGATGACAAAAGTAAAGTGTATATGTGATGTCCGTGTGATCTATGAAAAACAGTCTTCTACATATACGTTCACCAGATTGTCCAGAGCCGTGGCAGCAACGATGTGTGCGATGACTTTCACAGGCATATGTTCAGCGTGGATTCACGGGGAAGTGCGGGAACGCCCGCTTCCTTTCTCCTCCCTCCCGCCCCTCCACACACACACACACACACACAAAGAAAAAGAAAAAAAAGATAGAGAGTGAGAAAAGGAACTTACTGAGGACAAGGGGGGATGTGTAGGGTTAGGAAGGGAGAAGAACAGGGAAATTCAGCCTTATTGTAAGGAGCCACGACCGGGCTACGATAAAGCCAGTCTTCAGTCTATCAATCAATCAATCAATCAATCAATCAATCAATCAATCAACCAATCTATCAATCATTCATTCATTCTGTGAAAAATAGATGTACATGGGAAATATACATAATGCACACATCCGAATTCATATGTATTGTATAGATATGGCACATGTCTAGCACATAAACTGTAAACATTAGTATAAAATGATAATTATCATAGTAATTCTTAAAGCAATTTACACTCAGTGCTGTTACTATGTGATTTGGTAGACTGTTGCACATACAAATGACTCTGTTGCTAAATAAATATTTACGCACATTATAATTACACCTGTTAACTTCCAGCATATGAGAATGACCTCTTAGTCCTTGGTACTCCCTTCTGGTAAAAAAAAAAATTCAAAGAATCCCAGCCTTTTTAATTTTTATTAACTTCAATTGAGTCGCTTCTAAATCTACGTTCTTCTAGGGTGGTTAACTGTAATATTCTTTACCTTTCTTCATAACTCAAGTTTGTTATTCCTGCAAGCAGCTTTGTAGCTCTTCTCTGTACCTTCTATAGAATAATGATTATTTCTTTCTTCAAAAAAGGAGACCAGGCCTGCACACAAAAGTCTAAATGTGGTCTTATGTACGTTTTATACATAGTAAGAAGAGATTCTTTTGAAAAAATACGAAAAGGTTCGCTTGATCATACCTGATATACTATTTGCTTTTGTTGCCACTTTTCCAATGAAAAAGTCAAAGTATCAGTTACTAGTTACTATTACTCCCAAATCTTTCTCCTCTATGACTTTGTGAGAGACTTGTTGTTCATATTATAATTAAAATTAAATTTTTCTTTCCTTCATGTAGTACCTTGCACTTTATTTTCATTAAATCCAAGTAACGATTCCTCGGACCACTTGGCTAAATTTTCTTAATATCCTTGAAGTATATCATAGTCAACCAATGATAACACTTGGTGGTACACTTTGGTATCGTCAGCAAAAATCTTACAAGGAGATGAAATTACAGCAGGTAAGTCATTTATATACAGTAAAAACCATACAGGTCCGAGAACTGAACCTTGCGGTACATCACTTGGTGCCTTCAACCATGCTGATTTGCTCCAGTCTAATGATACACACTGCCCGGTCTCTCAGAAAATCTTAAGTCCAAGCGCTTATGTTACCTCTGATACAATATTTGTGTAACTTATAAATAAGTCTACCATGTGGGACAGTAACGAATGCCTTTTTAAAATCTAAATAAATTGCATCAAAAGCCGTCCCTTTATCATACATGGCCGTCCAATCCTCTGATGTATTTAACAAGTTTGTTAGACAAGAACTTGCTTTACGGAACCCGTGTTGTTCATCGCATAATAATTCGTGAACCTCAAGACGTCGAACTAGCGCTTGTTTAGTAATTTTCTCAGTAAGTTTACATACCTAAAAAGTTAGGCTTACAGGTCTATAATTACCAGTCACAGATTTATCTCCCTTTTTGAAAATCGGTGTGACATTTGCTTTCTCCTATATGTCTGGCAATTTGCCTTGATCTAATGATTGTCTCATCACACAGTACAAAGGAAAATACAGACTATCAGCACATTCTGTCAGAAGCCTAGGGTGAATTTCATCTGGGCCCAGGGCCTTATTTGGGTTACGTTTAAATAATAAGTCTCTCACTTCTAATGGTAGAAATAGATGTTATCTAACAACTGGTCATGAGTAATACCAACATGTTTAAGTGGGTCAGTGCATCCTTGTCGAAGTGTTGGTGTACACATTCATTAAACCAAATTAATTTTTGGCATCCTCTTTTATATAAACCTGACTGACAGAAATTATTTAGTTCCATGGCTGTTTCTAAATCATCTAAAGTTGTCGAACCACCTTCCTTACGAAAACCAGATATTGTTGATCATGATTTATTTTTACTATTTAGATACATGTAGAATGCTTTTAGATTGTTCTTAATCTTTTTACATAACTCTTTTTCATAGTTTCTCTTGATGGTTCTCAAATTCTCTGTGGCTTTGTTTCATCATTCACATAACTCTTTTTCATAGTTTCTCTTGATGGTTCTCAAATTCTCTGTGGCTTTGTTTCATCATTCACATACTCTTTGTATCTAGCATAAGACCTTGTTTCTAGGAATCGTTTCCACGCAAAAAAAAATCATTCTTACTGCTCTTTTTGCTTTGATATTGAACCAGGGTGGTTCTTACGTTGGTTCCACTGGTAATTTTAATGTCTTTGCTGGTGCAACTGGGACTGAGTCTGTAGCCAGCACTGACCATCCCGTAGCTGCTACGGAAGATCACCAAAGCTGGAGCTTGGGAAGTTTAGAACAGGAACGGGTAAGGGATGCTTTTCAAAATTCATTGTGCGAAGATTCCTCTATTAGTTTAATGACTGTTTGGAGTTTACAGTAGGCCTTCTTGCACGGTTGCGAAAAGGCAATACCGGTAGTATACGCTGCACACTGAGACAGTGTAAATGTTAACTCAAAACCAGCTGAATTTGAAATCAAGTCCTACGTGCAGCAGACTTTTAGTTTTATTTTATGTAGTTATTTAGAACAATGCCTGGGATATAAGGTGAAGGTAAAGAATCGCATTGGAAAGCATCCTAAGGCCGGTGCATGGCTAAACGGATTAATAATGACTACTGTAACACTCTGCAAACTTCAAAAGATAGGGGAATACACTAGCACTTGACCACAGCTTGAATACATATAAGCCACACAGTGGGAGGTGCTACTGTTTTGCCTGTCTTAGCATACAGCGTATCCTGCCCACCACGTAAGATGGCCTGCCTTCTTGGTTTAATGGTATTTTTTATTGAAAAAGAAATGGGAACAAGGGTGTTGCCTGATATGAATCCTATTCACATACAAAACAGGAGAAAATAAAGCACTGTACGGCAAAAACAGGGTAGACATCACTGAACGAAGACAAGAAGTGTGCACAAGATAGCAAACTACCAATAGAATAAATGTCCTGTCGTCACAGCCTATAACCTGGCAGTACTCAGAAACCTTAACTTCAACCAGTCACTTATATAGGCTTTTTCGCACAAAGATTTTAAAAAAGAATTCTTTACCTGGCTTAACTTCTAAAGCGCCAGCTAAGGTTATCTTCCGTGGCGACGCCGGCATGAACAGTGCTGGAAACAGACTCAGTCCCAGTTGCACCGGCAAAAACCGGCTTTGTCGTAGCCCGTGGCTCCTTCCAACATCGGTTCACCATGGTGGATGACTTCAGACTGGACAACCGGGAAAAGTTTCCCGTTTGCATTTCCATTTTAATCCAGTGAGCCATGAGCACACTGCAGACATTTACTGCTGCGAATCAATGTTTATAATCAGAGTTGGTGTAGAAGCTCCCTTCCGTGACGTCACAGACCAGGGTGGTCAAACTATGACGGTAAGTAGCAATGCTTGATGACAGCTGCCACCAAATGAGACGCAATTTCACACTATAAAATAGTAAATAAAGTGTATATTGCGTCATCGCAAAGGCAACTCTCTGAACATAACAATTCAACTCCTTTTATTTTCATAAAAAGTAAAGTACTTGGCAAGGGAAACTTTAAGTTATGTTGGAAACCAACCTGGCATTCGTATAGGAAGTTTCTCTCACAGAAAGGTAAGAAACAAATAGAGTCTGTCCAATACAAAGCATCTATTTATGTATCTGGTGCGATGAAAATATCTAGCCAAGTCAAAATATCAAATTGTGTGGGGTGGGCGAGTCTGGGAGATAGACAGAAATTTATCAAGCTTGTTATGTATTATAAAATTGTTACTGGCACATGCCCTCAATACCTTCAAGACTTAATTCCTGTACATAACGCAGATAGGGTTAATTACCTGCTGAGAAACATTAATGATCGCTCATTAGTGCACTCGCGCAAATTGAGATTTAAGAATTCTTTCTGTCCATCAACCACTCGCGTGTGGAATACACTTTCACTTCAAGGAATGAATGCTCCATCTTTAAATACTTTTAAAACATCAGTTAAATTAATATGTTTTCCATCCAGACTAGCTCACTTAAGACACGGACCTCGGAAGCTCAATATTTTGTTAAATCGTCTGAGAGTTGACTTCAGTGCTCTTAATGCTCACGCGATATGCGAAACATGTGACTCTCCAGCTTGCTTTTGTGGCTTTCGGGCCGAAACTATTAGTAGTAATTATGATGCTTACCCTTACTACTAATATTATTCATTATATGCTGCAGTATCCATTTTACAACACTCAGAGACAAGTTCTTCTGACAAGGGTCTCTGAAATTCTTGCCACTGGCCACACAGGTATTATTTTTGAAACTTTACGCCAAACCGAGAAACTCAGTTTACTTCTATTCGGTACCCAATCTGCTACATTCCTCAGTAACTGTTCTTTGATGGACGCGTCAGGTCAATACATAATGAGCACTTTAAGATTAAAAAAGTTCTTACGGGGAGACGACACTGATGACACTGGTTAGTCACATTGTATTCATATATTGTAGACCATAAAATTATGTCATAAGTATGCTCATGTATATATCAGCTAATTAGTCCTTTATATTACAAATAGTATTAGCACGCTGCAGGTGGCTGACATTGACAAGGCGGGGAAAGAACACCCGAGCTGTAGGGCGCAATGGTGGCTCCCTGCGTCTTACTAAAGCAGTCTGAGACACATTACAGGCGTCCAGCTTTAGTTTTTAACTCATCTGGGAGCCTTCATCTCCTGTATTATCACATGACTTTGTATTAGGATGTATTCATATCTAAATGCGGTCCTACTCTAACACCTGTGGAGCCAAAGAGGGAGCCACCTGCATCAGGGCAGATCCATGTATTTAGTATGGTCAAAAGTACTTTCTCAACAAAATGAACAACACAAACACACAATAATCTTAAGAAAATGTATTAACATATATTTGAAACATAAAGGATGCCTAAAATAATTAGAAATGGGCTCTCTTGTGGTTGAAAAAGTGTTATTTATGGATGTTTATGTAGTATATAAACATACGAATCTGCCCTGATCATGGTGGAGGCATCAGTCTGTTGCCCCGGCAACACAGGAAGTGAGCAGGATCGCAGTTAAATATGAATGTCTCCTATTCATTTTATGGTAACTAATACCCTGATGACTCTGACACGGCCAGCAAGTCATGCTATTTTACTGCGCATTTGTGGTACACTTGGCGAAAACTCGAGATTTGAACCAGAGGTTCTAGTTTAAGATTGTGTTTAATATTTTAATCTTCATTTTGCATCACATTTTAGTATGGCAATCTGCACCAGTATTTGAGACAATAGACATACGTCGTTGGGCCGAGAGACCACTCTGAGACTATCAGTCCAAAATTTTGCAAAAGTATCCTCAGGTGGCAGATATTAATTTCTTCAATTTATTGGTTTGTGGCAAAGCCACATCCAGTGAACGGCGAACCAAATTTGTAGAATTGTAATTCATGCAAATTAGTTGAACATGGAAAATTTCAATCTTGAATACCTTCAAAACTATTACAGATAGAGGTGTCATTCCAACTTCAATTTCTGGGTTTGTGACATAGCTGCATCCAAAGAATCATGAAGCAAAGTTGTAGAATTTTAATTAATGTAAAGTAGCTGAATATGCGTAATTAAAATCTTTAATAGCTTTAAAACTATTATACACAGAGGTGTCATTCCAATTTCTATTTGTAGGTTTCTGACAGAGCCGTAACCAATGAACCAAAATTGTAAAATTGTAATTTATGCACATTGGGTGAATAAACAAAATTTCAATCTTGAATTATTTTAAAACTATTATACATATAGGTGCCGTTCCAACTTCAATTTGCAGGTTTGTGATATAGTTGCATCCAATGAACCATGAACCAAAGTTTTAGGATTTTAATTTATGCAAATTAGGTGAATATGCAAAATTCAAATCTGGAATAGCTTCAAAACTATTATAGATATAGGAGGCATTCGTACTTAAATTTATGGGTTTGCGCCATAGCCGCATCCAATGGACCATGAACCAAAGTTCCAGAATTTTTATTTATGCAAATTAAGTAAATGTTGGAAGTGTGAATCGCACCTCTATCTGCAATGGTTCTGAAGTGATTAAAGTTTAAAATTTGCATATTGGCCTAGTCTGCATAAATCAAAATTCTACCTCATTAGATCATGGTTGATTGGACATAGCTTTGTCACAAACCTATAGATTGAAATTGGACTGGCGTCTCTATCTATGTTAGCTTTGGAGATATTCGACTTTTACATTTTCCAATGTCCTTGATTAGCATAAGTTAAAATTCTACAACTTTCATTTACCGTCCATTATATCGGCAGTTGTCACAAACATATACATGTTCATTGAAATTTTGTGTCTATCTGCAATCGTTTGGAAGATATGGAAAATTTTAATTGTCCCTAATTTTCATAATTTTAAGGGTTCAGCCAAAATTATCAACGTGTTCAAAAGTGTACACAGAATACTCGTTCTTGTAACACTCTCCCTCCCCCCAAAGAGTTCACTAAACTGTTGCTTTAGGCTAAATATTGATCAACATTTTCAAAACGTACATTGATCTTGACACCCCACCCCCACCCCCGCGCACTCTTTGTACTAAGGTGATAATGTTCATAAAATTGGCTGACCCTTCAACATGATGACTGTTCCAAGTGATATGCACAAATTAACTGGTAGGTCAGTCACCATGGCAAGTTTTGGCGATTTTTCGGAATAATAGTGTCAGAGAAAAACTCCGGACAAATTTTGACGTAAAGAAGAAAGGAAAAAAGAACTCTTGGAAAAACAAAATGTCTGGGTTCGCAAGAAGACATAACTATCTTGAAATCCAATGTCAAAACCTGTGTTTAGGTAACTTACTGTCCACAGTGCAACTGGCTATCTGAGTTGAAAGGCTCGGTTCTTGCAGCGAAGGAAGGAAAAAACCTGTGTCGGAACTTAGGTTCTCAACAAAAATTAATACAGAGCTCTGTTGCCCAAATAATTCAGTGGCCCGATGCACGTTTCTCACCTGTAGTATGAAAAATCATTGTGCCTCGGGCTATTCATTGAGCTGTCACGGTAGCTTTGTAGGCTATTTGAGCCATCCCTTGATCCCAAGAGACCACTAGATCTCTGTGCAGAAACCTCTAATGCAATATCCACCATTACAAGAACAGAGTGGGTGGAGTTGGCTTGACCACTCAAAGCAAAACAGTCTTCCGGTCCACGACTATCTTTACAATTGCATGGATTTCATGACCACAGAAATGGAGTGTAGAACAATTAAGTATGTGGATCAGTGTCATACCAGTGATTTGCTCATGCCTGCAGTGACACATTTGATGTTTCTTTATTCTTCTTGTGTAACACATAAGATGACAACCTGCTCTTCATATGTACTGCAGCAACTGTTAAGTTCTTGTATTTGCGTTTTTCTTCTTCTTCTTCTTCTTCTTCTTCTTCTTCTTCTTCTTCTTCTTCTTCTTCTTCTTCTTCTTCTTCTTCTTCTCCTTCTCCTTCTTTTTCTTTCCATGTGATCAAGGAACAAATGCTTTACATGCAGTTATATCTGCTTAGATTATAATATTATGTATACTTTACATCTGAATGTACAAAGAACGTTTATTTCTCCATGTACGTTCTTACCCATGCTTGAAAGGGGGTCCTCTCTGGAGTGGGTACCTTCCTTACAGTAGGCACTTTTTAACCAATCCTAAGGGTATCCTGTATAGAGAGGTTTCACTGTATAAGTAAACCTTGGAATTGTGTGTATCTGACTGTAACTGTGGTAATATTCAAGTTTTAAAATCAGAATGCCTCTAGTCAGCATGATTTTAAATGCTACATGTCAATATCGTTCACGACAAGCACCATACTCACGTATGCACTAGTAGCAATTACGCTTCTCTCTATTATAGGTTTGAACATATTCAATGTTTACAGTTTGAAATAATCCTAGTATTCAATGAAGTCAATGTATGACAAACAGTAATATCTTACATTCTGGGCACACACATACTGATTTGCTTATATATGTTTTTTTTTTTTTTTTTTTCAAAATTACAATAGATATAGGTGTCAATCCAGCAATTTGTAAGTTCTTTGGTTTATACTTTAAGGGCATCCAAAGAAATGAAAATTAAAGATGTAAAAGTACTGGATATGTTTATTCGTTATCTTATATTGTTTCTTGTTACTGACCTTGTTTCTTTTAAATGTTTCTGTGTTGGGGCATTTGAGTCAAATGTTATTATTGCTGTATATGCTTACTACAGTGTGTACATTATATTGTTTCCTATTTGTGCATGCCTGCTGTCCTGTGTTTTAAGGCTACTAGTATTATTACGTAATACTATCTTCACGTTTTTGTTAGACTCATGTACAATTTTCTGTTATTATAAGCTTACATTTTGGAACTGTGTTACATCTTAAAATACTGAAAATGCTTTGGATAGCCTGGTAAGTTATGTATCAATTTTCAACAACTGGGTTATTATCTTGCTATATGTGTCTCTAAAGGAGATAATTGTACTATAACTCGCAGATAAAGCTACAACATACGTAAAATGGACATTAGATACTGTTAAACTTGCTCTTCAATACGTCTTTTAACTATTCTATTTAAATTTCATTATTGTATGCCTTGGTGCAGGACCAGTGTATGTCTACATTGGTACATGTTTATCAATTCTCATTCAAAACTTAGAGTACTCACTTGCTTATGATTGTTGCTTGTCGACTAGAGTACTTTCCTTACACGGGGGAATATTTTACAAATCAGTTACATACATTTACATTTTGTTGATATATTGCAGCTGTACGCATACTTTCTGGCTGAACTACATACTTTATATGTATAGAACATTTTGTTCAAAGTGTCGCCTGTGGTTTGGCTCAATTTTACAAATTATGTATCATCATGCTTGTGTTTGTATACCATGTCTGTGCACAGCCAGCCCGACCACCCTTATTCTATTTATCATAGCCTGTATTTCTGGATCAGTCTAACTTTTCCCTTCTTTTACTTAATGCTGCCTTGGACATGTGTCAATACTTTTTACAGTACCAATAGCCTTCAATTGCTGATCACGTATATTTTCTACTTTTTCTTGCCCAGGAAAACAATAAATTTTGATATTTATCTTCTCATTACCAGTCCTCTTTTACTGCAGTTAGCAGGCGACATCCACTTAAATCCTAGACCACCAACCATGCTTTCCGACACAACCCTTTGTCACATTAATGTTCGTAGTTTGTCCTGTGAAAAGCTTAGAAGTTTAAGAGCTGATATTGCTCTTCACCACGACATTATAACCCTTTCTGAAACCTTTTTGTCTCCCGGAAACCATGATATGGACCTTACTTGACCAGGTTTTCATACTATAATGACAAACCGGACCAGGTGGAGGTGTCGGTCTTTTTGTATCTCAGCAACTCCTAACTTCAAGACGCTACGATTTAGAAGGAACCGACTTAGAACTACTGTGGTCGGAAATTAATATCAATAATAACAAGTTATTGATAGGAGTTGTTTACAGACCACCAGATTCCCGAGTGTCCTTTTAGGATAATTTAGAAAACAGTCTTGATAAAGCCAGAAGTACCGGCATCCAGAATATTATACTTAGTCTAATAGGTGATTTAAATGCTGATTTTACAACTCCCCAAGGGAGGAAACTTGAACAGTTCTGCACAACAAATTTTCTGCACCCTCGTGTCCACGAGCCTACTCGTATAACTAATAATACTTCAAGTTGTTTAGACCAAATTATTTCTAATATGCCTGCTCATGTCAAGGAACCACAGGTCTTGCCTCCAATTTCAAATTGCGATCATTGCGTAGTGTCGGCTAGTATATCCTTCAAACATAAAAAGGAGTTAGCTTATAAAAGATAAATTTGGGATTTTGGTAAAGCAAATTTTGATTTATTTCAGTCTAAGCTGGGCCAAATTTCTTGGGGAAAAATTATTTTTACCCAATGATGTTAATCAGTGTTGCACTGCCTCGACAGAAATTTTCTTACAGACAGCAAAAGATAGTATCCCCATCAAAGAAGTAACTATTGGCCCGTATGATTTGCCCTGGTATACAACAGCATTACGTTAAGAGAGACGTAAGATGATGCGTCATTATTCGAAAGCTATAAAATGTGCAAATGTCCTTATTCGTGATGCTATGTGGACCACGTACAGACATTCACGAAACCAGTACCAGGAACATTTACGGCTTGCCGAGGAAGATTACAATAAAAAATTGAATAATTCCTTGAAAAATTCTAAAATGAAAAATAAAGGGTGGTGGAGGACAGTCAAGCATTTCTTAAATCGGAACCATCGTCAGACTATAACGTCTTTACTTCACGAAGGCAAACATGTATCGGACAGCACTAGTGCAACAAAAGCTAGTACATTTCATTCATTTTTCTTAGATCAAATGAATATTGACACTTTTTCTGCTCAGAACCCCACAATTCCTGTCCATCCCCGTAGAACAATGGGGCACCTGCAGTTAACCGAGCAGGAAGTACTTGATATTCTTAAATGTCTTGATATCTCTAAAGCCTCCGGCCCGGACGGCATCAGCCCTAAACTTTTAAAGGAAGCTGCATGTGTAATCTATAAACCTGACACAGTAATATTTAACTTGTCGTTAACCCCCAAACAGTTTTCATCTATCTGGAAAGAAGCTAATGTGACTCCATTGTACGAAAAAGGCGAAGAAAACCTCTGTTCTAACTATCGCCCTATATTCCTTCTAAGCTGCACAGGTAAAGTTTTCGAAAGAGCAGTTTTTAAACATGTATTTAATTTCTTTAGAGAAAATTTAGTCCTCTCACTAAATCAGTCAGATTTGGAATAACCAGCAATTTGTTATCTTGGTTTGGCGACTATCTCCATAACCGGAGACAACGGGTAGTTTTAAATGGTCAATCCTCAAACTGGGGCTCAATAACCGCAGGGGCTCCCCAAGGTTCTGTGCTAGGCCCCCTCCTATTTCTTATTTATATCAACGATATAGTTGATGTAGTTAACTCCAAAGTCAACCTTTTTGCTGACGATACGTGCCTTGACCTCACTGTAGACGATCCTGAATTTGCTGCAACTACTCTTAACAAAGATCTTTCAGCACTTGACGCGTGGTCCAAGAAATGGATAATTTCCTTTAACGCCCTTAAGACTGACTCAATGCTGATATCACTAAAAAGAAACTCGCCAGATCACCCACCCCTTGTCTTCCAAGGACATCAGTTGGATAATATACCTAGCCATAGACATCTGGGTCTTGTACTAAAATCAGATTTGAAATGGAATGTACACATCAACCATATAGTAACTAAGACCTCCAAGCAGCTTAACACAATGAAATCATTACAATATACACTGGATCAAGAAACTCTTGAAACTATCTATAAATCCTTCATAAGACCCATTATGGAATATGGCAATGTGGTCTGGGATGGCTGTGCACAGGCAGACGCAAAATTACTCGAAGATCTTTAGCTGACTACGGCCTGCATTGTAACTGGTGCTATGAAAACCACCCCTGCTGCTAAATTATATGAAGAGACAGGTTGGGAGACCCTCTCGAAGAGACGGGAAAGATCTAAACTAACAATGATGTACAAGATTGTCAATAGACTAACACCTGACTTCCTCTTTGATATATTGCCAGACCCTCTAGAAGAGAACACACGTTACAACTTGAGACAACGCCCTGATATGCATTCAGTACCATCATTTAATTGTAGAACTTGTTTATCTGAAAACTCATTTTTCCCGTCAACAATAAAACGATGGAACCTTTTACCATCTGAAATTCGTAATTTGCCAACTTTGGCACAATTCAAGCGGAAAATTTCAAAGCCGTGCATACCCTCTGTTAAATACCCTGAACTCTTAAATGTTGGCAATAGGTTAACTTCCATATTACACTCCAGGCTGCGCATGGGTCGCAGTCAGTTGAACGAACATCTGCATAAAATAGGCATAGCTGAATCACCAGCATGTTCATGCGGTGCTGCATCTGAAAGTGTTTGGCACTACTTTTTAACTTGTCCGCGTTATGTTGTTCTTCGAGATGTTTTACATACTACCATTAGTAGCGTTGCACCATTCAGTCTAAACACTATACTATTCGGCAGTAGTGAATGTAACCTTGACCAAAATACTACTATCTTTACAGCAGTACACGACTTGATAGAGAAAAGCGAAAGTTTTAGAACTCAATTGCCGACGCAACCTAATGGCTAAACTGTGACTAAGTTTTTTTTTTTTTTTTTTTTTTTTTAGCCTATACACGTAGGTAGCAAAGGTTGAATATTATTAAATCTCCATGCCCCACTATCTGTGGTGTGTGGTCCATGTCTATCTTTTACTTGTTCCTGCCGGCGCAACACCATTCTTTGAGGGCCTCTTGCACTCGACGGGTGGCGTCGCCGCGGCGTTTGGGTGTTACGTTCGTCCTGTCCACGTGTCCTTTCCAACAAGAGGGATTCAGATAGGGCAGAGCCCTGCTTCCCCATTGTGTTCACTTTTGTGGATAAAATACGTTTAAACCAAAGATGTAAAATTTGCATGTATATGCTAATTAGGCATACTTACGAACTTGAAATGTTGAATATCTTCAAATGCATTGTAGATAGAGGTGTCAATAGCAACATCAATTAATTTGTTTGTGATTTAGGTGCAGGCAATGAAATGAAAATCAAGTTGTAAAACTTGAGATTGTGTTAATTAGGCACACTTAGATTAATGTTCACCACCTTAAACCTATAAAAGATGAAGGGGCAATTTCAATGGGATGTATTCATATTTAAATGCAGTCCTACTGTAACACCCGTTGAGCAAAAGAGGGAGCCACCTGCATCAGGGCAGATCCATGTATTTAGCATGGTCAAAAGTACTTTTTCAATAAAATAAACAACACAAACACAGAATAATCTGAAGAAAATGCTTAACATATACTTGAAACATAAAGGATACCTAAATTGATTAGAAATGAGCTCTCTTTTGGTTGAAAAGGTGTTATTTATTGATGTTTATGTAGTATATAATACAAATCTGCCCTGATCATGGTAGAAGCATCAGTCTGTTGCCCCGGCAACACAGGAAGTGCGCAGGATCGCAATTAAATATGAATGTCTCCTATTGAAAAGATTGTGGTCAAGATATGTTTTATTTTCATTGAACAATTTTTTTTCGCACATTTTAAATTTTAAAATTTACGAGGCACACAGGCAGATTTGCTCCAGAGCAAAGCTAATTTTTCTGGAATTTTTGTCCTTTTTTGGGGGGGGGGTGTTCCTTTTGTTTTTGTTTTTGTTTTTTCTTTGTTTTGGTTTTTTTTTTGTTTGTTTTTGTTTTGTTTTGTTTTTTGTCTGTTCTTTATTCGTGCATCAGATTGCGACAAGATAATAAACGTCTATAAATGAATACGATATACTCATTTTGGAAACGCACATCTGATATGCAAATCTGCATGGCACGGGTAAGTCGGCCGTTTGATTGAGCTACCGTGGACATGTAACGGTCATTGACAGCTCCACGGTGAAAGTAAAGCCGTGCGGATGATGTTAAGCGTTGTAAAGAAAGTTACAGCAGTCATGTTATTTGTTCGGATGATGTTAGCGGGCGGTCAGTCCATTGTTCTCTTTCCAAATGTACAAAGAAGCAATCGAACTTTATTGATCCGTTAGTGGTGAAATATTTGTTTATTGCTATGGTGAGTGTTACCCGCACAACTATTTTTCAGCCACACCTGTACATGCGTAAATGGACAGACTGATCGAATACTGATAATGTTTGATTGATATTCATAGATTACAAGCCCTGTAGGCTTGCCCATGTGACCTGTGCGCCGGGCCTGTGCGTCGCCACTGATACATGCAGCGACATTTAACAGCGTACTGATATACAGGTAGCGAGGAAACCCGAGATAAACAGTCATAACGAGTTCTTTTGTCTGTAGTATTGTCTGTAGTCAGGCGCAACGGCCGCAACCCGTCGGTAGCATCTCTTCTGGACGATTACACCGACATAAACAAGGATTTTGTCGACAAAACTGCTATCAATTTGCGGAATATTTCCACACATACCAACGCGGACAATTCAAATGTGACCCAGTAATCTCGATGCTTTTATCTGCATACCGCGATAGGTAAACCCCCTGGTTTAGCTCGGATCGTTCAGGTAACGTGCTGGTGAAGTTCAAACACACACAAGCAGAGAGGAATGTAAATTACGACGTTCACCGTCGACGTATGGGCAAACCATGGATTTGATCGCATAAAAAGGTGGTGTCTTAAGTTTGGAACCATAAGCAGTTTACCATGGGTTTTTTATCGTCGCAGCTATTCTCCAAAGTTGGGGTTTTATGCATGGTCATAGCCATGTTAACGCATCTTGTTGCTTATGGGGCTCCCCATTGGATGAGGACTGACACACAGCACTTCGGATTGTGGAAATACTGCTCATTTCTGAAAGGTGGAGGTGAAAATTGCCAGGATTATATCAATATCGTCACAGATGGTAAGATTTTTATTTAAACATTTCATTGAAACGAGTTAAGAACAACAATAATAAAGTTGATTGCAAGTAGGTCGCGTTGAAATCATCGCACAGGACAGGTAAAACTAGGTCAACACGTCAATGTTAAGGTACATTACTCACATATATGGCGGTGTTTGTAGGGACTTCCCCCTCAAAACACCATCAGCCTTTTCCCTGCAACGCTCAGTATATTCTCAAAACTGACGTTGATGGTTGGCATTTATGCTCATAAACAGATGTAACAACATGATGGCGATGAAAATGGATTTTGAAGGCGCCACAATTTTTGGGGGAAAAGATAATAAAGGTTTCCACTGTATATACATACTATCGATTAATTTCATCATAAAATGGCACGTCATTGTTAATACCACTGTTAATTAGTACGGCCAGGCGATGCAAAAACTAATGACATTGACAGTCTTACATGGTGTCCTCGCTCGGCAAACTTCTCGGCTTTGATGAAAGATTGGGCTACCTTACTAAAATGTTAGGCATAGCACACAACTGGGACACCGTTAGCAAACAACTAAGTTAGGGTCAAAGGAGAGGTGAAATTTGACGCAAAATTACGACGAAGAAAGAACTGCCTGTGGACGTGTGGTAGTGAGGCTAAAGCCTAAATAAATTTAGCCCAAAACGCAAATCGAAGACAACACAAATTATTCGGACACAATGAAGCAAATCTCGGATCCGCACACAGTCACAGCCTGGAATAATAGATTTTCCGTGCCGTGGTCGTCAGTCTTGCTCGTTGTATTTAATAACAGGCCTTAGTAACGACAATGTATCCCTTGTCTCCGTGTCATTTTTCACCATTTTCTTTGTCTTCGACAAATAAATGAATAAAATGAAACTAAAAAGAAATGAATTAAAGAGACAAATAAAATGAATTTAAAAATAAACAAATAAAATGAAACTAAAAAGAAATGAATTAAAGAGACAAATAAAATGAAACAAAAGGAATTGAAATTGAGAAAGACTTGATTCAACCAATCTATTCTTTGATGACGCTGCAGACAGTAATCCTGGTTTTACTTATTCGTTTACTTATTTTGCTCTGCAAATGCTTGAGACAAGTGCAGTCACAGGTGAGACTTTGCCTGCAAAATCATCCCCCTGCCCCCCTCTCGTTATTGCGTTCGCTGATGTGGGCGCTCGCCCGACGCGAGCACAGGCCTTTATCAGAAATAGATATGGGGGGAGGGGGGGCAGGGATCCCATGGAGGCAAAGGTGACACGTACGTCAGGGTGACCCCGGATAAGATCCATACCTCCATGCTCAGACAATAGCCAGAATGACATGACACACAATATTCAAGAAGCTGACAATAAGTCAAAGGTCATGTAATGGACTGGCAATCCCCTAAGCTAAACATATACAAACGACCATTACAAATTGCGAGTTTCAAACTATAGAACACAAGACTTGGACCACTGCGCTGTTGTCTCATGCTGTCATTTTTGGACCCCCCTCCCCTTTCGCTTGCACTGTGCAGACCCAAATAAGGTTGCACAACGTGGACATGCAGTATGGATCGAGTCAACAAAGCTGTGTTTTGGGTGTTGTCAGTAGTTGTAACTGCATTATCAGGAAGAGATCTTAGTGGAATTGTGAGTATCAACTGAAACGATGAACGAAAACAGATACAGGCACCCAGTGGCAGTTTTGAGTACCATCATATTGTTCAACTAAACCACAAACAAGTGTATATTTTGGGAATCTCCAGATAACCACAGGATGTATAGTTCTTGTAAATACGAAGTTTTTTTTTCAATAAAAATTCAAGAAGTATAAATTCCTTAAATTAAAGAACAACAACTGAAATGTATTGGCACGTTGATATGTCAACACACTGCCTGATAAAACTTCATAATGATGCCCAAGGACGGATGATCCTCAGCCTCTGAGTCTCAGAAACAAAAATGTTTTATTTCTTGTGTGTGGCACTGTGAAGTTTGAACTTTGATATCTGAAATATTTAAGTGGACTTTGGATCATGAAAATTTAGAGAGAGAGAGAGAGAGAGAGAGAGAGAGAGAAAGTGAGCGAGAGAGGAACCGCTCCAGGTGAACATATTGAAACTGATATTTAATCATATAGATCTGTCAAAAAAATTCTAGCTCCCAGGGTATGTTGAAAATCTTGGTCTTTATTCATTTTTTTAATAGATCTGTGGTTCAAGTTGGATTGGAAGCAGCTTGAATGTATTTATCTCAAAGCTTTCTTATTTCGATGTAATTGGAACTTATGGGCTCTTACAATACTATAAAATGTTAACTTTTACAGGGATATTTTTTCGCATTCCACTTGTGGAATCTGGCATCTAGCGCTCTTATATGATAACCATGTTACGTATACAGGGGTCCCCCCCCCCCAAGATTCAGGTGCAGAAATAGGGAGAAGGAAAAGAAAGTTATCGTATCATAAAGAGGGCGCGTCGGTCAGCAAGACAAGCATGGACGTGTGTTCCCATTACTTTTCATTGTAATTTGCGACAGAAAAGGAAGTGCATGTAGAAACACCCATTTCTTTTAATGATAAATCTAGGTATATAGTTTAACTGAATATGAAAACCTTGTTTGTCCAGCCTTAAAAATAACCACTCTTTCAAAGTTTTACTTTCGCATAACAAACCCATAGGAATACACAACTCTAGCTTGCAAGAATTTCGTGTGTTGGGTTGTGTATTCAGCAGAATAAGCATGTGATTGTAAAAATGTGTGCGTTTTGTTAAAAGTGACAGACACTTCTGCTTTCATTGTAACAAAACGTACTCTATGAGCCGAATCCACTTACATGACTACCAGGCATATGAAAAAAAAAAAATTCTAACATAGATTTAACAGTAACAATGTAGTCAAATGAAAGCTTCAATAGAGTGTCTAATGGTAAAACAAGAAAACTTATACACTTGAACATAGTACATTTACATTATATGCCTGGTCCTGGGAGTCATGTAAATGGATTCGTCTCACGGTTGAAAGGATTCTAGGAATGGGATATCGTGCAGTTCTCGAGGATTTATGGTGAGGTCACTAACTTTATTACAGAGTCAAGTTCATTCTGACCGTGCAGAAAAGTTCCAAACAATACATGACTTGACTTATTTATTAATGAGTTTTATCTGACCCACTCAGGGAAGCGTGACAAACAAAAAACTTTGCCATCAGTTAAATAAACTCTTAAAATGATCACATGTAGAAGAATCTGTATATGTTACATATATTCCGAAACAACTCCATGGAATGTTCCGAAGCAATGGCTTCCTTTCATTGAAGAGGAGATCCATCAAAGGTTTCTATTTCTCTAGCCTACAAATATTTGTCTTCGTGTCCAATTTTGAAGAAAGGTGTCTCTGCTTGATGATCATATTCTAATGAACCTAAGTCATTTTAAAAACATATTTCTTGTTTTTTTTCTTCAAAACAGAGTGTTAAAATAACAGTATTTGACCCCTTTTGTATATAAAAACCGTCAACACCAACCAGGTACAGAAATAAATATTAAATGTGTCGTTTAACATTTAACATTTTGGGGTCAACAAGTACAAATCTTGATAATTACATATAGTTTTGAATATTTGATTTAAATTTAGACACCTCAAAAGCCTATAAGTATTTGACATATTGGAACAAAAAGTAGCCATTTTATCGAGATAAGTGAGTCACAATTTCTCAACTTCGTTTTACGGAGTTATAGATGGAATAGGCAAATATGATGGGGGCATAACATGGTTTGTAAGTTTAGAAACCTCAACACTGTGCTCTTCAATGAAAGAAAGCTATTGCTTCTGGACAGTGCATAGAATTGTCATGGAAAACAAGAGTTAATATTATACGGGCGTGTCCTGTACACAGATTCTTATGTGACAATCTGAGAAGTATATTTTTACTGATGGCAAACTTTTATTTTTGTCAAGCTTCCCTAAGTGGGTCAGACTAAAATCTTTCTGATACCCACTCGTACGCATAACAATACAACCCGATGCAGCTTGGAAATGAAGCTTATAGAAAAAAATCCAGTCGAACCTCCAATTAATAGTACTTCTATAGAAAGACCAACTCACACTCCGTTTTTTGTTTGTCCTTATATTATTTTCTCTAATATGACCACCTTTTCAGTCCATCAGGCTGATCAGGTGAGGTGTTTTTGACATGAGCCAGCAACGACTGTAAGTTGCGCATAAGCGGACAAAGCAATTTTTGCTCTGAAATCATAACATTTTGATCAGTGTTTTCTCAAAAACTAATGAATTGATTTCACAACATAGACAGTATTATTGAACTTACATTTCAACTTAGCTAGGCTTGGTTTTCTGCTTTTTGCGATATATTGTTTATTTGTGTGAGTTTGTAAAGGTAAAGATGAACCATGGATTCAATCATGAGAGTTGCATGCAACCCTCACTTAAAAATGTCCTATTGCATTTGTAGAAAAAGTGAAGAAACCAAAGTTAGAGTTACAATCGAGCTTATAACACATTTTTTTCAAGCTTGTAAGTCAAATGTTAAACAAACAACTGTGAAAAAAGTACAAATATGACCCTTACACCGAAGTCCATTTTGCCTACAAAAATACAATTTTCCCACTTTTTTGGGAAGTGTGTTTAATCTACACACCCATACCAACAAGATTGCGCATAGTTTTATGGTCAGAGAAGATAAAAGTCAGAGCGGGAGAACTGGTTGAAGACAGCACTGCTTGAAGCACTATGGTTTGCCCGTGCCGCCTCAAGCCGCCAGGTATCTTTCTTTGTATTCTTCAAGGAATTTGTTATATAGTCCATTATTAAATCCATCATCATGCGTCACACTCACAATTCTATACTCAATTCCCCGCTCTTCACATGGCTCTACATTGTAAATTTTACCTCATCTTGTATGATATAACGGACTTCTGCAATAAATATGTGCACATATCTGTGCCTCGGTCCGCCACATAGATTTCAACATCAAGCTAAAAAGTATGCCAAGGTAAACATCAAAGAAATACTCCTATACATCTATTTGTGAGCATGTGTCCTGCCAACATTGCTATATTGTTGACCCGGGTGTTGTTCTAACTTACTTAACCGTGTCAAAAGTCAGCGGACGCTTCGCATGTATGCATCAATGTTTGTATTAATCAGTTTCCTGGTAATTCATGTCGATTTTGTAAGGAATTTAGCTGAATTTGCCTGAATGTTTGGGAGAGAAATATGATAAAATAGACAAGTTTCGTGTTAACTTGTAGCAGCGATGCTGTATGGATTCAATTACTTTAACACAGAAAACTGTGCTGTTTAATCAGTTGAAATAGAAGTGGCTGAGAGAAAGTTTCTATGGGTTGAGTGTTGTCTAAAAATGCAACAAAAGCGTATCCGCAGGCAAATAAGACGCGATTTGTTTTGCACTCTGGTCAGTACTTGCATAGTACTTGCATATGAATGGACGCGACATGCAGCCAAGCAGCACGAATTCAGTTGAGGTCACTCATAGCTGCACCAAAGAAACATTTGGTCTTGTTTTCATCTGGAACATTAGTGAGTGGCCACCTGCCCAGCTATGAAGTTCTTTGATTTTGATTTCTCTGTTTAAAAGTAGACAACATTCTATGTAATTCACGTTTTTTCTTTCTTTTTTTTTTAGCACACCGTGTATTGAACTCATTCCAACCTGATAGAAGACTGAGTCAACAGCTTTCCTGGGCGTGCTCTGGGCGCAATGCGCCCGAAGCGCGCTAAGGAAAGCTGTTTACCATGAGCATATACAATTTGGAATGATCTTCCATGCAAGTTTCATCAAAAATTTTGAAAAAATAATCCCTAAATTAGTAAAATACAATTAGCAGACGACATTTAGATATTAGTCGGGAAAAAGCGTCATCATAGGGTAGAATGAGTTAAGTGTTTTGTTTACTTGTCCGAAATAACACGCAAATTATCTGCCATCATGTGCTTCTGTGTTCACCTGTAATGGACAATCCTCTTTCTTGCTTCCACTAGAGTCTGAAATTCACTCACTTAATTGGTTTACCCACAGAGCATGTTGTATTTCTGTAGATTATTTAATACCTACTACACATTCAAGCAAAATGACCAAAAACGCCAGGCAGACAAATTATGGTGTTATTTCGAGAATTATGCACTGTCTACACGAAAGTGGTGGACAGAGGAGTATATTTAATAATTATATATCTGTGATCATACGTAGATTTCGAAACACCCTGTTATATAATGCAACCCCCCTCCCCCCGAAATTATAGAACTCGCTCATTATGCATGTAAAGTACCGTGTTCCGTTATAGGAGAAACTATAAGGTGCACCAAAAAAAAAAAAAAAAAAAAAAATCCAGAAAGTCCTGCATTCCTTTTGCCTGAGGTTGATATCGCAATTACCATACCACACTTTACCCATTTCTCGAATGGTATTGGCAAGTGCACACTGTGCAATTGATAGTTGTGATTACGAAAGATTATTAAAAGTTCGTCTTCACTTGACCTTAAGACGGCACTGAAATATTAGTTTGAATAATATTTTTTACCTCAGGCTCATGTCTGGACCATTGATTGTGGAAAGTTCATGATTCTGTGGTGCAGTAAAGCCTGTAGATTATTTTTAAAAAATAAGCAAATACACGAAAATAAGAAGAGTTGCATGTGTGTTTTTTTTAAACCCCGAAAGGTCACTGTAGGTACATAGTAAAGTCAATCAATGAATGCAGCTTTAAACGTGGATACTCTTTACAAATGTTCATCCCAAAATCTTAAATTTGATGGAAGGACATTGATTTCAAACCTGATTCTCGTTTTATATTTCTGTAAATCCAAGATGGCGGACCCCAGGGCGGCCATTGGAATCTTAAAACATGCAAAACTTTGTGTAATTCGAGGTAAATGATTGAACTACAGTTTATCAGTTTATATCTTCTGAAAAAGTTGTACACGAAAAGCAACATATTGTAGTTTTTGCTGTTTCGCAACGAACAAAGCATACAATTCTTGTACAATATCATAAATAGCCTTTGGAGCGATCTGCATCTGTCATATTGTGTTCATCCTTTTTTTTTTTTTTTTTTTTTTTAACAAACGTTTAGGTGCTTTCAGATTTAAAGGGCCATGACATGTAATGGGGCGAGATAGATTACAGAATAGCGTAATTCCTTTTGCTCCATTCACGGGTTGCGGTCAGAAAATTGTACTTTTCAAGAAAACGAAAACTTTTTTACGCTGTACAATTGTACATCAAATCCACAGGCAGGCCTGGAGCTGTTATATAATTTTTATAAATATTCGTAATCATGGGTGGTGAAGTATCGCTTGTTTAAGATGGCATATCCCATTATCTTTCCCTGTCTGTGACGTCTTGTCCTGTCAACAGTTCTTATTATGTGGCATTGGGTTAATTCTTTCTGTCTGCGTGCAGTGGTGTTCAAGTCGATAACGACGTTTCATTATTGTACCTTATTTTCACTTCTTTCTTTTTGTTTTGCGAAAGGAATTTATATAGGGCTGCACCCTCTTTCCCAATCGCCTGTTTTTATAAATAAATAGGTCTCTATGTTTAAACCAAAGTACCATGTTCAGTACTTTTTGACTGATTTTTTCAAAATTTGCACTCTCGTGAGTGTAATATCTTACCACTCGCTTTAAGGACCACATGTATGAGTAAATCATAAACGGTGCATTAATCAAACAAACTCACGCAGGTAAACATGTCTATTCACCTTTGTTTAAAATATATAAAAAACATTTCTGCAGCTTGTAAGTAGCGTATTTCAATAATATTACTGGTACCTCACTGTGACACATTAAATGCACACAAAAGGATAATGATAAGGGTCGTCGGTGAAACACATGGATTCCTGCTCATTCTGTAGCAAACAAAACCGTCAAGTCATAGGAAAAACAATTTTGTAGCTTGCAAGTAGCGTATTATAATGTGTACGTTCCCCATTATAATACAATGCATATGTACAAAAAGATCAAGACAATAGTCTGTAGTATTCATGTGGGTTCTTGTCCATTCTGTAGGCAAATGAAATACGGCTGTGTCAAATAAGGCACAATGTAGTTTTTATTGAATTATGTTTTTTTAACACTCTAGTTTGATAACTACCTATTTCAGAAAATATAATATAACGTGGATGTCATATATATATATATATATATATATATATATATATATATATATATATATATATATAATATGCAAATAAAATGCCCGTCACGGTTTTCGACCAGTAGATGGAAACACTAAATGAGAGTTTACATTCATTTAGACATACTGGAGCAACAGTTCCACATCTTTGGTGTAGTTCTGAACCAAAAATACTCAAACCCAATAGCTGTACGATCGGTAGCCAATTCAGTCAATGCATAAACCTTTGCATAATACTATAGATATTAATTTTGAAAATTCAAAGCTTCAACAGTAAAATGAATTTATGAACGGGTGATGCTGCTTAAAATGACATACGTATAGGTTCTTGATTAAAATGACAAGACTTAGAGAATTTATATGGCCTAGTTTATGAACAAATAAACGTAAAAATAGCAGCATCCAAATTTAAAATTACCCTGAGAAAATGATCACATATATGATCATGTGCCTTCTCAGAGAAGGAAACCAAATAGACCTGGCAACAGAAAGAGCCAAGCACAGATTGACTACCTTAAAAGTATCTGGTGTGCACTAAAACTACGACCCTAAAGTTATTGATATGTTATTATGCGGCATATAATACCAATATATCGTTTTACATTATGTAGGGATGTAACTAGTGTAACGTAAATGGATGTCATTCATGATATCGTGAATGGTTATGGCGTTTTAGGTACAAGTCTATTAACAAGGAATTCGTTTAGGATACGCCATTTTAGCTATTCATTGCAATAGACAAGACTGTTGTCCCATTGAACATTTTTAATTGCAAGAGAGATTAAACATGTTTCGAAATGTGCAGGGTGCATCAAGATACATTGTATTTACATTTTCACTGGTTATGGGAAAAGTGAAATCTCAAGGCGGGCGACACCTCTTTCAAAGGGATCCGGAACTTTTCTTGCAACAGCGCATATTTGTATAATTCAGCGTTTTCGTGTGTGCTGGCGGAGAGGGTCACTTTTCCTTTATAAATCAAAATACAACTGTATAAGATCGTGTTCTGTGCACAACACAATGTAAAGTCATTCATGTTTGCCATTTTCTGGCAAACTTTCAACTTAAAGCTGCTGAATACAATTGTGTTTTGTTGTCTGTCTGTAATGTGATTAAAACATATTTGACCCATAGCGTGCAATTGGCGGTCGAATTAATAAGATATGTATTTCAGATCTTATTCGCATTTCTGCTTTGTCTGATAGTGAATATTAACGAATAAAACACTGTCCGTTGAACCATGTTAAAATTGTTCATGATATGTTGCCTTCTGAGCAGACCAAACCCTGTATTATCTCTAGTACACTCGATGTCCGCGTGAAAGGATTGTAAGATATTATTTAAAGTCAGAGTGATACAATTTCATTGTCCCCCTCTCGAGCGACTTATAAACCAATCAAGAAGTTCAACATCACCTGGGCCATTGGCAGTAAGTGGTCCCTGCTGCACTGTGATTCGTTATCATGGTGACCAAAGTTGACCAACCAGAAAGTAAGCAATTTTTACCAGCACTAAAAGGGTGATCATGTAGCCAAAGGGAAGATCAGTGGAGTGGAGAAAGCATGGGGATTGGCCTGTTTAGCATGCAACATAAATAACTTTTTAAAACTGACAAAAATATGTTTGGTATTGTGCATGTGCACTAGATTTTTAAAATTTACATTTGATACATCATTATACTTGCTCACAAATATTACAGGGAAGATGATACAAGTCTCAGTTGGCCTTACGGCGCCTTGATGACTTCATTTGACCTTGCATATCTTATCACATTGACCATTGATCGCTTTGTGCATTGGCGCACTTGCTTATACATATATGAACTGACCTGTGTGAAAAGAGCACAGACTGAGTACACAACGTAAAGATTTACCGACACCGGAAGATTCAAAGTCCATAGAAAATTTTATCATTTCAAAGTTAAGTTACATCGACGTATTTTTTTTAACAAGAAGCTGCACTGACAATAAAATGCTGCCCTGACGCGCATACTTCATGGTGGTAGAAAGTTTACTGCTGTGTCTTTGTTTTGTATGCAAGTCCGTAAATATATTCATTTCAGTTTTGTCCACATATGTAGTTTCTGTTGATGTAACAAGAAAGGTTACAACAATGGTTTGTAAATTTTTACTAACCTTTTATTTAAGGGATCCGAGTTAAACTTTTAGATGGGTTTTCCTGAGAATTTGTGATACGTTATACCAAAGAGAGGCTGTAGTCCCGTTTTCTTTTTCTTTCTTTCTTTCTTTCTTTCTTTCTTTCTTTCTTTCTTTCTTTCTTTTTTCTGTCTTTTTTTTTTAAATAAACGGGAACCATTTTTTGCGGGGGAGGGGGTCCTTTGATGGGAATACATCCGGCATTATTGGATATTTAAGTAACTGCAATAACCGTTGAAAACTCTTTATAGTGTTTTAACTTCCCACAGTAACATTAAAATTTGGAATGCAGTATCACCCAGAAAAAAGGGGTTGCCAGAGTTGTAGGCTTTTTTGTTCATTCCCTTTGATGTCAAAGATTGATCTATTCACTGTGTGCTTTGTGTGTCCGTACATCGCCTTCAGGTTGGGCACACTTATCATATTTAATATCTTTTAATAATTTCTACTTCTCCTTTATATCACCTGTAGTTTTGGTTTTATACTGATTTCATTGTCAACGTGCCATTTCATTCCTCTTAATGATTTATTGATCTATTTTCTTTATTTATCCCGATGTAGCCTATTTATCTGTGTTCTTCCCCTATCATGGGGACTTAATAAATTATCACTTTGTAGGTTTTAGACATATAAATGAACCAAACTTGGCCAGTGGTTTTTACAAGTGGGCAGAACTTTGGAGATGTAGTGACCACATGAGAATAAATCACAGAACATCGCTTCAGCAATGCCCTCCCCCGTTTACTTGTCCCATTTATATTTTGTAAAATTGTTATTCTGCATTTGCCTCCAAAGAAGACCCAAGCTGCGTATTTTGTCTACTCCGATAGTGTAGTAAAACGGAACTTGGTCTCCTTTGCACATAAATCTTGCATCTGGCTTGTATATAATGTCCACGACACAAAAGTCACTGTTGGACTATTCTACCTATCATATATCCTTGAATAGCGCAATCAATGTGTGGTCATTTTTAACACTCAGCAGCGACAACATGGAGGGCCCTTGGCTCATGTCCTACTTATGTCAAATCTTGGGTATTCCCCTCGAGGTTTTGTTTTTAGCGTGACAAGCTGCTTGCTGCACATAAAATTGGTATATGTAAGAAAGACATATTCGGTGTATTTTATGTACGATGCCACAATAAGAGGTGTTCATATTTACTGGGATCCTGTGCCGCGGGAAGGAAGGCCGATTCATATATTAAAGGTCACATGACAAAGAAATCGTAGTTTAAGTCAATTTTAAGACAAATAAAGGGAGTTTATCATCATTTTTGTCTCTGTCTTACGACATTCAAAGCAGGGCCAAATGTACTTCTATGATGAAAGCAAAAATTGAGAAAGCAAAGAGCTTAAGAAAAGCCATTCACTAAGTTTAAAAACAAACAAAATGTTAAAAATATTTATATTTCATTTGTTTGTTGGAAAAGTGTTATTTGTGGATGTTTTAGTGACATGACTGATACATGTGCCCTAATCATGGTGATGGCATGGTCCCGTTGCCTTGCAACCGAGGGCACCAGAGCAGGTCTGCAGTTAAATCTGAATATGCCCTATTCTGTATAGCGAGAACTGTTATTATGTAATCAATCCGTTACTGCAGCCGAAGAGTCGAACATGCCCGTTTTAGTTAGGCCTATTTTACCATATGGATTGAAATTTCTCGCCACTTGTAATCTCCATTAAATGTTTCTGTCAAGAGTCAGTTTTACATAAACAGATCAGGCATTGTATTCCCTGTTTTCAGTTAAAATAATAAGAAAGTGGTCTCCGTATGTTGGTATGTACAAGTGATAGGAGAGCCGTCCATTATAGCCTCCAACCAATCTTACGCACGAAAACTATTCAATGATTTGAAATGGAATGATCAATGCACTTCACTTTGGTAAAAATGCTGGGGAAAAGGCTCCTTTTTCAACATTTATATGCGCGCGTTATGAGGATGTGTGTGGGGAGTTTGTTTACTTTATTTTACCATAACATTGCTTTTCACATATGTGGAAAGAAATGGTGGTCCTTAAAAGGACCTTTTGGGTTATTATTGTACTGGTCTGTGAGCCTTTGTGCCTGTTGGTCCAGGGTGGCTGCGGGTTCATCATATTCATCTCTGATTCGACGGCCAAGCACATCCCATAAAATGCTCGATGGAGGACAGGTCAGGACAATGGGCTGGCCATGGCAACAATGGATATTGTGTTGCTGTAGGATACTGCATGCTGACTTGGGCAGTGTGTGGCCATGCGTTATCCTGTTGAAACAGTTGCCCTGGGTATTGTTGGATCCATTTGTCAACTATGGGCATGATCTGATTCACGTAGTTTCGGCTGTTAGCGTCCCGTTCATCCTGAGGAGAGCTGTTCTCCCTGTTGCTGTAATTGCCCTCCCCCCCCCCCCCGTCATGACATCATGACACTACCTCCTCCGTAACCGTCATGTTCAACCATACATCCCTCTACGTACCTCTCGGAAGGCGTTCATCGGACTCTTATTCCTCCATGGTGGAAATCCAAGCAGAATCGGGATTCAGACTCAGACATAGTTTTATTTGACTGATTACAAAATCATATAAGCAGCTAATACCAATACAAAATTGTAAACAAATATATGACTTACATATAGAAAGGGAAGAAGGTATTTCAAGACAAAAAGTCAGGATGAACCCCGTTAAGGATAGTCAATCTGCTATAGCGGGGGCCACCTTTGGGTATGTTTACATGAAGTGTGAATATATTTATAGAGTCGTTAACATTATACAAAAACTGAAGTACAAGTGTAAGTCAATAAAATATTAACCGTAATATTACACGAAGAACTGAAGTGCAAAATGTAAGTCAATCAATTATAATTACAGACAAAACAATTTGTTCTGGTGCAGATTTCAGAGTACTTGATCATCTGAGCACATCACGCTTTTGTGCAATAAATGTGCAATATTTTATTGAAGTTGCTAAAGAAATATACCCAAAAGTAGTTGGTATGGAGGGTAAAAATTATGATGATTTCAGAGATGTGTTCCTGGACTTGGGATATTCGGGTCTCAAATGACACATTTGGCATTAAAGTCTATCACGAAATTGATGAGTTTCAATTTGTAGTGGTTTAGTATCCTTTCGCTGACAGTAATATTTCAGAAACTATTGGATATAATACATTCTTGTCACAAAATTTTGAGATGTGGTCGTATTTGTCCTAAATTTCAAGACTTTGCATCCAGAACCAAATTTATTTCCAATAAATTTGAGTCAAGAGGATTCAAGCATGTATTTTTGATCAAATACTTTTACAAATTTGTGTAAATATCCAGAGATTGTTGTGTTGTGATCAAATACTTCTACTAATTTGTGTAAATATCCAGAGATTGTTAGAAAATTTGGTTTCAAGAATTTTAGATTTCAGACTTGCTTGTTTAGCTACTTAATTTTACCTTTTTGGCATCATTCTGTTTTCATATTCACCTTATTGACATTTTAGGCAAACATGTAAGTGCACATTTACTCAATTAAAAAAAAAAATAATACTCAATTCGGCTTTTCCACACCAGGACCGGGAGTCAGTCATAGGCTGTCCTGAGCACTTGGCCAGAAATTGGCGGTATTTACTCAATTGTCACAAACCTTGATTCATTCTTTTGAAACATTAACTCTAGGGCTGGGAGTCAGTCATAGGCAGTCCCAAGCACTTAGCCAGCAATTGGCAGGGTTAACTCAATTATTGCAAACTTGAGTCATTCTTTTGAAATATAAACTAAATATGTTGTGAATAACTGCCCGCTGAAGACCCTTAATTTTGGGGCTTGTACAGTCTATGTCAAAATTCTACAGAGCAACGTGACAATAGTACTTCCCATGTGTATATAGGTTAGACAGTGACAGGTTAGCTGATGGAGTGTAGAGAGTGAGGACTACGGAATAGGGTAATGACTACCAGGAAGCGGTTCTGGACGAAAAGACACAAAGCCAATAGTCATGGCACGCGCCAGATCGTGACTTGCAGTCTGTCTCCAAATGTCTTTAGTGAATCTGAGCACAGGACCTGCCAGATGTTTTGTGTGTTGTGTTCCATTTGAATGGCTTCAGCACGTAACAAGCAAGTGGAAAAGAGGAGCTTGTCCTGGGCGAAGACGGAAATGTGTGCTTAGCCCTTCGTCAATTTGCCTCCAAAGCGGACCAAGCATCGTATTATCTCTACCACACCTGGATTGGAGGAAACACGGAGATTGGTTTGTTTAGCAGGCAAATCCGAAGTGATGAAAGTGATGTCAACTCGCAACTTGTTCTGTCAAGTTTTTCAGGAACAGTGTATGGAAACCTGACTGGGTTTACCTGTCTGTATTTCTTTTGACAGCAATTTTTTTCAGTAATTTTTAACGGCCACGTGGTATTTTGAAACTTCACAGTAAGTGATGAAGCTAGCCTTCTGGGTGGAATTGCGCATGTCGTGTAGAATCGTGAATGCAATCATCTGCAAAATAAGTGCATCTCAAATTTTCAATCCAAAATATGTTCAAAACTATGACAGAGTTGCCGTTCCAATTTTGAAAAGCATATACTCGGCTATTGCACATGTAACAAATGTTTCACTAACTTTAGCATTTAAAATTCTGCTGGTTCAGAGCATTTAAAATTTTGCTGGTTGGAGCATTTAGAATTTTAATATCTTCAAATGTGCAAACGATATCGATACCATTCTAACTTCCAAAGCATGTGTTAACATTGGCCGTCCTGCATTTAATTAATATTGAATGAGCTTTTTAAATTATGCTAATCAGGGGCATTTCGAATTTTTTAAATGTTGAATATCTTCAAACAAGCAACAGATTCAGATGCAGTTCCAACTTTGGCATATGTTGTTATCCATTCATCTCTAATAAGTATTGATAACATACTTGTGTATTTAGCATTTTATTCATATTTCAAGTCTTTAATATTTGATATATTTGCCTTTTTAACTCGTATGTATATATGATGGGCCACCGCGCATCTAATGAATATTCAATGAAAGCACAGCGTTTTAAATTATTCTAATTGGGCGGTATTTCAGATGTTAAACCTCGAATATCTTCAAAAGTATATCCGGTAGAAATGTCATCCAATCTTATACCTGTAGTTTTACTTTTGTAGGTACATAGACATATTTCGTGCAAGAGAAATCTTTTCTGATATAATGATGATAATAATAATAATAATAATAATAATAATAATAATAATAATAATAATAATAATAATAATAATAATAATAATAATAATAATAATAATAATAATAATAATTCTATTTACCCCGAGTTCGAGGAAATAATAAAATAAAAATACATCGAAATGGGAACATAAAGTACACATAAATGAACTAAATGAACTAAAACCATACAAAACTGAGGTATGGCGTAAAGTCAAAGTAAGCAGATAAATTACGTGTAAGTTGGACAATGATTGGTAACAAAATCAAAGAGGCATACCAGTAAATACACACAAAAGATAAACTGAACAAAAGTACATAATTACAATACAGAGGCTTAGGTAGGTTAAACATACGATATACATACATGTACAAATGAACAATATAATGACAGAACCAGGAAGATGCACAAAATGGTAATATCATGACCGTACATCGAGACATAGATTTAAAATGGCTTTATAAGGAGTAGGGCCAGTTGGTGTTCTGTACTGAAAAAAAAATTGCTTCAAAACAAATCTGTCTGTGTGCCTTCAAGAGTTGTAAATATTAAATGCTACAACTTTTATCCTTTGATACTTGACATTCCATTAAGCTTATAGCTGGATGAAATTTTCAAAGTACAAATGACCTTGACCTTTAACCTTAAGAGGTCACATGTAAATTACAAAAATGTACACTATTGCAATACCTACAATTCAAGCCCAATATGAACCAAATTAATGAAAATTGACCAAGTTATGGCTAGAAGAAACTTTCAAAGGACCAAATGACCTTGTCCTTTGATCTTTAGAGGTTATATATTTATTGTAAAAAATGTGCAGTGTTGCAGTTCCTAATATTTGAGTCCAACATGATTAAGATTGGATGGAAATTGGCTGAGTTATGATCGGATGAAAATTTCAACGGTCCAAATGACCGTGACCTTTGACCTTTAGATGTTACATGTAAATTACAAAAATGTGCAGTGTTACAATAGTTACAATTTAAGCCTAACATGATCAAAATCAGATTAAATTTGACGGAGAAGAAAGAAAGAAAGAAAGGAAAAAAGAAAAGTGTCTAAACGCACACACTTCAATAAAGAATTCCTAGGAAAAACAATATGTATGTGTTAGCACACAGACATAATAAGGTCTTTTGAACGTGTGGTCGTTTTTTAGCATCCCCGTGTTGCTCTTTGTTTTTCTGGAGAGGAAACGTGTGTCACAGGGCACGCCAAGTTGCGGACGAAGTGGTTTGTGTGTGTGTGTGTGTGTGTGTGTGTGTGTGTGTGTGATCACATTTTGTGATTACTGTGTTACCTTCATATAGATACTTCAGTTGGGACCTGGCCTCTGTTTAGCAGAAGTACTTTTATCAGTGCGTGCATTTCAGTTAATAGGGCAAAATTGTGAAATTTTCCTACTCAATAGAACAAAGACACTTTTCTCACAGATGCAACGGGTCGAGCTTATATGACACGGGCAGGACATATTTTGATTTTGTTGGGAGTTATGTGAGCAACCATGTCAATTAACCCTTTCAGTGCCAAATTTTGGACTGAGTCAACAGCTTTTCTCTCTGGAACTATAGGCATACTGGTACTTGAATGAAAGGTCTTTTATAAGGAATACGAACCTGGGATCCAAATGATGATTCTGACTAGTCTGACTTAAGTAGATCGACTTACGTCGTGATTTGCACTGAAAGAGTCAGTGTGCAAAAACTTTCACAGGCAATAAATTTAGATGAAAAAGTTATCACACCTCGTTTCTTCTTAATGCGATGGTGAACTTTGCGACTCACGTCTTCATAAACAAATTCTATTCATGTTTTCATTCTACGATCACAAAAAAGTGTACCCATTTCAAAGAGATCAACAGACCAGAGTTACTTTAGGCAAGCAGGGCAAATTTCCACAGTTGAATTCTTCAAATTTGCATCAAGTTTAATGTAGCGTCCAAAAATAGACATAATTACTATGTGATGTGACATGAAAGAATATACCAGGCTCCACAGGAACGAATGTTATATTTATCATATAGAGTTAATACTAATTTTATAGTTGATCAATTTTTGTAGTAGAAATTTTCAAAGATTTGATTTCAATTTCCAACTTTTGGTCTGTTCAGATGAGTTCAGTTTGAGTTGAAGCTCAACTCACGTCTGGACTTTTTTTTGGGGGGGATGATTATTTCTAGGTCAGAGAGCACGGGATATTCACTTTGTTTTCATAAAGGCCTGTATCATTTAGATATGTTCAAAAGGCGTCTTTCCGCTGGTGACATTGAAAAAACTAATTTGCATAAAATCGAATTCAGAAAATAATATTTGCCGTCCATATGTGCAAAAAAGAATAAAAAAGCATCATTTGACGATACTGCAGGATGTGGAGGCATGTTGTTTCCCATACCCATGTTATCTTAAAAGTTTAGTAATTGCGAACGTTTGGAAAGAAAGGCTTATTAAAGTGTGTGTGTCAACACACACTTTTCTGTTTTTCCTCGAGTTCTTTCTTTCTTTCTTTCTTTTCTTCTTTCTTTCTTCTTTCTTCTTTACCAGCAAATTTGTCCGACACTTTTCTCGCACACTATTATACATAGAAACTCCAAACTTCGCATGATTGTACCTCCATACAAGGAGTTTGACCGTTTTATACAGAGGAATAAAGATGCTTAAAATTATGCAAATTAGGGGCATTTTAAATTTTAAATTTTGGATATCTTCAAAAGTATTATAGAAAGAGATGTCATTCCAACTTCTACTAGGGGGTTATTGACCAGTGTGCATCTAATGAATTTAAAACAAAAGTTGTTGCAATTTAAATTATGCTAATTAGCAGCATTTGAAATTTTAAAACTTGAATATCTTCAAAACTATTATAGATAGAGATGTCATTTCAACTTTTACTAGGGGGTTGTTGACCATTGCACATGTAATGAATCTAAAACAAAAGCGATAGCAATTTAAATTATGCTAATTAGCAGTATTCAAAATTTTCAATGTTGAATATCTTCAACACTATAATCGATAGAGATGTCATTTCAACTTCTGCTAGGGGGTTATTGACCATTGCGCACCTAATGAATTGAAAATAAAAGTTGTAGCATTTTAAATTATGCTAAATAGCACCATTAGATATTTTAAATCTTGAATAACTTCAAAGCTATAATAGATAGTGATGCCGTTCCAACTTTTACTCCTGTGTTATGGAACTGTTGTACATTTCCATGTCAATATGCTTTGAAGACACACACACTGATTTGCTATGCAGCAAATCATCTTTCCTAGTTATCGACTGGGCTTGCTCTGCTTTTGTGACAAATTTCTGTATTACCCATATAAACTACAAATAAGGCTATGATGACACCCAACTGTTAATATCCATGGAGTGGTAAATATGCAATAGTCATAACATGATAGCATGACATTCAATATGAAGCATAAATTATAGTTGGAATTCAACGCTCATGATGGCTTGGCCGATTTTTGTAAGTTGGGCTAATGGTATGTACCGTGGCTTTTGCCAATAGGGAATTAGGTCTGCCATTACCATGGCAACAAGGTCAGATGCTGGCAAACGTGCATGTGGATTCTACAAAATATCACTTGCTTGATGTTAGTGGAGAATGTCCCCAGATATATATGTGGTGCCAGTAATTAATTATGTATGTTTGACTGGGGCCATTTACAAGAATGGTCCTATCAATAAGCTGGTATTACCTAATTCAGTGGAACCTGTTTTGAAAGAGAGCCCCAATAAAACCGTCAAAGGTAGACTCCTAAATACAATATTTTTACCTCCTTTTAAAGTGTTTCTTAAATATTGTAATTTCTTCTTTTTGCCCTAAAAAGCTTCGTTTAAAAGATATGCCAGGTAAAATCCCCAACCCCTAATTCCAGTTAATAACATGGGTTGGTCTCACCAGCACTTTTGATGTGATTAAACTAGTTAAGATTTATTTACCTTCCTGCCGACATGTTTATAAAGTGTTAAGCTTTGCAACGTCACACTAGTTGAATCTCCCGAGTTTTTCGGTCTACACGGAAATTCTTCGCTAGTAAAAAGGACCCAAACTCTCTAACTTAATGTTGACTCGATCAGGTTACCAAGTGTACATGTCAGAAATGATTATCCCTACAAGTAATGGATTGATTGACAGGCCGATTGATTAATTTATCGTACAGATTAATACAAACGCAGTCAAATTGATATTGACGAGAGAAAGAAAGAAAGAAAGAAAGATGTTGATGAAAAAAAGACAGCAGTTGGCATTACGGCCTGAAAGGCTGGTCTTGCTTATGTGTAATTGTCCGCTTGAGTGGAATTTCATGGAGGAATATTAAAACTTAAAAGTTCGTTCGATTTGCTGCATTATATTAAACAAAACGTGACTGATGATTAATTAATAACTTTTTATCTCCACTCAGTGAATTTGCATGATTAAGATTGAATGTGCCGTGTTAATTCTCTATCAATAAGGGATCAAGTGTACAAAAGGTCGATGGAATGCTTTCAGTACACATATGTAGTCTGTTGGAAAGGAATGTACATTATTGCATGACACAATGTTTGACCGTCGGCTAAAGCAGCCGGGGACTTTCCCTAGTGGACTTGAAAAAATAAGAGGATACTGACAGCGCCGCTTGCACCAAAACTCTCACGCCAGCTGTGAGTGTAACATAATCCGCTGTCATTCTACTAGTACAGGATGGACGCTATAGCAACATCGTCTTGTTGTCAAACTGACGTGGATAAATGTAAAGGCATCAGTATATACATGTATGTGTGTTTGTTTATTTATTTACTCTGCATTTTCATATTTTTTTTTAGCTATATGATATCTTTTTGTAAGATGTCATTTTTAACGAGCCCAGGAACGTCATTGCGGTGATGTAATGTTACATGACGTCACCCTCGTGGTGGTGACATATATTACTGTTTGTCCCAAGATCACCTTAAAATAAAGCCACTGGCAAATTTACTGCTGGTGCATTACTTCGCGCATTGCTGTCAAGTTACTGTGATGGTGTGTTAGGTTGACACTAAGTTACCAGACAAAGTACAGTAAAACCTGTGCTTGTGGACACCTCTGTCATGCGGACACCAGTATAATGTGGACAGTTATGTCCAGCACCGAAAGGTCAATTTTCTTGTTAAAAACACCTGTCTATTGTGGACACCTGCCAAATGTGGACACTTTTGCCAGTCCCAGAGGTGTCCACAATAGACAAGTTTCACTGTGCTTGCCTGCTGAACCGATTATTTCCGTGGAGCTTTCTGTTTAGGAGGCACACACCTTACTTAACTCAGTGACAAATCACTATACTTTATTGACAACTGAGTTGCCGACATCTTACGGTAATTGGGCAAGTCTCCAATTTGAAAACGGAGTAACAGACGGAGAGTGATAAAAGCTTAAAAGCGAAGAGTTGTTTCCTTCAAAACTGGATGGCAAGTTGTTCCGATAACAATACCACCGGGGTACATACAATCCTGGAAAGAAAAGCCCTCAGTAATATCCGACATGCTGGTAATTGTAGTTTCACTTGTTGTACTCGTTGCAGCCGAAAGAGTCAAGCAGCAAGAGAATTTTAGGTGACTGTGTTGCATGAAGTAGCGTTTTAAAGGCTAGTCATACCTATAGGCCACGCATGACCTTTTGAAGTTTTCAATATGACTATTTTCATGTTGAATTCGTATTTCAGTCTCGCAGATTATTGCATTATTACATTAAGCGACTGATGGAAAAGTAGAATATATCGTAATAGGTTTGAAAGCCAAGCTTTATGTGGCTTCAGTAACATAATCAATAAGGTAAAAATTGATTTTATGTCAATATGTACATGTGGATGGCACAATGTTGCCACAGGAACGTGGGTATGATAGGCTGTGTACAACAGACCTCTACCTGGCCATGTTGTAAGACTCAGTCAACAGCTATCGTATCGTTTGCACGCTCTTGGCACTGAATGTACATCTACCACAGCGACCAGAAAAGGGGGGGGGGGGTCAATGACGGTCTTTTAGTAAAGACGCAACATCACTAATTAATAAATAAATGGATAAAATATACGATGGTTGCGGTTGTGACTGGTTTGCCCGAAACGACATTTGTGATCTTGAATAATTACCAATAAACTAATCAGGGGAAGCACAGTTGTGTGTGTGTGTGTGTGTGTGTGTGTGTGTGTGTGTGTGTGTCTGTGTGTGTGTTGTGGGAGGGTGGGGAGCGTTTTACACCATAGTCGCAAAGTAATTTTCGCCCCATGAGATATTGTATACAGGGATACAAATGCGTCGCGCACATTTTGTTAAAAGATCCTCGTACAAGCGACAGTCAAAGCTTTGGCGTACCCAGCTGGACTCATACTTTGGTAGATTGATATATTCACACGATGATTGTACGAACTCCTGGTTGTTTGTCCTTTTTTATACATTTAGGTTTAAAGGGCAATTGGTTGCCTGGTGGACAAACCAAGTTACATGTATTCTTAGGCTAGTGTAAACAAGAAGTAAAGAACTTAGTCTGCAAATAAGACAACCAAAATGGAAAGGAAAAAGTGTCCTTAACTTTTTTAGACGTAAACTACATGTTTCCATTTCCAACCGATATTTTTTTATCAAATACGACCAATTTACTGTGATTAATTGAAATTAACAATTGTACATTTCAATCATTTAAAACGTTTCGGGCAGAAAAGCTAATATATATGAGTGTAGGTGTAAAAGGTAATTTAGATTTTGTTTTATTTTAGAATTTCGACACAGTTTTATGGAGGACTCGATAAATAAAAACGTCATCCTGCATCAAATAGTTTGAAGTGATAGTGCTAAACTTCCAATTGCGTAAAATTGATACCATCAAACAAATTATAAAAGTGCCAGATAATGTTAAATTTCTTAACGTTGTACTGGGACAAATGTTAGAACCACCCCATTTGGCATGTACAATAGAATCTCCGTGGTAAGACCACCTAAGGGACTGAATAAATGTGGTCTAAACTGGAGATTATACTGAACTTGACAGCATATCTTTCTATAAAAATTGGAAGAAGTCCTGGGGTTGACAGAATTTTACTAAATGATCAATGCGTTAATTCAGTCATTCCAGGCAATTGCTGTTGAAGCAAAATTTTATAGTAAGTGCTGTCCTGCTTGCCGGAAGTGGGGTGGGGGTGGGGGCTAAGGCACAACAGTCCATACAGTCCGAGAAAGTCCACTTTAGAGACATTCTGGCCACGGAAGTTCCTACTTCAATCTCAGGAAATCTGTGTTTTACTCCACCAGTGTACTTTTAAACAAACGGTTAGTGATCAATTGAAATTAAATCACACGCATTTGAAAAAATATCTCATGGAAAAGATATCCAATTGTATTTGTCTTTTTCTCCAGAACCACTTCCTAGTAGTCATTATACCCTATTCCGAGGTCCGAACTCCTTACTCTCCACAAGCTAACCTGTCATTGTCTCACCTACATACATATGGAAGTACTAATGTCCATATTGCGCACTTTCTCCTGTAGAATTTTGACATAGGCTGTATAAGCCCAAATAAATTAAAGGGTCTCCAGCGGGTAACTACTCAGAACATGTTTCGGAGCCCATACCCGTTGATTAAAATTAATGGTGTTAACACGGTGTGTGTCCATGAAATTACGACATGACCTCGAGTATATTACTTAGTTTCTTTGTAATTGTGCATCTAGATATTGTTACGTGTTAAGAGTGGATTTAAGTGGGCTAATAATGTAATGTCCTTACAATGCAAAAGTCCTCAACTTGTGTATTGTGATATATATATATATATATATATATATAAGATTGGGCAACACACACACACACACACACACACACATATATATATATATATATATATATATATATATATATATATATATATATATATATATATATATATATATATATATATATATATATATATATATATGGCTCCCCCACATACCATCTTGGGAACAGATGAATTGCGGAACGGACTTCAGTTGAGTCTAACGTGCATTTTAGGACTCGGAAAGATATTTCAAGACAGTGGACTGTTCGGTCGTTTTTACGTGGAAAAAAAAACAACAACAAAAATTTTGGAAGACATTAGTCTTAAATGTCGGACATACAAAAGTAAATTCTCATTGTATCACGCAGTTTTCTTTCTTTCCAGATTGGTTAAAGGCAACACAAGCATTCTTAACTATAGGGATGTTCCTGCTACTGGGGAGCCTGGGGATAGTAGGAGCAGTTGCTTTTGTGCCCTCATTCGCCGGTGATGCTAAGATGACTGGCATCTGTGTTGGAATATGTGCCGTAACAAGTAAGTGAAAAGAGCTCCACCCAGTGACCCTTTACACGGCGGCGTCCAGTGACCCTTTACACGGCGGCGTCGTGTTCATTTAAGAACGAGGCGAGACTGGCAAGCTATTTCATGCAGCCACTGTGTAACAATCGGCTTAACCAAGTACCGCAAATATTGAAACTAAACGATTCAGATAATTTTGTCCAATATGCAGTATTGTATGACTTGTCCTCGACTTGTTCCGACTCGGTGGCGTGAGGCCCTTCAAATGGTAAGAGCAGCACGTGTGCTCACAATTTGGCTATCGCCATTTGTGTGATCCTATTGATATTGATGCTTGCAAACGGCAAGCTAATCGTGATCGCAAAGTCTCTTGCTTTCTATCTTTATTTCAATGCAGTGATTTTTCACATTTGAGCCTGCGCATGGCAAAACCTTACATCATTTTCAAGATGGGTGTTATCTATACAGAGGGTGACTAATAATCTACCTTGCTCCAGACATCTGTTTCTATTGTGACAGTTTGACAGACAACCCTACTTTGAAAGCTAATAAAACTTTATTGCCACCAACATAGATATAAATTTTCAGTCGTCGAGCTGGGCGATTTGCGACTTATCATATACAAACCAGAAGTAGGACAAACAGAGACGTGTAAGTTGTAAAAACACCGAAGGAAGCACAAACATTCCCAAAAGTCACTGCACAACGCATATATTTGGCTGCTGTTCTATCGCATTAAAATAATTCACAACGTCTATGCATATATGTATATGTAGTGAAAGCACATGCGATGATCATCGGGAACATTCTGAAAAACACATTCAGCGGAGAATACATAAGACTCCCCCCCCCCAAAAAAATGGATTTTGTCAAGCGTTTATTTTTAACACACTTCTTTGGGCATTTGTGGAAGATTATTCTTATTTTTCTCGCTAAAACGAAGCTAGCTGTGTTCTGCATGAACATTCCGTCAGATTTTTTATGGGCTTGCTGAGTTTGTTTCTCCATTGCGTCACTACTTGTGGGACAATGTGGAGTCGGTTAGTTTCAAAATTTTGTTCCCTTAAAGGGGAAGAATTTTTCGGGATGACCATCTGCCCTCTCCCCCCCCCCCCCCCCCCCAGTCCATTTAATGTTTTTACCTCAATGTCCCTAAACTGTTTCGCACAGAAATGATGGATCCTCCAAGCATCTCGTTAGGCTTAGATGAACTGGTTCACTATGACCTATCTGTCAGTCAATATTATGAATTTAGTGATCAGCAGACATAAGCTTTTCGGACTGCTGTTTTGTGGCCGCTTATTCCTCAAAGATGCCCTGGCATCATAATGATACACCTGTATTGGAGTGGAGCATCTGGTATTTTATTAGTATCCATGAACTGCTAATTATTAATGTTTATTAGAGCGCAGGTCTGCGCTCCGGGGTATGCGCAGACCCGGAGTTCGCAGGCAACCAAAACTTTTGTGCCTATACGTGTTGTATGAGATCTTTGGTGGGGGTGGGGGTGGCCCTGGGGGATCTTCTCAGATATTTCTTTGCCGACACTTGCACCCTGCTAACCAATCTCCTTTCACTGTATGGAATAGTCCAGCAACAATCTTTCAGAATTTTATTCTGAGCTTCCACACCTCACAAAATCATGATCAGTCATGCATATGTGACGAGCGCGGACATTCATGAGGACACCCATAAAGATATCTGAACCTATGTGGACTTCACCCATGCCCTTTATAATGTGTGCTTTGATAGACAGAGACATTTTGATGTCTCTTTAGAATCATAAAATTAATTTCAACGAGATTTTTACAGAATTTTCTTTTCAAAGATCTTGTTTATGGCCAAATATCAAACTCCACAAATGTATGGCTTTTTAATTAAGCTGAATTAAAATGCCCCTTGCAGCTTGAAATCTATAAAGTTGGCCAAATTTTGAAAAGTTTCAGCAACTCCACAAATGTATGGATTTTTAATAAAGTTGAATTAAAATGCCCCCTTGCAGCTTGAAATCGATTAAGTTGGCCAAATGTTTAAAAGTTTCAGCAACTAGTTTAAAAATCAAGTTTAGTCTGCTACTTAATTAGTTCTCGTGGCAGACCACATCTGCAAAGTTCCAAATATGTATTTTGGAATAAAGAGAAATCAGGGATTTATAAAACCCTTAAAAGAACCAACAGGCACACTCCATAACTTTACATGCTACAGCAAGATGCAGGTTGACGCCGTCACTTAATACTGGCACGCCACTCTATCATTATAACATGATTCTTGCCCTGAGACTACTTTAAATGTCTCTCATTATAACATGATTCTTGCCCTGAGACTACTTTAAATGTCCGCTTTCTGACGTGAAACTTCAAGTATTAATATAAAATGAGTTTATTCTTATTATGCAAACTAAATATGTATAGTTACCAGTAAAGAACTAAAGATTTGCGAAACTGTGAGTCCCTGAATGATGATAAAACTTTCAAATGGCAACTGGAGTCTCAATGCGTTGCAATAGCAACAGCCAACAAGGAGTCCGTCGCGATGAACTGTCCACGCTACTGGCTCGGTATTGCACGGCATTGGGTTTCTAAAAACGTAATCATACTTAATCATGTCGTTTATAACATACGAGAAGGTATGCCTACCACTTGCCTCCAAAGCAGACCAAGTTCCATATGTTTTCTCTACTAAATATAACACACAGCTTGGGTCTCCTGCGGAGGCAAGCCTACCGCTGCATATCGTACGGAATTGATAGACTAGTGTAAAATGTAAGAATTACAGGAAAGGAAATGACCGGTTAGTGTTATATTAGAGTTACACGTGAACTCATCGATTTCTTTGAGGATGTGGGTGTGGTTTAAACGACGCCATAACCAAAAAAAACAAAAAAACAAAAAACAAAACAAAACAAAAACAGAAAACAAAAACCAAAACAAAAAGAAATAACAAAAAACCTGGTTTCAACAGTTCGCAAGGAAAAGTGGCAGAATGAGCCGGTCAGTTGTGATAAAGGATTGCATCTTGCAGTCAAATGCTTCAAATGCTGTCCTTGTTTTATCCTCTATATTACAAGCGTACTTGTTGTAGGTGAGCTGTCATGACCATACGTCAGTATGAGATGGTTGCCACACTATGACCTCGTTCGTGTCCTTACTTATCGTATTAAATTGTTTGCGTTGAAGCACACAGGGAAAAAGGAAACAGTTTCCAGGAAAGGTGACTGTGTACTACACAATTTATATAGTGTTAAGCCTTTAGCGATGGACCCAGTGATAGCATTGCCCCCTGAAAGACTGTCTGTCCACATAATCATGCGGCAAGTTCCAAAGAACTAAATTAAGCATGAAGCACACATAAACATATCAAAACTACAAAGAAAAACCAACGAATATTAAGGAATGAATAAATGAGCTAGTCAACAAACAAACAACTGGGAAAGATTTGCTTCACAGCAAATCTGTATGGGTGCCTTTAAAATTAGAACAGTTTGAAATGCTACACTTTGCCATTGTTCAACATAATCTAAATTTTGTGTATTACCCTCATTTGCATAAATTAAAATGCTACAACAGTACTTTGGTTCTCGGTTCATTGGATGTGTCGATGTCGCAAACTTATAAACTGAAGTTTTAATGACACCACTACTTGCAGTGGTTTTGAAGCTGCTCAAGATTTTAATTTTATGTATGTGTGATTTGCATCAATGAAAATCCTAAAGCTTTGGTTCATGGATCATTGGATACGGCTATGTCAAAAACCTACAAGTTGCAGTTGGAATGGTTCCTCTATGTATAATAATTTTGAAGTTATTCAAGATTTATATTTTGTGTATTCGCCTTATTTGTAAATATTAAAATCCTACAGCCTTGGTTCATGGTTCTTTGGATGCACCTTTGTCACAAGCGTGTAGAGAGAAGTTAAAATGGGACCTCTATGTACATTAGTTTTGAAGGTTTTCAAAATTTTATTTTTTTGTGTATTCACCTGATTTGCATAAATTAAATTCATACAACTTTGGTTCGTGGTGCATTGGATGCGGCTATGTCTCAAACCTACAAATTGAACTTGGAATGGCACCTCAAAGTATAATAGTTTTGAAGTTATTCAAGATTTAAATTTTGTGTATCCACGTAATTTTACATATGATAAAATTTTACAGTTTTGGTTCATTGGATGCGACCATATTACAAATCTTTAATTTTAAGTTGAAATGGCATCTCTATCTATAATAGTTTTGAAGCTTTTCAGTATTTAAATTTCGCAAATTCACCTAATTTACATGAATTATAATCCTACAACTTTACTTCTTGGTTCATTGGAAGCGGCTGTGCCACAAACCTGTAAATTGAAGTTGGAATGGCACCTCCATGTATAATGGTTTTCAAGTCATTCAAAAGCTTTAAATTTTTACAGTTGTGGTTCATTTCATGCGGCTGTTACAAACCTTTAAATTGAAGTTCGAATGGCACCTCTATTTTTAATAGTTTTGAAGCTATTCAATATTAAAATTTTGCGTGTTCACCTTATTTGCGAAGATTAAAATTGTGCAACTTTGGTTCATGGTTCATTGGTTGTGGCTATGTCACAAACCCATAAATTGAATTTGGAATGGCACCTCTATCTATAATAGTTTTGGAGCTGTTCAAGATTTATATTTTGAGCATTCACCATATGCAGTCAGTTGTTTTATTAAAGGACACAAATACAACATGCAGATGTCAAAAGTAAACAGTTTAATAGCAGAAAAAGAAAACTTATTTGGTTCGTACGTTTCACTTATGTTTTATGCATCTACTTTTTGACGCTATTGTACTGGCTAATTGCGCTCTGTTGAAACGCGTGAAACATGACAGGTTAAAATGTGACAACCAGACCAATGACAACTTCCATAAATATAAGTATATGAGACGCTTACTCGCTTTCGTTAAAAGAAGCGTGATTCATGCCTATCCTCAGAATGTCTTTGAGGCCAAAATAGCGTGTTGTGCCGGGGGCGCGCACGGTTTTGTTGCTAGGACACCTGCAGTGTTATGAGCAGGAGGGGAAGATGTTCAGTGTTGGGACTGGGACGCATTACAGGATTGTATGAGTACACTGTTCCTCAATTTCTTTTGCAGGTTTACCTACATAACACAAATTTCTAAGGTAATAGTGGTAAGCACGTGTCGTCCCTTGCAGCAGACACACAGATCGAAACATTATGACTACTTTAAATGAGACATTTTGAAGGTTTTTGCGTCCATTTGTACGAGTATGCGTTGCGAACAACCTTGCAAAAATGCACCCGCAAAAAGTGGGTAACAAGAAACATAGTTTTACCTGAGAGGCAAGCTTAGATATACAGAAACACAAATTGATTATTTTGGCTTTGACTAAAGATGTCCTCAATTTTTTTTAAACGAGAGCAGCAATCTGAACTAGATTTGCTTGCAAGCAAACCCGTCTATATATGTGTGAAAAGTTTGCATGTGTTGATAGCAATAACATTCCTTTCAATTTCCCACTAATATGCTGTTGGTGGCTATTCCATAGTGTTAGACACCATGCATAATCAAAGGAGACAAAAATCATGTATCTTTCCCCAATCTTATATCAAACATGAAACAGTTTAACTTTCAGATGCTGATGATTTGCATACATTTATATTTGCCTCTGTTGGTTGATTGTGGGCACATGTTTATAGCGAGAGTAGTTATATCTGCTTGTGAACAGAGTCACTTTTTTCCTGGTCTATTTCGTTTTTGCCAGACTGTACCCAAATTGTTATTATTATTATTATTATTATTATTATTATTATTATTATTATTATTATTATTATTATTATTATTATTATTATTATTATTATTATTATTATTATTATTATTATTATTATTATTATTATTATTATTCATTTGCAGTGTTTTTCAATGGAGTGGGCGTCGGGATCTACGGCGGGAAGTACCAGCAGTACTGCGTGGAGCAACTGGAGATAGCGGAGTCGGAATGCTTCCTGTCGTGGTGTTTCGGTTTAGGAGCTGGATCTGTGTGTTTGACATTTGTTGCTGTCGTGTTGGTGTTGATCGACATGGTCATTGGAGCAAGGGAATAAGAGATAGTACTGTATAGGAAATGCAGAGCAAGGATCAGCCAGTTTGTACAGAACATATCAACATTGCCCAAGCACTCTATGGTAAAATAGGTGAACAAATGTGTGAAACCCGTATTGATACTGTAGTGTACTTTCTTTTGTCAAGTTTTCCATTTTGAAATGGAAGTACATGCCGCCATTTGCAGTAAAAGCACTTCCCCATGTGGTTGAGACTGAAATCATGCATATGGAAAATGTCATCTCAAGCAGCACTTTGGTGCAGGTATGGACTGCCCCACGGGTTATTCTCATAGTAATCATAGTCACTTGAGGCAAATGTACGAAAAGGTTACACATGACTTACTTTCTGTGCTGGGAAGCAAAATATAGCTGTACATATATTACCCCCAGAATATTACCCTGCTAAAACAAATTTTGTTCATGAAAGAAAAAAAACTGTTTTTCAATTATTTGAAAATAAACACTGTTACAGGTGCTCATTTTATTTGTACCGTGAACAATTTTGTATGTTTTTATCGTGTTATGTGATACGACAGAGTTAAATTTTGTATCTGAGTTTTTAATTGAGAAACCCTTTTTGTATAAACTGGACAAAACCAGACTGTTGTTATATTTCAATTGATCACCGGAGAGCACTCGATGTTATCATGAAGGATACAATAAAACTACATTTGGTTAATCGTGCGACACTTTCTACAGTAAAGGTTACGCTGATCCTGTAACAAAATGCCAATCAAGTCTCAAGTTCGGGGACTGCAGAAGCTGTCCATATGTGTCCATGTTCAACGGTCTTTGATAATCACTGGTTATATATATATATATATATATATATATATATATATATATATATATATATATATATATATATATATATATATATATATATATACATATATATATATATATATATATATATATATATATATATATATATACTTATATATATATATATAAAATTAAATTGTGCATGTTTCACAGATGTGTATCGAAAATTAATGCACAAGAAACCCGAGGTGATCGCACACGCGTATGGCAAAAGAACGCCCAATACATGGTAAACATGTGTTTGAGTAGTGCCATACAATGATATTGACCTTGACATCTGCATTCAAATTGTAAATAACGTGGACTTAGTAAAACCACTTTGTACTGTTGTCATGTATTTTGTGTTTTGGTAATATGCATGTAGATATTTCACACAAAAACAACATTTGCTCATTTTATAACTTAGGATAGTGCGCAATTGTTGATTCTAAAGTGTAATCTTACACAGATCCATTTGTTTCATATCGATGATGAAAGAAGTCGAGTATTGACGTATCGAATACGTCTCACTCCCCATTTCACAGGAAAAACCCACCGTGCACAGTCAGAGTGGTAGAAACTCTGACCACTTACTCCCCAGACCACGAACCGAACCACCTTGAAGCTCGCAGGGTTGACTGACAAGATGGTTCGAGCTTAACACCCGTAGTGTGACCGTAGAGGCCAAGTAGTGGCTTTTACAGTGAAAATAATTCTGGGGGACGTAAGTAACCGAATATGAAGGCTCATCTACAGAGCAGGATAAATACATATATAAAACCTATAATTAAAGCATTGGAACTTCAGAAGTCTGTAAAGGTATGGTCTTCTGAAAACCAGGTATTTGGGAAAAAATATAACATACACGACATTATCTCAGTCATTGAAATCTTTGAGTTAGACACGCAGTGAACTAACTTGGTCTCTTTAAACACAGAAAAAAATGTTGTCCTTTGCCTGGTGTAGATGATGGTTTACAGGTGCGAAAAGATTTGCTGTGCGAAAGGTTCTCGGTGAAGAATTAACCTTTTATTTGTCTCTTTCCACTGTTTTGTAGAAAGATTGACCAAGCCAAGTTCATATTAATACGCCTGCTATCTGAGTTAGAGCACAATTGTGTTCTTTCCTCGTCCGATAATGGAAACGGCATTTCATACATATCTGAATGTAAGGTGTTGACACTTCTCTTGTAAACGTAAGAATGATACGTACCATACTTTTCCCGCTCTATCATTCTATATTTTTTCAATATTTGTACTGTTTTACGAATGGAAACGACATTTCAGATCAACCTTGGGGGTATTTTCTGAAGCCAAAATATACCCTACTGAGAACATTTTACCAGATGAAACTTGTTGAGAATGAAAATATTTTGATGTGAAGACTGTGCAAATCATAGAACCGAAGTTATGGTAGTTATAAGCGTCACATAAATTGCGCCCTCGAGGCTGCCATCTTTGCACTTATCTATCCCAGAATGCAGCAGTCCTGACATTGCGACCTCTGAAGACTGGATTTTTTTTTTTTTTACAAATGAACTATTTAGGATAGTAGCATAGACCACATACAATCAATAAAACAATTTTAAACATTGTGGTTTTAGTAGTAAATTGATTTGCCCGTGAGGATACATGTCTTCACTGTTGCATTATGGGATTGACATTTTGCCAAGATGACTGACGGCACCGTTGCAAATATGTAAGAAGATTGAATTTCATCCGATAATAACTTATGTAGTACTGCTCTGGTTTGCACCATGTTTACATCGTAATATTCCAACTTTTAGTGAACTTAATAACAAAATAAGTTTCTTGTTAGGCTTAAGTCGGCTGTAAGTCCTTGTGTATTTTGTTTCTATTTGAGGTTCTTGTGGTTTTACATATGAACTTTTTGAGTATATCCGCTTTCCCATTACAGCTGTGTGATGTATATTGACACATTTATGAAAATGGAATTTTCCTACTTTATAAACTTGGTGACTGTTTGTACATGGTGGAGTGCTGACTGGTAAACTGTTTTGTTAGTGTTATACAGTATGCTTCCAGACATCCTCAGTACTCAAATATGTGTAAAGATAATTAACTGCTGGATGTATGTTGTAAAATTTTAGGTAATAAGTGTGTAGGGGTATGGTACCATTATCATATACTTTGTTACACCAAGGTTCTGTATACATGGGTTGACTAAGTCCCATGTATGCTGTTATCAAATCACTCAATTGTGTCATTTTTTTCCACAGATACATACTGTATAAGAGTAAATCATTTCATTCATTTATAATACAATTGAAAATACCACAATTACACTTAGTTTGATGATAATCATGATAATAATAAATTAACAAATAAATAAATAATCAGGTAGGCCTTTCAGTATTTATACACTCTTGCGCATGGATTGATATTTAAAGACAGCTGTAAATGAGAGTTCTTACAGATTAAACACCTGGGACACAAACAGCTGACAAGGAGCAAATTGAAAGTGTACAGCACATGCACGTCTTGTCAAACGCCCAGTCTAATCCAAACCCTGGTTGCCATGTGTCGCAGGAGCGCCACAACATGTGGAATGGGTCGTCTGGATGTTACGGGTCAGTTTGAATGAAGATATGAGTACTAATTGGGCAAAGCGATGGGATGAACGAACTGCAATTGATGCGAAAATTAACAACTCTACATTATCATGTTCGATAAAAGGCGAAGACAATGCTAATTGACTGTCTTGCCTATAGGACTCGTTTCTGTTGTAATGTAGTATAGTTTAGCGGCATGCTTGCACATGTTAATCTATTAGAGATGCCACATCATTGTATACACACACACACACACACACACACACACACACACACACACATTAATCTGATACTTTAAACCAGAAATAAATGAGTGTCTGCAATACATGTTTTGATACTTTTCCATATGGTTATTTACTGTTCTATTACGCTGGCTTCACTCTGGGTAAATCCTATGAACTCTTTGCGCCAAATCCATCTAAGTTACAAGTGAGACGCACTCAATGTAATCCCATGTTGCCATGGGGATCAAATTCGAGGGCAGCTCAACTCGAAGTGTAACAAGGGGGTATGCACCTTGGTGTCAATTACGTATGCCATCGTGCTGAGAGTGGCTAGGTACTTACTTGCCTCATATTCACACGGGAAATTGTATTGTCACTATTCTCAAAAACATGGTGTAGTTGTTACGCATGCCTTGAAACTGTTAACCATTTGTCAACTTGAACAGCGCAATTAACGTTCAGTATCAGTATATTTTAGTCATTCAGCCACAGTTTCTTCCTACATCAGTTTTTTTGTGTGTATTTCTTGCCCATAACAACCATTTTAATGCTTGTTCCAATAGGAGGTATTCACAAGTAACTGTGGTTATGTGCTGCCCTCTATCCTGTCACAAGGAACTTAACAGGGAGGAGGGCAGGTTTATGTATTTAGTAGGGCAAAATATGTTTTGTACTGAAAATAGCAATCTGAGAAAGCAAAAGTCTAAGAAAAGTCATTCACGTGGTTCAAAACATAAACGGCTGCTTCAAATATTAAGAATTTTTCATTTGTGTAGTAGAAAAAGTATAATTTTTAGATCTATCAGTGACAAAATTGTTGAAAGTTCCCTCATCATGGTAGAGGCATAGTTCTGTTGCCTAAGGACATAGGTAGCAAGAACATGTCCGCAGTGACTTATGAATTCCTCCTATTTGTAAGGAGGTTTTAATTAAAATATGATTATCCTCAAGATCGTTGTTTGTTATCATTATTATTAAAAAAAATTATATGTACGAACAAGGACAATTGGACAACTTTCTTACGCCAGCTAGTCTGATTATTATTCTGTCAAATTAAGTTGTTTCATGGGTAATTGACTTTCTACAATACTGTAAATGCAGAATGCCCCTCGATAAGAAACATTTGTTTCATGAAATGTGGGCCGGAACAAGTGATTTTATACAACGTTTCAACAACGTATTCCCTTGTATGATCGTTCGAAAGTCCGCTTTTGTAAAATCTGGATCTGATCGATCTGATGCTCTTTCAGTAAGATGGGGAACTCTAAGCAGTATTGATGATTATGATTTTTTATTGCTGGATGAATTATCATTCATTGAACCTCCAATTTAAGTAATCTACTAGTTGGCAATCTTATAATCATAACACGCTTGGGGATTACGTTGCGTAGCTAAACGGTGCTCTGCATGACGCTATTAGACTGACCGGTTGCTCTCCCAAAAGTGTTCTCTAATTTAAGTGAGACTTATGTCCTGAGCTTAAAGACTTGAAAATTAGAATGAATTTTGGTGGTCTGTTTGGACACCAAGACAGGAATTATGAAAATGTCAAAATAATGACTTTTTGGGATGAAAAACAATTATTTTTTCACGATTATGTCCAATTCAGCGTGCCAATTTGTGGAGAAAATGGAAAAAAAATCCGCGACCACTGTATAAGTAGCAAAATGCTTTGCGTGATCGGATAGATTCTACATAAATTCGATATTTTCAGTACATTATATCCTAAGATGCAATATTGCAAGATGATCCAAATGAGGTGTCTTTGACTCGCAAATCGGGTCATAACATACGTGTAGATCATTTTGTTCATAATGAAGACGTGTGTGTGTGTTTTTAAATTTGACTTCAATGAAACAAAGTTCTGTGAGCGTGGCTTTTTTCGTTTGCACTTTCTTTGCAATAGTTTATGCCAAGGTTATGTTATGGCATTTATAAACGACGCATTTTGCTATTTACGGCATCTGCCATGTTAACGACATGTGTTACAACAATCTGTCTCGTCAAGATACCAGGGCATCACATAATGATAACAATGATGATGATGATGATGATGATGATAATAATAATAATTCCGCTGTTTCCAATAATACAGCAGTAACTCGTACATGTACGGCTGACACGAAAGCACGCGAGTCTGCCTGGTATATATAGTGTCCTATCCAGTATGTCTGATAATGGTGGTTGTGATGAAGATGATAACGAAGACGCTCATATTAACTTGAATACTTTTAGATCTTTTCGCGCAAATCATGTGAAAAACATATCTTTGGTCATATGAACGGTAACAGCTGTAGGAATAAGTATACTAAAGAGACAGAACTGCTGTAGAATGGCTTTATAGATGTATGTGGCATAAGTGAAACAAACTTAGATAACTTTGCACCTGCGCACTTTAACGTTGGAAACTATGCATTGCACCGCTATGCACCGCAGCCATGGTGGAGGTCTTCTGATGTATATCCACATCGACACGGAGCCGAACTTGAGTACAAACAAAATGGAATCGAAACACTTGTCCTAGATATGCATGATAAGAAAAATGGTAGCTGCAATTTATCATCCTACGTCTGTCAAACATTTCAAAACTCACCGAAACCGCAGATCATATCTCAAATGTGTGTGAAAAAGAAAGTAAACCATTTTATTATGAGCGACCTAAATGTGAACTTTCTGAATCAAACTAGGGAAAGGTAAATCTTGTTAAATGCTTGATGTATATAATCGATGCAATGTCATCCCTTTACTTCCATGTTTCAAAGGTGAAAACCCTACGCTTATAGATGTCATTTTAACGAATTGTCCCAACACGGTATCAGGTTCATCAAGTATCGACACTGGTATAGGTGACTGTCACGATAAGATTTTAGCCTGTACCAAAATATAAGTGTCTATTACATGTTCCGGGGAGTTTCACTTATCGTAGCTTGAAGTCTCTCAAAGAAGATAAATTTGTTGCAGATGATGAGGCCGATTCCTCTCCACGTGGCTGGGGTTTTCCATGACGTGGATGATGCAACTTGCTTCTTCGACAATCGTTTAGGTGAAGTTATTGATCAACACGCGCTGACGAAGCGCAAGCGTGCCATAGCGTACAATGCACCCTTCATCAATGGTAAATTGAGACTAGGTACCAATGTTGAGCGTTCCTTGCGTGAAGGGGAGAAACACATAAGGGCAGATTTCACTGCTTGGCGAATACATAAGGGCTAAGAGTTGAACATAACATAAGGACGGAACAGGTTACACAAGGGCAAAAAAAAAAAAAAAAAAAAAACAAGCAAACAAAAAAAAAAAAAAAAAACCCCAAACAAACAAACAAAAAAACAAAACAAACAAACCAGCGTTCAAAAGGAGAGAATGCAATATATGCAATATATAAGGGCAGAATACACAATAAGCAATATTTCTTTAAATAAGCATATATTTGTTGAGATTCCTATTTGTCAATTAAAAATTGTGCACTTTTCATTTGATATTTGTGAACTTAACGCATACTTCTGTCACTATAAAAATAGTACAAAATATCAGGTCCCATTTCAAAGTCTCTGTAATGAGATTGTCACCATATTAGTCATGGAGTTTTTGTATGAAAATAACCATACTTTATGTTGTTTTATAAGTCAATGAAATTATGGGCCAAATACATTCTATGATGGTACACGGCGACAACGATAAGCCACAGATTTTAAGAATCATACATGGCTAAATTCCCTTGTATAGCACGTTTGGAACTGTCGACACAAGTGATCAATCTTGCTCTGATTAGCCTTAATGTCCCTTGAAGGCCTGCTTCGCAGTTTCATATTGTGTTTCACTTGTACATCCTGTAATACGGTCAAAACCAGAAAAAAAAAAAAAAAATGTTTGGGTGGTGGGAAAAGAACTGTGCATGTTAGTGTTTATGAAAAGCTTCAGGTCCGTTTGTAGTTCTTTTGCTATCTATCTGATATCGCTTCTGACTATTGAGAAGATGTAAAACCTTGCAGCATCATCTATGTAATTCTCAAGCACATAGTCCGCAAATTTGACAACAGCATCACTACGGGGGCATATGGCAAAATCAGTTTGCGAAAGCTTCTGCTACATCATCTGGGGGCAAAAATGCCAAACCAAAGAACAAGGAAAGCGATTGCCCTGTTACACTTTCAGTGTCTTGGTACTGTTGAGATAGACCTAGTTGTACACGTTCCCGATGCCAAGATTGTCCCAGATGGAATCTGCAGCACTTGACCAATGTTTCAGAAACAGCATCGCAGATAGAGAGAATTTCTGCTACTTCACAGTCAACATGAATGACCCAAGGTTTGAGTGTTAAGCCATCAGCAAAACACATTTTCTTAATATCCCCAAGCATTCTTTAGTAAGTTTTCCTTGATTTATCCTTGAGAAGGCAAAATACTAATGGCACGTGACGTCCTCTGACCAAGCCATGAAAAGTCCACATTTGGTTCATTCATGATTTGGGGCACCATTTGAATGTTCTGTCATCAAATAACTCACTGGAATCGTTACAGAGATGGCGGAGATTGCTTTTACAGGCACATATAATAATCCCTGTAGCACCATTATTATGCATCAAAAATTCTTATTTTATTGAAGCAATTAGGAAACAGGGCGGTGTCCTATATTAATCATTCTTGCACACATAAGAGAGAAATTAGAGAAGACGATTGACAACACTTAGGACTGATGCAAAGAAAAACGCTACAGTAACAATGACAGATAGGGTGGCAAGCCACACGACTGGAAGAATAACACAGCACGATACGTGTTCACAGATAGAGAGAGGGTGGTTGGAGTTGGGCCTCTAATTATGTAACCAGGTACTTGCATATAACATTAAATAAATATCACATATAATCAGGTGTCAAATCTAGCTGTTTTGATAATATATGTATGAAAAGCTTTAAAAATATCTTCATTTTCTTTGAAAGTACAGTTTTTAGACCCAAATAAAAGTGTTTCGACAGTGAAAGATGCGAGAGGCAGGACAGAATTTTGAAGTTCGTCACGATGAATTTTATATTTCATACACTCACAAAAATAATGAAACGCGTCCTCGTTCGCCGTGCCACAGGCACACCCCGGAGAGTCCACAACACCGTTATTGAACAAATCTGACCGAAGCATACTACATTCATTCGCAAGCGTGCGTGAAGGACTGTCACTCTCCTCTCCCCCAAATAATACAATTTATTACATTTCTTTGTGTTCTTATTGGGCCTGGATTTGAACTCATCAACATTTTCAGAATTTCGTACATGAATAGGTAGACTGTTCCAAAGTTTGACTGTGGACGGGAAGAAGGATACATCAAAGAGATTGGTTCGAGTGCGTACTGAAGAAAAATTCCGATTTGATCGTACTTCATAACAATTTCTATCATGAACATAGTTCGGGAGTAGATTTTGTAAATAAAAGGGAGCCAATCCACGCACAATTTCGTAGAATAAAATGAATTTACTTTTGGTTCGACGTTCCTATAATCTTTCTAAACCTGCCTCTTCATAAATTAGCTGGTGCTTGGTACCTCTAGTTGTACCTGTTATAACTCGTGCTGCTGCTAGCTGCACATTCTCTAATCGTTCATATATATATATATATATATATATATATATATATATATATATATATATATATATATATATATATATATATATATATATATATATATATATATATATATATAGTGACAGAGTAAGAACTAAGTTAATCAAGACTGAAATTTAGATCATGGGTATAGAATGAATATTTGCTCAAATTATACTTGCACAGTATGACATTTCATGGGTTACAGGCAGATGAACAGCTTCCCTCCAGGGCCAATACACCATGCGCATGTACAAGACAATTTGTGCTATTCAGTTTTTTGTGGAAGAATTTCACAAACCTTTTGTGAAGTTGAATATCAATGGTAAGATCGTCGCACATAAAATTAAGTAAATTGTTATGACTATTGTAGGGATTTCCAAACAAACCATGCTGCTTTTCACCCTGCTGTATAGAAATTGTTCACGTCTTTGCGAGAAAAGTCCCTAAGTTGACAACCGTATAAATGCATGTAGCACATGTAAAATTATTGATACCTTGTTTTAGGAAATATCTGGCCAAACTGGGCCATGAGCATGTTGACTTCAGTTTGAAATTTTTGCACAGAGTTTTTGACATCAATACCATCACGATATGAACCAACAATGTTACCAAGATGTTCAAATTGATTCCCCATATCTATTGGATTACCATCGATATGTAGCCCAGGGCATTCTTTAGTCGCTCCAATAAACATGTGTTTAGTCTTCTCGGGATTCAACTTAACATGGCAATCAATCCCAAATTGCATAAAGATATCTGACATTCGTGACATACCGGACAGGGTAGGAGCAAACAAGACGACATCATCGGCATAGGCCAAGGCACCAGAGAAATTGTCACACGAATCAAAAGGTATGTGCGAAAGCTTCAACCTCTTCACGACAGTAGCTCAGTCACCCTGCCCTATTGTAGGCCTGTTTTTCATGTTGATGGCTCAAATACGTCATTTTTGAGAGCATGCAAGTTTGAAGAAAATTGAACATGAAATGAAAGGAAGAAACAGTGTCTTTGAATTGCTCTCACTTAATGAGGATCAAGTTTTCCGAAGACTACCAAAATTAAACCCTAAAAAGGCGACTGGACAAGACGGCACTCCACATGAATTCTTGAAAATTGGAGCGAGAGCTATCAGCCCAGCTCCAGTTGGGATTATAAAAAGTCAATTGAAACAAGTAATTCCCATTTGATCCCAAGGACGCTTATGTTCTTACTAGGTTGATAGCTAAAACTTTATTGTCATAAAAGTATGCATAATAGTAAGTACAATGTACATACTTAAGATAGTAAGTGTCAAAATTACATGGCTGTGACAGAGACTGAGACCCAGATGGGATGATGAGCCCCTTGAGAAATCATTTAACAGATAATAAGCAACGAATTAAACAAAAGTTGTTGCAATTTGTGTATAGAAAGATGCACGATTGCATCTCTTTATATAAATACAATATAAAAAAATACTACAAAAATAGATTAGTGCCCTATATACTAATAAACCAGAATGTTATTGAGACTGTATATGATAGAGGTATTGTTTGAGTAACCCTTTGGATTGTCCTAATTTTTTTGCAAAACGTAATTCCAGGGGCAACATGTTCCAGATTTTGTCTCCTTGAAGACGTACGCTAAATTGACCCACATTCGCAGTCTTATACCTAGTCATGAACAGTTGAAGTTAGATTAAATCAGTCATCAAGGACTTCTGGAAGCATCTTTATTTTATATTTGTGCATAAAAATACCCATTAGCGGGTCCTGTAAGTTCTAAAATTGCAGAATAATTAGATTGTTTAACCATTGAGAACATAGGAGTTTGGTACTGAAAAAGTTATGATTCATATAATTTTCTCTTGTAAAATTATTAGCCGACGGAGGTGGTTTTTTTATATACTTCGAAGTCTAGAATATATTGCAGTATATCAGACGAGAGGATACACAAATGCGTAACACACATTTGTTAAGATATACTTTGGTAGGAATTGTCGGAACCCTGATAAAAATGCCTATGACTTTGGACAATTTCGTTGGTGTGCAATTGTTATGATTTTCACTTTAGTTTCTTATCCATACAAATGCCAAAGAGTTGTACGTATGGTACTCTTTCTGTACTATGGCCATCATCTGATTTTCAAAGCTTCATTACATATTTTCTCGATTTTCTGATGGAATAAGATGAAATTAGTTTCTTGTAATTTAATGATAATGTGTTAACCTTGGACCATGAGTGTATTTTCTCTAGTTCATCGTTCACCGTTTCATACATTTTGATGGGAGAACATCATATCAGTGTCATCAGCGAGTAGGATGCAGCGAATCCTATCTGAAACACGTGGTAAATAATTTATGTAGATCAACAATAAAAAGTTCTTGGGAATTGAACCGCGAGCACGCCGCATTTGCTTCCTGTCTTATCTGACATGACGTCATAAACTGAAAAAAATTGTTGTCTATGAATCAAATTATGTTCAGCTTATTTAAAGATATCCCACTCATTCCATATAATTTTAGCTTTTTCAGTAACATTTGATCCCTAATAGTACCAAAGGCTTTAGAGAGGTGTAAAATATACCAATGCAAAGATTAATTTTGTGAAGTGAAGCAGCAAGCTGATCAACGAGTTGTGCTAGTTGCCATTTCAGTCGAGTGTTGCTTTCTAAATGGAAATTGTAACTCGCAAAGGACTTTGTATTTGTTCAAGAAGGCAGTAAGTCTCTTGTGCATTGTTTTCTTCAATATCTTTGCAAGCACAGTCAAAGGTTACAACGGTCTGTAGGTAGTCAATAAGGTGGAATCCTCCCCGTAAATAGGTGTTATTGTGAACTATTTGACTCAATGACTGCTCTCCTTGTCCTAAATAAAGAGTTAAGCAGGGTGCGATGAGGTCTTTTTAGCTCATAGCTGACATGTTTAATGACTTCATGTTGTACGTGTTTCGTCACATCCAGCACTAGTGTTTTGGGGGTCTTTACAGTGTTTTTTATTTCAGTATCTGGTTATCAGCTGCAAAAATGGTTGATTTTATCTGCTCTTGATATTAAATCTTGCATTATTCGACCATCATCTACAGCTTTGTCTGCTTTGCTTCGACGTTTTTTTTTTTATTGATCAACTGATTTATAACTTTCTATGACTTTTTTTCAGATTATTCCTATTTTGTGCAAAGAATTTTACATAATATTCTTTTCTTACTGTCCGTTGTCAATATACGAAGGCCGGCTCTCTAAACAAGTGTAATTATCCACCTGTAAGCATTTATCAATAGTCTTAAAATTGCCAAAAGTGTGCTGATTGACCAAATTACTATTTTTAAAGATAAAATGAATTCCCTGCTATCTGCTTTCAGGAAAAACGTCAGATGTCAAAGGCTGCTAATCATCTAATCCAAAGCACAGAAGACTGGAAACCTGCTGTTGATAAACGTGAAACTTTAGGGGCTATCTTAATGGATTTATCCAAGGCGTCTGACTGCTTTCCGCATGACTTTTTACCATGTAACTGAATATGGTCTATGGCTATGGTCTTTCAGAAAATGCATGCAAATTGATTGGCAGTCACATGAGAGTCCGTAAACGAAACGCCAAATATGGACGTACTTTTAGTCAGTGGCCAAAAATACTAAAAGGGGTCCCCCAAGGTAGTTTTCTTGGGTCCCTTCTTGTCAATGTGTTCATGAATGATTTCTTTTTCTTTCCCAGAGACAAATGTGGTTTTTATAACAATGCGGACAACAAATTTAAAATGTCTGTTCATAATCTAAACCCAAACTGTAAAGGATACTTTAGAGACAGCTGCACAGATCGGTATTCAGTGGTTTCAAGACAATGGTATGAAAGTGAACCAACTGAATTCCAGGCAATGCTACCCTTTTCCAAGATATCATGTCTACCAGAGGACTTTTGTTTTGTAATAGATGGCTCAGCAATCAAGTCTGAAAATTTTTTGAAATCACTGGGTGTTTATATTGACGATGAACTCAAATTCCACGAACATGTCACCTACATATACTGAACCAAACAAATAAGGCAACCCTTAAACTTTTTAACTTAAATATTTATTGTTACTTTCATATCACAGAAACAAATTAGATCCATATTCTGCAGTCTTTTTGGCATAACATGTGAAAAACAAAAACTTGGAACTTTCAACGAGGGCACGACCAGCTGGCAATAAACAGGGCAACATTGATTTGTAAAGTTCACAAATTGGCATGTCCACTAATACTTTGTGTGACCACCATCAGCATCTGTAACTGCTATGCAACGTCAGTGCATGGATGACACTAGCCGCTGCACCATCTGCCGGGGCACACGATCCCACTCTTCCTGACGAGCCTGGCGAAGCTGCTGGTGGTTGGCAGGCGCTGGATCCCGTCTCCGAACACACTGGTCAAGGTAGTCCCAAAGATGCTCAATGGGATTGATATCAGGTGAGAAGGCTGGCCATGGCAAAACGTTAATTCCTTCTCCTTGCAGAAAATCCATCGTCAGTCTAGCGGCATGGGGCCGAGCATTGTCCTGTTGAAGCAAGTGGAGTTGGTGGTGTCTAATGAAAGGGACAGCAACACGCTGAAGGATCTCATCCCTGTAACGGGCAGCGTTAAGATTGCCTTTAATGAAGATTAGCTGGGTTTTGGCTGTGAATGAAATTCCACCCCACACCATCACTGATGCACCTCCAAATCGATCTGTTTCCAGCACACAGGCATCTGAGTAGCGTTCTCCCCTTCGTCGCCAAACACGTGTCCTACCATCTGCATGATACAGGGTGAAGCGGGATTCATCGGTGAATAGCACATCCCTCCACTGTTGATGGGTCCAGCGAGTATGGGCAGTAGCCCATTGTCGTAGGGCTTGCCTTCTTGCCTGTGTCAAAATTTGACCCCTGTAAGGACGCCTGGCGTGTAGATGGTGTTCTTGTAGTCTATTACAGACTGTCTGGGCAGATATTCTGTTATTGGTTCTGCCAGGTGTCTGTTGTGCAGTTCTAGTAGCTGGTCGAGTTCTGTTCCGCAGATGTGACCCCCTGATGTGTCTGTCTTGTGCAGGTGTGGTTTCTCTTGGTCTCCCAGGACGCTGTCTATCAGCTGTGGCCCCAGTCTCCTGGAATCTTGTAGCAAGTCTGGATATAGTGAATTTGTGGACTTGCAGTCTTCTTGCCACCTCTGCTGCAGATAAACCAGCCTGTAGCATGCCAATTCCTCTCTCCCAATCTACTGTTGATAATCGACCCATAGTTCTTGGAATACTGTGCCAAATGAATCCCATGCTGCCCTTTTATTGTCCGTGAGGGGCTACACCCAACCAGTAAAGGTGCGAATGTTTTAGTCATGTGGGTAACACTGAATCCTGCAGTTGTCCTTGATTCAGCACAACCACCAAACTTTGAAAACCTCATATCCTGGCACACAGTTACGCTTGGGCTGATTTCAATGTGGCCTTTTCCTGTCCCAGAATCAAAGACTTGGCAACCTTAATTTCAGGTGTCAGAGACTTGTGTAAAATAGCCTGCTGTAGTCACTCTTGATTCATGACAATGACCCCATGGCAAGGTCAGGGTACTCGACCTTTAGGTCACACTACTTGGTGCATTATTTTAGACTGATTTAACAACGGTTCGTATATTTCTGAACTTTAAATACAGTTCCAATGTGAAATAAACCCAAATGAAAAAGTTGCGTTATTTGTTTGGTTCAGTATATGTAAGCAGGGGCCAAACAAGTAAGTATGTGAAGACGTTTTACTGTGATACTCAGTCAAAAAGAGCACATGCTAACATTTAACGCTTTTGTTCTGTCAAACGTCAGGTACTGCCCTGTTGCTGGCTCATGTGCAGACAAACTGATTCAAAGAAAATGGAGATGACCGAAGAAAAAGTTATACATTTTGGTTTCCATGACCATAATTCTTCCTACTCTAGTAGTTTGCAACGAGCAAATAAACAGCCACTTTACAGTCGAAATGTTGAGACATGAATGATTGGCTACCAGCAAGCCTCGGTTCCAAGCTAAGCCTTAGGCCGTGACGTCAGCAAGATACCCAAAATCCAACATGGCGGCCATGTTATTAACTGCTATCACATACAAATAAGAAATTTTTAAAAAGTGGTACAAAAGATGTGTTATGATCTCTTACCTTTATATGTCCTCTTTCCACAGATATAAATCTACATAATGGTTTAATTCCAGTCTAATAACAGGGCCATCGTAATCCAAAATGTCTATTTCATTTCTGACCTGTCAGCCAATGCTGACCGAAATATCCATAAATCATGTTCATGTATTTTGATTAAATTTTTTACAAGCAATGTGATGACAAAATATTTTGCCATCTACTGCAAAAATACTTTCCTGATGCAAGCAGTAAGATGTAGGTTCAAATTAGAAAGAAATAATTTTGTGACCTGACTTTGAATTTCAACCTCTAAAATCCGCCATTTTGCAAAAAAATACATACACGTTGTTCTACAAAACTCCTTTTTTTGTAACATGGGGTCTTTTCCCGGCAATTTGCATCTAGAATGCACTGGCAAAGCATACAAATCCATAATCCAATGAGGGTGGTGGGATAGTAACAATCCTGTGTCCACCTTTCAGCCAAAAAGGAAGGAACCCGAAAATTGCATATTTAGGGGGTAGGCCCTTTGAATTTTGATCAAATCTGTACGATTTGCCCTAGAATGCTCAAAAATAATTTTTTCACAACTTAAAATATCAATAAGTATGAAACTTGGCCGAATCTATGTTATTAGAGATAAGGTTTTGTTTTATCAGTTGTTCTAAACCCCAATTACTTCTGATAAAATGGACTGTTCCGTTATTCAAATTGGACCACTAGTATCTGAAAATTTAATCCAACCCAGTCCAAATTTATACCGTCTTGAAAAGCATGAACACCTGTTGGTCAAGTTACAAGGTAATGAATATGTTTTAAATTAAAATACTAGAGCAGTATCTGGTAGGTGGGTGTTCAAAACAGACATCTCTTGTATCTTTAGTGGGATGTTGGGTGACAAGATGCTCGTAAAATGACCATTAATCGTAATCCAATAAATGCACCAAGTGTTATATAAGTGGTAAATCACTTATCACACCCCTTTCATGGGAGATGAATAAACAGAGGGCTGGTCATTTTGCCTGGTGCCATGGGCACAAGGGCTCTGTGATTGGCTGTTCACTCAAAATGGCTGCCATTCCCATGGTAACAAGAACCAAGCATTCACCTTTGCTGGATGCTGAGCCAGTATTTCATCCAGTTTTGCATCATTCTACAGAGAATGATGGAACAGCATGCAATACAATTTCAATTAGTACAGAAATCATGAAACCAGGATTTGGCAGGGCATAAGAAATAAAATTATGCCCTATTTTGTCATTGTTTATCTCTAATTTCAGTGGTAAGGACATCAGAAACTGTTATTAAACGTTGTAACTACAGAAAAATACTAAAAATTTTATTTTTGGGTAAATAAACATCCATTTTGAGATGATAACACCTCAACACTCCCAAAATAGCAGGTACTAAGATGTGCCCATGCGTCTTTGTTTACATAAGCACTGCCCAGCTATGCAACTGAGAACGAGGCTGCTGATTTGACCCCTAATCACGCACCTCATTAAAACCAGGTCAGCATCTCGACTGCTATCTAGGCTGTTTAAGAAAATTGTCTGTGAAAGTTGATCAAGTTGTAACACACATTCTTACGGAAGAAACTATGTGCGTTATCAAGCGGCCAAGCTGACGGACTTGCTCCCTTCAAGTGTCAAGGTAGCAGTCACTATCCCTTAGTTGAACCGTTTACTAGTAGTAAATTACAGTAGACATGATTTGGTCCCTCATGCGGATATGCTATGTGTGTTCTATGCCACAGCACGAGATGATGACACCAAGACTTTTATTCAATTTTTTCCTTACCAATTTATAACTCGTATATATTCATGTGAGTATCCATTGTACATACCATTACCATTTTTTCCTGTATCACAAGAAGGTTGAAAAACGAGCTAAGGCGTTAATGTTTTATTTTTTTTTCTGTATGTGAATTCGACTTACGATAAAGATTATTAGAAACATATAATATTACAAACCGTCAGATTGACGCCATTAATGTTCCCGTACTAAAATAGACTTATTTTGATTGGTTCCTTTATATGGCACGAGGCAGTGACCTCAGATAGCGTCCCTAACTCATTACCATATCTCATCTGACATATAACAAGTTTTAATAGACACGATTATTCGGAACATCGGGTGGTATTCTGACTTACGCGAACGCACGTGCGTGTGATGATGATGATGATGATGATGACGACGACGACGACGACGACGACAAATATAAATTCTGGAGTGTCCAAGTAATTGTTCTGATGGCCTTGTTTGTGCTTTAGACTAGGATGTCATATCTTTCGTCTTTCATATTTGTCAGAAAAGTTTAAACGCTAAAAGGGAGCTCAGTCCAAAAAGCTAACCAGGCAGGGGCCAAAAAGGCGAGAGAAGGTAGTAAAATAAACCGTACAAGCCCAAAGCGAGAACTGCATCTTGCTTTCCCTTTGTCTGTTTCAAACTTCTCATATAACAGCGCAAAAAGCAATCATATGGATCAAAATCTGAATAGTCATGTTTGTCATCATTTTGTTGTCCTGATGTTGAAAGGAAATTATATATATATACATATATATATATATATATATATATATATATATATATATATATATATAAATATATATAATTTCCTTTAAACATCAGGACAACAAAATGATGACAAACATGACTATTCAGATTATATATATATATATATATATATATATATATGTATATATATATATATATATATATATATATATATATATGTAAAGACTTCACTTTAAGGCAACACAGGTTAAAAATTAATTTTGATCTATTTATTTCAGTACCACACCTATATTGCGGGTTAATTGTAACTCGATACTGCTGGGTTCAGATTACTATATACTTTATCAAACTTAATTCTCATGAACATCTCTTAAATTCACACCGGAGACTCAAGAAAAATTGCCTTTAAAGCAGATGCAGATGACCCATAGGCTAATAAAGGGCACTCATGCTGATAAATCTGTTGTTGCTTTTGTATGTATTTTATTGCATATAAGGGTAGAATTAGGAAACAAGTCATAGGCTTCACTTGATACCGTTAGTAAATATCTGAAATGCATGGAAATCTTCTCATTACAAAAATACTTTATGATTGAAAATTGTCGATTAAATCCAGGTACCACCATAATACGGTAAGAATGCACAGTAAATGCGTACTATGACATGACTCAAAAGAAATGAAAAATTCCTTGGAATGTTTAACACTCAATTCAAAATTTGCGTCACATTAATTTTCCATTTGTCTTTCAATCCATTATTTCTGTGTTAACAAGAAAATATTCACATGGCTTGAAATGATGAGTGGGAACTCCGCATTTTTCATACAGAAACAATTTGATACCCATACCATAAACGGCACACACGTTAACTCGCGAATTCTTGTGTTCACATCACGCCCTTCTGTGCACAGGTTGTCAATACCTGGCCGATAGAGGTCGCGCCGTATCGATTTTTTACCTTCACATGCATGGCCTTTGTAGCCATCTGGTGACAGACTTAATAACAAATCGTCACCACCTGGAAGTATGCTGGAAAATTAAATTTTACGACAGACAACGGCCCCGGAAAATGAGTCAAATATTCATGATATTGAAATGACACAGAGGCTTCATATTTCAAATATTTTTTTTTATGTTCTCGCTCCAGAATTATTAATACAGAAAATTTACAGTACATTATAGAATTAAATTGTCATGTATTTTATAATCACGAAAACATTTGTATGATTTCACAAAAAAGTCTCTCATTAAACACTGCAAATAATTTTATTTTTAAACATAAAATTCATATTAAATGATTGCAAAACGAATAAGTATACTAGTAGTGAGGAGAGATTTGACAAAACTGCATAACATAGTAGATTCGTTGTGCACATGGAAGACATTTCTTGTATGTATTTACATAACTTGATTCCCCGCAAAGCAAGGTTGTTAAAAGCTGGTTGGGACAAGGAAGTGTCTTCTTTATGGAGAGGTTGTTATGGGGAAATTCTACTTTCTATCGTTTTGTATGTCCGAATACTCCGATAATTGTTACATTTCGAAGGCCTTAATTGTATTTTTATTTTAATTTGTGAAAAAAGGAACTTTAGCGCGAACAACTATGTACAGTCTGGACCCCTTGAATGTGTTGGGTTCATATGAATAACGATGTTGGGAAGAAATATCAAAATATGCGTGAAAGTTAAGCTGTAATGTAATGGGGCCATTATGAATGTTTGAAGATATCCGACATAGGCCTGCTATTCTAACACTTGACAGCAGTGTGTTTTCCGTCCTTTCAGTCAGTTTCGAGATCTTTCTGAATTTAAGTAGTTTCCGAGGAAAGGCAGCTAGGCTGGTCCCCTGCCTCGCCGCTGTGTACGTGCCTTTCTCCAGGGCGCGATCGAAGCGCCGTGTAGTGACCAGTAGGGTGGTCAGGAAGTCCAGGTTCAGAGGCAGCTCCTGAAAGGCCCCACAGATCCATGAAATAATAGCAGTTGCACTTACATGTGTGTACAAAGCCGGTTTACCAGGGCACATTAGTGTGTGTCACACAGGTCACGCCTTGTGTCTTTCGGTGAATGTAACACGGTATTGGATGGCATGGCACGCAAATTGTTGCCTACTGTGTACGTTTAAAAATGAAGGTATGCTTATTTACATACAAACGTGGCGCGGCCCACAGATTGACTCACCGCAATTGTCTTCGGCCACTGCAGAAAACAAAAAGTAGGTCTGGCAGAGCGCATTACGTAACACTGAACCTGAACGTTTCATCCTGCATTTGAGGAGGATTTTTATAATTCTCATCTTCTAATCTACCTGAAGTGCATATATTTTTTATCTTGTAAGTACACCCAGGTGTAATAAAATGAAAGTTTAATGCTTATTTGATAACTGGTACACAGGTTAAATTTATACCTGCTAATTGCCCATCTTAATCTTTGGAGAAAAAGTGAGAGTCATGGAAAGTGACCAAGAGATGTGGGCAGTCAATCATGAACAGGATGGGCAGCACCATCTTCAGGCAAATCTACAACTATCCCAAATCTCTCCATTCACACTTTGGACTCAGGACTCAGGATTCGGGACAGTTTTATTCGACCAAAAAGTTACAGAAATAAAATATAATAATCAATGAACATATTGTGTGGTCAGGGAGACTCCCATTAAGACAAAGACCACTGTCGCTCGAACACATTTGATGTAAAGAATTTCCTGGTTAACTTTGACACCTGTCTTGTAATACAACGGTGCCTATTTGATCCATTATTCGCCAGATATATCTCAGTCCGAGAAATACCTGAAAGTTCTTCACCCTCTTTCCACCAAACCACCAACAACCTTCCTGTTCAGTAACAATCAAACTAGAGCCAATTGCTGGTTATTTTGCTTTTTGGCGAGACCCGGGCCATGTGTTTTAGCAAAGACACATTCACCGGTATCGACCTGGAATTCGAAGTTTCTCCCTCCATATCACCGTCATTGCCCACCCACGGCATTCGGTGTGGAACTATCAGCTCTGGATGTGTTGCCTTTCCAAACAAAATCGTGGTAAGTGTATATCAGCTATTATCAAACATGCCCAGTTAAAGTCACCACCTGGTCCGTTCTGTTGGTTTAAACATATTATTTCAAAACGTGCAATTGGAAAACAGTTTCTCAAAAGATTTCACCCTTAAAGATCATTCTTCAAGGATCCCATGCCCCCACGGCCGGACGTACAATTCACGCTCTGGGCCTTGTATGTCTTAAAGCCGAACGCGATTTTCACGCTCTGGGGTGTCAACATCTCACAAGCCGCATCGGCCTGTCCATTGGTCAGGTGGATGTCGCAGGAATACCCATCTCATTTGTTTCAACATGGCTAGTGATGCATGTTTTGACTCTCTTGAACTCTCTATGGCCCTTTCAGAAAATGATAATAATTTTTATCTTAAAATGCCCTCTTGTGGGCTTCAAACGAAACATTAGAGGTATTTTTTAGCGAGATCTTGTGCTCGAACGCGTTTATCACAGGCCAGGAAAGTGTCTCCTTAAAGGAATTCAACAAACTTAAAGATGCAATATGTTGAAGACTGCTTAAGGACTCAGTCTTCTCTAAGACAGCCTTATAGCTTTTGGACTCCTTAAAGATTGCCTTAGGATCTTTAAAGACAACATTGAAAATGTTTGGATCCTTAAAGATGCCCGTTTATGGTTTTTGACGCCTTAAAGACAGCTTTTAAGTTTCTTAATCATTGATTTCACGCTAGCCCAAACATTTCATGCAGCACAATCATTTTGAGAGGAGACTTTACCATACAAAACAAGATAAAGTGGCGATGCCGCACTAGTTCAAGAGGACCAACGATACAGAACGCCAGAGATAGGATAATAGTAGTCCGTTCCGTTGGAACTGTCTTGTCTTGAGAACGCCGAACAAAAATAATGATACAGTGTACCGGAAAAAAGGACAAAACAAGAGGCAAAAACAAACTGAACGTTCTGTGAGTGACTTCAACAGGTAATTTACACATATAATATTATAATATAACAATAAACCAAACCACTATTTCAGCACATTTTGTCATAGAAAGAAATAAGTCAGGGATCATTCAACATGGTAGGGTCCGTTCCCCATTCTATATTACATCCCCCGTCTGAACGAGATTTTTCCCCGATTGTATAGACTATTAGTAATACATATATGTACAAAACACAAACAAAACTCAAGCCTCTTAAGTAAGTCAGGCTCTTTCCGAGACTAGTTCTGCCCATAGTTGCAAGTTTGATCACTGTACATAACTATGCTAAGTGAAAGAAAGATTCGTTCGGCATATCACCTGTATATTGGGCAAACCTCATTGAGATTTGCTTCCCAATGTATACCAATGTGACGCTTACCATGAGGTCACTTGCATAAAGTACCCCTATTCTATATATCCTCAAAAATATTTGGTCTGGTGCTGCATGTTGTTAACCACCACTATTATTTTGCGCAACCGTCATTTCATATCCCAGTCTGTTTTAAAACCAGAGTGAGACTTTCCAAACTTGGAAACAAGCAGTCAGATAAAACAAACATTAAAAAAATACACAAACATTAAAAGACACACGAACAAACAAACATAGAAACGCTGTGCCTTTGGTTCTGCTCTCATAAGAGAAAAGCATGGTGAGACACCAAGCGGGCAAATCTGGAAACTTTTTAAGGCTATAACCTGTTGAACAAGTATTGTGTTGCACAAACATTTATTTTACTCGGATTGCACATTAACTAATTTGTAGGCTTCTCAGACATAAAATGACACACAATAAATATGCTCAAGCCACACGGCACAGATATATGTCAAAGTATCTCAAATCATTAACGCTGTACAATGCAACTTCCATATATAGGCCCACATTAACTCGTTCGGTGCCACGTTTTGGACTGAGACAACAGCCTTCCTCATCGCACTGGGCCCGACGCGAGCTGAGGAAAGCTGTTGACCGGGACAATTATGTTCTATGGAACTATAGGCACGCTGGTACTGGAATGGAAGGCGTGTTTTTACAAAGTAGGAGAATTCTTCTGAAGTACTTCGACTTTAGTTGCACTTGGCAGTGAAAGAGTGAAGTAGGACCTACTCAAATAAGTAAGCCTGGGTTCCGCACCAGAGGACTCTTCTGTGTACAAGATCTCCGCGTTGGTACCTCCAAAGTGTTAGTCCTATAGATTGGAGGAACTTAAGAACGCACGTATAACTCATGGAGCGGCACGCACCTTCACGCATCGCCCAGAGATTTTCATTTTTTTCCCTGTGACCCCACGAAGAAGTGTAAAATCCTGTGGATCTGCGTGTCCAGCAGTAAATAACCTTTCGTTGGATCATGATCAATTATCAAAGTTGCGGTTTCCTTCCGTTTCAAGATAATAATCACAATCAAGACTGGGAAGGAGATAAGGATTTTAAAATATCTCCGAGGGCCACAATTGAAACAACTTTCTTTAACAGCTTGAGTAGAAGGGCGGTACAGCTCGCGCTGGCAAAGAAAAAATATTCGCTTGCTTCCACTGGCCGTGCAGAAGAACAAGCCGGATCTAGAATTTGGCCTATGTTGACACTAAACAAAACAAAGTGAAGACCGGAATGACCCAATAGTAGCTGAGAATGAAAACTATTGGGGAAGCGTTGGCTTTTTTTCCCCATAACATCAGCTTTTTTTTTTTTTTTTTTTAGCTTGTTCTTAAATGACAATAAATTGGTAGTTCCCGTTACTTCTATGTGTATATCGTTCCAAAAATGTATTGCAGCGGAAACAAAGGACTCATGTGACGTTTTGTTTTGAAATTAGTTGTCGCACGTTCCGAGTGGTTTCAGCTTGCTTCACTCCGGTGTATGTCGGTACTTGAATACTTACCACCTTATAGGCGGTTTATTTCTCTTTTAATGATAATAGTGATCTACCGTTTATCATATTCTTGTACAGAATGTATCAATGTCACATTAGTACATTATGTGAATTGAGGCTACATCATTTTTGCCTCAATTTGACGGTAGCCCCACTAATTCAAATGTTGACATGGCCGAAGGACTTTCAACGACGTTGGGCCACTTGTAGGGTAATTGAACTGCAAAATATGCTATTGACAAGTTAAATACGATAGGCCTACTTCATCTATTTAATGAACGGTCATATACTCATTGCAACCGTTAATGCATTATCTATAAACACTATGGGTACAAGCGATATAGATGATTTCGATAAATTGGTTGCTAATATACATAAATTCAGTTCTCCAGGAGGGAAGTGTATGCTAATGGGTAACTTCAATACAACCAGTGGTGTTGATGGAGAGCTTGTCACCCATGTTAAAGCTGATCTAGAGCATATACCCCTAACAGAAGAAACGAAACTTGATATACCTCTTCAGAGAAGAAAGGGGGAATTCAAATAGTAGAAGAGTATGTCAAATTATTATTTAATATGTGGAAATGTGGCGGTTTAAAAATTGCTAATGGTCATAAAACAGAGAATAATTCTCTGCTTTATAAAGCCAGTGAAGTTCTAAATGCAATGTTCAGAGCGTTTGGAAAAGTTGATATATGAGTGAAATAAGATTTTTATCTTCAGTATAATAGTCAACTGTCACTTATTTATTTTACTTATATATTGAAGGGGTGTGCGAGCCAGCTATGTTGCTACAGTGAAGAAGATGATGAAACTTTTTCCTTTGGAAACCATGTGTTGCAAGCTGTCAGGATTCTAGTCCCCAAAAACAGGCTTCAAATATCAGAAACAGACGGTAAGATGACAAAAAAGCTTTCAAAGGGCTTTAGTCAATTATTTTTGTGACATTAGTTTTTCATGAAACATTGTAAATACCATTTCATATGAAAATATGGGGATTTTTTGTCATTTTCCACATGTCGGGTATGTATTATAGCGTATTTCCTTTCAATATTATCAGTTATCAAGCATCTTTATAAATACATGTTTTTCTGTTATCCATTCTCCATTACAGGCTCGGCTTTTGAACTGTTGTGGTATTTCATTAAGTACTGTTTTATTGTTCTTTAATTTATTCCCTCCTCATTACAGTGTAAAAAAAAATAGCTGATCAGTTCTGCAATGGTGGGGCGGATGAAGAGATGGAAGAGCTTCTGGGTGACTGGAGGAAGTTCCAAGTAGCGAGTGACATACCTCCTTTTGATGAGAAACAGGTAGATTGGTGGTTGCTTTGCTTGTTCAGAAAGGACTGTGTCAACAAGGCTGAGTATGGACATTTGGCTGTTCTTGTCAAGGTTCTCTTGATTCTCCGCTACAGTCAGGCTCCTGTTGAAAGGATTTTTAGTATGGTGGGGAAAATAGACACCAACTTCCGCGTGGCTCTTGCCAATAATACTGTGTGTTCTCTCCTTAGCTGCACAGTCAATGCAGCAGGTGACTGTCATAATATGAAGGTATCAACTGGCCTTCTCCGTGTTGCAAAGACAGCTACCAACAGTTACAACATGGCATACCTGGAAGCAAGTGTGGTGCGTGAGGTTATGTAACCCTGAAAGTGCTGATTTAAGATTGAGTCAACAGCTTTCCTCGGGACACTTTGCGCGCAATGCGCGCCAAGGTCCCCGAGGAAAGCTGTTGACTAAGACTACTTTTCGCTTCAGACAAGGCTTGCTGGTATTTGAATGAAAGGTATCTTCATGAGGAATTTGACTTTTAACCATTATATGTTTACTGGTACTGAGAAAGCAACTATAGCAGTGATTAGCGCCTTAAAGGTTAATGTACAAAGAGTGCCAAAGACTTGAAATATATGGCTAGTGTTGCCAAAGAGGAGCTTGTGTTTGTTTGGGCATATGTGTAATACACCTTTAACTAATGTTCATCGATATCTACTTATTTTCTTTATGAATCCCAGAATGCCAAGGACCAGAGGTGCCATATGACAACTAAGTCAACATTCTGGGACTGGTTGGATTGCAATGGACTGACATTATTTTTTTGCCATTTCAGATTTACCTTTACATGTTGTGGGACTAGTTTTAACCAAAGAGTGGCAAACACTCAGCATGTATACTTCATGTGCTTATCTCTTTATGTGTTTTAACCTTTATATGTACAACTAGTTTTTGCCATAGAGTGACAATTAAAAGGAATTTGTTTTAGGTTTAGAGCTTAAAGAATAGAGTCATATTGGACGGATACTGTGCAGAGCAACAGGGTATTAACTATCGACATTGTGTCAGGATTTCAATGACTGAAGGTTATTATTATTATTATTATTATTATTATTATTATTATTATTATTATTATTATTATTATTATTATTATTATTATTATTATTATTGTTATTGTTATTATTATTATTATTATTATTATTATTATTATTGTTATTATTATTATTATTGTTATTATTATTATTATTATTATTATTATTATTATTATTATTATTATTATTATTATTATTGCAAGATGTGATATGAATGGTCTCCTGTGATACCTTTTCTTTCAGCTTCACATGTGATCTGAATGGATAGCAACTTTTTTCTTTTATTTTCTCCTGTAGAAATGACTGAAGATGCGAAGGTGCTGAATCAACTCGGCGACTATTATTGACAGATGTAATGTGATTGGCCTCTTGAGAAAATTTTTCTTTAGTTTCGTATATGTTTTGAAAGGGAAGCAACTTTTTTTTTATTCTTTTAATTTAATCTTGTAGAAGTCAGGGTATTTAATTTTAGATGATGTTATATTAATTCATCATGAGATGCTTTGAAGGTCTGAAATATCCTCATTTTGTGATTTGTGCAAATTATTAATGACATAGTTTTTATTATACCTGTACATATTGACTGACTTGTATAGCACTAGACTTCACATATGATTTATAGCTTATTAACATTGTTTCTTCACTTTTGTAGAAATCAGGGTATTCAAGAGTAGTTGCTATTATATTAAATCCTCATGGTATGTTTGGGAGATATCTCAGATAACCTCATTTTGTGATGTCATATGTGTAATGTAAAGCAATGTTTTTGCTATGTCTTTCTATTCTGATTTTACAACAGTCACTGTAATTTGTACTCTGGCAGACAATTTGCCCATGTAATAAAGGTCAGAACCATGAATGAAAATATGCATGGCTCACTTTTGTTAGCTGTCAGAGCAGTTGCGTGGTTAATTTTATTGACTAAAAATGTCTCTTCTGATGCCCGAAGTTTTTCAAAATCCAGGCAATGAAGGTACAAATTTCACATTTTACTGGGGGAGCATGCCCCCAGACCCCCTAGCTATGCTTCGCGCCTTCGGAGCTCGCCCTCCCACTTTTCAGTACCTGCAGGAGGGAGATCACCCACTTTTAACAGAGGCTAGCTTGGAGAATTTTACTGGAAGTATACATTATTCAGTCATAACGACAAAAATTCTACATGCAGAGAGTACATAATGTTTGATCAGCTGTTGTTGTGGTTGTTCAGTCCTACTATATTTGTGAATGATTTGAACTGGATGTCGGATCACGGTAGCATAACATTTGACCTTACAGCTGGGAAATTCGTCAAAGAGAACAAAGAAGAATATGAGGTATTCATATTTAACCATATCAAATGCAGACCTGCTCCGGTCCCATCAGTTGCTAGGCAACAGAACTATACCTCGGCCGTGACAAGGGCACTTGTACCAGTTACATTACCTTACCTCCAGGAATAACGGTTCTCTACCAAACAAATTGCGTTTTTTATATAAATGTTTCACACCTTGTTTATTTTAAAATTTAGAGAATGCCTTTTCTTAAGCTTTTTTATTTGTCAAGTTGTCGCTTTTATCATAGGAGCTCATTTTGGCCCAGCTTGATATGCAAATGTACTTTCCTTCCTGTCAAGTTTCTTGCTGCTGCTTAGGTGGTAGCACAGGATGCTAGCTAAAGTGAATACCTCCTGTTAAAGGGAATGAGAAATGCTGCTGCCACCAGGTGGTGATTGTATATTTATTATATGCATGGAGCAGGCCAGTATACACAATCTCTTGTCTGCTCAAGAAGTGGGTAGCACTTCAGCCAACTGTACCCCGGCTGGGAGGCCCGGCTCGCAGACATGGATGAAAGAAAAGCTAATTATCACATGACCATTGTAGAATGACATCACAGCGAAAGGCCCACTTTTCAGTACTGCCTTTTTCATATTCATAGCAGTCTTAAGCAGCTCTCAACTCGCTTTTGTTGGAATAACATGAGTACGATTGCCTTTGATCATGCAATGGAGATCCGTGGTAGAACAGACATAGACTTGTTTTATATTCAAAACAGAGCATGGATGAGCTGCTTTAAGATTTATATTCTATTCTGAGTAAAACTTGAAAAATTTTCATTGAAATCAAAATAATGTAATAGAAGACACGGTTGCCTAAATTTGCCGATAAAATGTCTTATGAGTTAAAACCCGGGATGAAATGTATGGCAAAGTTAATGTCAAATCATCCGCGCAATTATTGTTTGCGGCAAACTTACCTCACAACAAATTTAGACAACAGCATATCCAGAAGATCGATGGTACCCAGACAGAAACGTTTGTATGCCAGGTCTCTCAGAATTCTATAAGTGAATAAGAACGAGTTAAATCGCATGTGACTGACAATAACCTGAATAATGAGTATTTATTTATTTTTTACAAAGCACTATACAACTGATGATAATATATTTGTATTATGAACACTGATTGATAACTAAACTAAACTGTTAAGTAAGGATAAATTTCTGTATTCAAGTTCCATAAACTTTAAAAAGGCATTTGATACAATATGGCACGATTATATTTTCCTCAAGCGTCTTGCGAGTGAAATCGCAACATTTTAGTCATTATTGTACTTATTTTGCTATTTCCCTCAGATTGTACAAACATCTGATGAAAATTAGCAAAAATTAATGAAAAATAAATTTAAAAAAAACATCGCCATGTTATCAATTCAGATAAGACAAATTTTGCATTCATACATGTAAAGCTTCAGAGAATTTTTGCACACATATTATGCTTATTAATTCAGAAAAAAATAACAGATAAATTATCCCGCAGTTAGTAAGTCGTGTATTTTCTCTACAAAAGCAAGAAGAAAAAATACATTAAGATAATCATTGGGTCTGAATGTACTTAATTTTGATCAAGGAATGTTGATTGATAATATTTTATGCACACATATGCCAGGATGGTTCAATATAACTGTTGAAAGCACACCAAACTACGATGCATGAAATGGGAGTACTAAATGCCTAAGGAACTTTGCCTTGGCTTATTTCCATGGTGGACCACAACCTGAAAATAGCAGAAATGCAAGTATGAAATCGGAAAAATAATACGTTGCTTTGCACAGGTTTGTAGCTGAAATGCTTTAATTATTTATGAATTAAAAGATAAGAAATTTTCAATGAATAAATATATAAATAAATCTAAGCACCAGAGGCGTAATTTTTATAACTCCAGGGACCTGCTATATATATGTATAGATTACAAGTCCCTGATAACACTAAGATACTTAAACTATAGCTATATAAAGCGGTTCCTTTCCAAAATTTCCCATCTCACGCATCAAGAATGATTTCACCTTATTTTTGAAAATGTTCTTACATTCACTCTCTTTTATATACCCCGGCAGGTTCTGGATGGGAATAGGTTTAATCATGGAACAGTAGTACCAGCAATTACTGACCCCAGTCCCCACCTGGTCAAAACGACCAGATTTCCTTGGCAAGTGTGCTTTTACGATGTTATATGGCCTGACGTGCAAGACCACGGTGCTGTCCAATTGCAGCAGCAAATATACATTCCCTGGATCATTTTCTCAATAAACTTCTTTGCATGAGAAACACTTATTTTGGATAAATTCTGTAACATTTTTCAAGAACTGTGATGCAAATTATTTCTACAATGCTCCAGTTGGACAACCTTAGACCAGCTGCAACATGCGACTGACCAGCAAAATCACCCCACGACCCCCCCCCCTAAAAATAATAAACGGTTGTTTAAATCAACCATAACCAAGTTGTCAGCCAAAATTAACAGAAATGTTTGCCAATGCGTGCCGTTATTTAGCATTAAAGTCAACTCAAACACAGCATTTTATTTGAACTTGTCTGGATGGTCAACTTGGGCCGGGGAAAAAGCATAGCTGCTGCAAATAGCCACGATGCGTGCAGTATCGGTATCGAGTATTGCTAAGTTTCAGGTGTTGGTTCTCCGAACTACCAGAGCAAAATGGTCGTCAACGTATTTTTCAAAAGATGACTTACAATCTTAACTTTAACTTGCCAGCTCAGTTGTGTCTGAAGCAGTTATCATCGTTGGTGATAAATCCAAATGCAACCCGAAGGCATGCATGCATACACGTTGAGCGCCATCTTATACATGGTGTAATGCATTGTGGGAAAGGAAAATCACCGTGAATTGTGGCCACATGTTTTCAGCACGGTAGCAAGTGTCCGTTCTCCGAGTTATCAAGGCAAACGGTCGTTAAAGGACTTTTAAAAGATGAGTTACTATCTTAGCTTTAATCTGCCCATTCGGTTGTGTCTGAAGCAGTTATCATCGTTAGTTACAAATCCAAATGCGAAATGGCACGCTCGATCGCCAGTTTGAACATTGCGCAATTAATGCATTGTTTGCGGGACAGTCTCACAAAAGTACACTTGATTTGGATATGAAAGTGAATCGCGGCTACAGCATATATATCATTATTGATGCTATGAAATAATTTCAAAATACATACTTTTGGTTTTATATATATTATAACCCTCTACCCACCCCCATCGGCAAGATCGTCCCAATGCTCATTTACAAACCATTGGCATTGGGTGCGGAAGTCACTATTTTCCCAATGGCAGCCAAGTCGATTGGCTATTTTGAAGAGGTAGTGTCCAAAATATATATGTGATTAGTATTAAGGGAAGGTTAATTTGTCGAATGAATGTAATTTGTAAAATATAATAGGACTTTTCCAGAGTGATCATAACCTGAAAATGTAGATTCAACGACAAACAGTGACCAGTTGTAGGCCCCAGAATTAGGATTTTGTATCAGACAGTGAAGTCGCCTTGAGGCAGTGGAATAAGGTTCAGCAATAGGCTGAGTGCCAAGCGCCCCACTGCGTCAAAGACGAAGCTCAATGGAGAAAGTTGCCCCGATAGCAGATACAGGTCCGAAAGTACTGGAGAGTTTTGATATACGTGGTAACAAATAACAAGGTAATATGCCGATAGGGAGCAGAAATAATGCCATTCCGAAGTTTTTTCTTGACATCCCTCTGACGTTGACCTTTGACCTGCAGGTCATCCATGACTACATGGAAAATATTTCTGACCTACAGATTATTTGTACCAAATTGGAAAGAAATAGGTCCATACGGGGCAGAAATAATGCCACTCCAGCTATCAACTAAAAATCCGCGGGAAGTGTGGAGAGCTAAGGTGTGGGCAACAGGCCCTCCAAATCTGTCGCGCACCGCGATGGCGCTATCATTATATCGTTCTCCAGAGGTACTCTGCAAATAAACAGAATTAGCCTGCGCTTATAAATCCTTTGGTGATCACTGACTTGTCCATTTATTATCTTGTTACCATTGGAGGTAGAATCAGACTATGTTAAGACCTGTCCGTAAAGAGACTGTTTCCTTTTTGTTCGTGCTCAGTAGTTTATACATTTCGTCTTTGGATGACAACTCTTTTGCGAACACTACACTATTCAGAGCTAATCTATTGGTCCATCGAGAAACATCAACAGCGAGATTCTACTGTAATCTAGTTTGTATACTTGTGAACTTATACCGGGTTGGAGTACAGATTTTATCATTGAGATACGCTGCATGGTAACTATCACATTTTGTCATTATATAAATGAACAGGGATAGGATAGACAATCACATTGAGTATTTTAAACTCCAAGTCTGACTGCTTTGTTGTCACCAATTTTCAGCAATTTAAGTCTTTATCGCATCTGGTGGATTAGCATTGCTGATAACACGACCACAAATATCCTTACCAGTTCCGATTTTCCTGCAAAAGAAAACAAATCAAAACAAACAAACAAACAAACAAGAAAGCATATGAGACTATATATGCGCAACCGCATATATCATGATCTCAGAGAACTATTACCTATTATATACAGACGCAGCGAGCATGTGAACCCGTTGTTTTACCGGCTTACTTAGATCGTCTGCTGACAAAACGCCGATTCATTTACCAATGGTATACAGCATCAGAAAAAAAAAACAATTCACCGATGCCAAGCTGGGACCACAAACATTGAAAATATTTGGTTGATTTTAAAGAAAACGAATGAAAAAACACTGACAGAGTCTCATTGAATTGTGGAAGAAAAGTACAACAGAGACTTTGCTCGTATTTTTTTTCAACACCAAAACAAATGACGGACTTCAAAGGTTTTTGGGGACAGCTTATGTTTGATGGACACTCTAACTTGATTTCTGTATATACGACATGGATAACAATTTGTTTGAAAGCAGTTGAACAGACGGGGAGATCATAATTGAAGGCACACAGCAAACAACTTTTTTTAAAGTGTCCGGAATGTTGTCGCACCAAGTGTACATACAAGCCTTACGGTCGAAATGGGAAAGGAACACCTGGTCGAACTTATGTTAAATGGTAATTCAGATCTAACGGTTCAAATGAATCACGATATATTTTGTAGCTTTCAAAGGCTTATCATGGGAACCAGAAGGTTCCACTTCTAATCCTAGTGTGTCATAAAATGTCTACTTTTTATCAACAATAAGTTGGGTCTATAGCTCGAATGATTTGTTCACATTATTATATTGTATATAAGTATCCAAGTCCTTTCCTACGATTTTTCTTTTTCTCCCCCTTTTCTGTACTTGTCCTTTGTGTCTTGTATATAGACTATGTATCGTTTGTGTGCCTGGAGAGCCTCCAGATATTAGCAAATTTCTGCACTTCAGACCAATAATTCCTAGTTTTGTTATTTACGATAGATTCTGCCAACCTCTTTTTTTTATTTCTTTTGACCATGTGCTGGGCATTCTGGTACTTTGACTGTTATTGTTTCTAATATCGGCAAGATGACCTGGTTTAAACATATTTTATTGGCAAAAACCATTGGCCATCATTCACAATGCTATGAAGGCCTCTTGTACATGAAGATGACCTGACCTGTGCGAGTTGTTACATTTCCATATGGAGTGCCCAAAAATGCCATCTTTTTGATAACCTTCAACATAATCCACTCAGGTATCACTCTCTTTGATTTGTCAGATCATAGAGAGTTAAAGCATGCATCACTTGCAAGGCCAAGTGGTACTTAAATTTGTAATTTATTATTTATTTATTTCGTGTGCAAAAATTAAGCAAAGTGTCTAAGTTCACACATTCGGCTAGGAACTGCTGGTTTGTAAAATTAAAAAAATAAAAGGCTATGAATTACCGAGACAAGTTGTTACCAAAAAAGCTCCTTCAAACATTAGCTATACAAAAATATAATGTATTAGTGAATATTAAAACAGCAGGATATTTAGTCAGATTTTTTATAATGGTAGGGATACTGATAATTTTGAATCGCATGATAGACATAAATATATAATACCATTTGATTGTAATACTGTGAATAGTTGTAACATTTTCGACGCCTGACGAAAGGGATAATTTGGATGCTGGTTACCCGTTGTGACGGCCGCCATGTTGAAACAAATGAAATGGGTATTCCTGCGAGATCCACATGACTGTTGGACAGGCTGGTGCCGATTTGAAGACTTTGAACACCCTAGAGCGTGAAAATCGCGTCCGGCTTTAAGACATACACGGCTCAGAACGTCGGGCGTGGAGGCATGGGATCCTTGTAGAATAATCTTTAAGGATGGAATCTTTTAAGAAACTGTCTTTAAGGAAGGCAGTTCTGCACGCCTTTTTCACTCTTCATCTTATAATTCATGACATTCTGTGCTTTGATGGACGCGATCTTCAGTCAGGATTTTAATCAAAAGAATCAAAACACACACGCTCATGCATACATAATTACTCCAAAAGGTCACAACGTCAATTAAATAACCCCTTCACACCATTTTATCAATGTCTGGGTATGTTCTCAACATACAGAGGAAGGATTTTGTTTGTCTTGCCGGTCTATGACTGTGCTAGTTATGTGACGGCGTAGGGCTTCAATTTAAGTAGAATAGCAAATTATAGGATATAGTTTGATTGTTTCTTTTGTCAGTGCAATGCACTAAGAGTTTTTTGTGGCACAGGGTTTAGAAGAGGTTCGGTGTTATAGGAAGAGGGACGTCTAGCATGGGTTTTAGGTTTAAAAGGTGGCTGTCTGGGAGGCAAGAAACGTGCTAAAGTGTACAGGACTACCGGGCAGGGTACAACTAGAAAAGAAGATTTGCTTCAAAGCAAATCTGTCTGTGTGTCTTCAAAATTTCTAAATATTAAATGCTATAACTTTTGTCCTTTGGTACTTCACATTCCGTCAAGCTTATGGCTGGATAAAAATTTAAAAGTCCAAATGAGCTCGACCTTTACAGGTCACATGTAATTGCAAAAATGTACAGTGTTGCAATACCCACAATTTAAGCCAGATATGAACCAAATCAGATGGAAATTGACCAAGTTATGGCAAGCTGAAACTTTCATAGGGCCAAATGATCTTGACCTTTGCCTTTTAAAGGTTACATGTTCTCATGAAAATGTGCAGTGTTGCAATACCTACATTTTGAGTCCAACATGATTAGAATTGGATGGAAATTGGCCGAGTTATGGCTGGATGAAACTTTCAAAGGTCCAAATGAGGTTTACCTTTGACATTTAGAGGTCACATGTAAATTTAAAACATGTGCAGTGTTATAGTATCTACAATGTGAGTCCATCATGATCAAAATTGGATGAAAATGGACCAAGTTATTGCTAGAAGAAAGCCACTATCGAAAGTGGCCTTTGACCTTTTAGTGACCCTTGACCTTGAGATGACCTCTACCTGAAGTGAACCTTGGCCTTTAAAATGACATTTTGACCTAAAATTGACCTTTGAATTTGACATGACCTTGACATTTGAGATGAACTTCAATACACACGGAACCATATTTACTATAGTATAGAAGATATTGAAGATTTAAAACTTTAATTAGCCCTCATTTGCATAATTTTGAAAAGCATGACCTCTCATTATAAAAAGGCAACACTTCATCTATAGAAGTATAATTATGCTAAGTTTGGAATTTATACGTGTAAGATAAGATAAGATAAGATAAGACAACTTTATTTATCCAGTGTAATACATGATTAGCTTACAGCTAGTTTCCATCATGGCCCTGCAATTAAAAAATGTACAATATACAAACATGCATAACATACAATATATACATAATGGTAACATACATGAACATAGTTAAAATGTACACAATGAATCTTGTACAGGACTAAAAGGGAGCATTTTGGTAGAAAATTAGGTGACTATAGATCAGTTTACATGGTCCCAATATCTGGTTTTGAAGAGAGCCAGTGAAGGCGCTAGCCGTACACTTTCGGGAAGACAATTCCACAAATGTGGGCCTGAGGGTGAGAAACTGTTGCGGTAAGCGGCGATTTTTTGTTTTGGTATATAAAGGTGGCATTTTGATGTGGAACGGGTAGGTCGGCTGGTGACTTCACTGGTATATACTTACTTATCACGAAGGTAGCCTGGAGCTAAGTGATTCAGTGCTTTGAAAACTAGGACACATTTATGGAACTCTATGTTTGTGGCGAGGGAATTCCAACGAAGTTGCTTGAAAAGTGGTTCAAATGGTGCATAATAGGGTGCGCCAGTTAGAATGCGACTTGCCCGTTTTTGCATCCTGAAGATCGTTTCAAACGCGCCTTTATTGCAATTTCCCCAGACAATGTCGCAGTAGTCAAAATGTGGTTTAACTATGGCATTGAACAACATGGTAACATATTTTATTGGGATGAAAGACTTCAGATATTTCAACAGACCAAGCTTTCGGGCTATCTTTTTATATAACTGGTTTACATGAGAATGGAAGATTAGAGTTGAATCAAGGGTGATTCCCAGTAGCTTGGTCTCTCTTACTTGGGCAATGGCCTGTTCATTTATCTCTATTCTAAAATCAGTTATGTCTATTTTGGATAAGCGTTGAGCGGTGCCAAATATTATACAGCAACATTTTGGAATATTCAGAGTCAGTTTGGTTTTACAGAGCCAATAGTTTAATAGTTTTCAAATGAAATGTCGGACAAATTTGTCTGTAAAGAAAGAAAGAAAGAAAGAAAGAAAGAAAGAAGAAAGAAAATAAGAAAGAAAGAAAGAAATAAAGAATTCCTAAAAAAACAATATCTGTGTTGACACACAGACATAATGAGGAAAGGGAATGGTTGTAGTCCTTATAAAGGCTCCAATGGAGGTTCCCATGGGGCATGTCTGAGCCTTGGAGGCGGAGATAAAGTGTGTGAGGGGAAAAGCTTTTTCTTTTTCATTTTTTTAGTTTAGTACAAACTGCAAGCGATGAGTGTCGGAGAACATGACTTGGACCAGAGGCCCACTGAAGCTGTAGGAGAGCGTATGCTGGATCCTATGCCTCCGCTCTGGTCCCGGAAAACATGGCAGCACAAGCTGTTGAGAATTGCCTCCTCCTCATTTCTTTTTTTTTTTTCTTCTTCTTTTTCTTCTCCTAGGCCACCTGTCTCACACAGGACAGCGGCAGATATTATTGTTATTATTATTATTATTATTATTATTATTATTATTATTAGTAGTAGTAGTAGTAGTAGTAGTAGTAGAAGAAGAAGTAGTAGTAGTAGTAGTAGTAGTAGTAGTAGTAGTAGTAGTAGTAGTAGTAGTAGTAGTAGTAGTAGTAGTAGTAGTAGTAGTAGTAGTAGTAGTAGTAGTAGTAGTAGTAGTACAGTGGGTGAGGCTGACACCTTGGTGTCAGTTCAGATTCAAGACGGTCATTCCGTGCTTGAGATTTTCGATAATCAGGCCTGCTTGGTGTCCCCACTCTGAGAAGGTACATGAATATATATGGAGTCTTTTCCCGGGGTAAGTTTAAATTAGAATTTTGCTATTGCATCCGTATACTGGTGTTTATACATGTTCATAGAAGTTCTTTTAGCATTGCCATTATAAGCAACAACTTCATTTATGTATTTTATGATATTTCACGTTCAAACATTCTTTAAATTCAAGTAGGTCTATATCTTGTAGTTCATGGTTCATTTCTTGCCAGGTTGATTGGTTTAAACATATTTTATTGCACAGAGAGAGAGAGAGAGAGAGAGAGAGAGAGAGAGAGAGAGAGAGAGAGAGAGAGAGAGAGAGAGAGAGAGAGAGGGGGGAGAGAGAGAGAGAGAGAGAGAGAGAGAGAGAGAGAGAGAGAGAGAGAGAGAGAGAGAGAGAGAGAGAGAACCCGCCTGGGATCCGTCTCGGAAAGTAAAACAATGTAAAGACAATATTATAACTAGCAAATCTGTCCAGCAGCTTTCAAACTGAGAACAGTTTGAAATGCTACACTTTGCCATTGTTCAACATTATCAGAATTGTGTGTATTAAGTTAATTTGCGTAAATTAGAATGCTACAACTTTGGGTTTTTGGTTCATTGGATGTGGCCATGTCACAAACTCATCAGTGAAGTTAGAATGACACCACTATCTATAATAGTTTTGAAGCCATTGAAAATTTCAATTTTGTGTATTTGCATAAATTGGAAGCCTAAAACTTTTGTCCATAGTTCATTGGATGCAGCTATGTCACAAACCCATAAATTGAAGTTGGACTGGAACCTCTGTGTATAAAAGTTTTGAAGCAATTCAAGATTTAAATTTTGCATATTCATCGTATTTGCAAAAATTAAAATCCTGCAACTTTGGTTCATGGTTCGTTAGATACCGCTTTGCGACAAACCTATACATTGAAATTAGAATGGCATCTTTATCTATCATAGTTTTGGAGATATTCAACTTTTAAAATTTTTCAATGCCCCAATTAGCATAATTTGAAATTTTACAACTTTCGTTTATTATTATGTTGGCATGTGTCACAAACATTTAGATACACATTGATATTTTGGGTCTATCTGCAATAGTTTGGAAGATATGAAGTATTTAAAATTTTGATTGCCCCTAATTTGCATAATTTTAAACATCATGACTATTCCAATCCAGGTACACATTTTCACCGATTGGTCAGTCATCATCACAAGTCTGGTGGTTTTTGAAATAATAGAGTCTGAGAAAAACTTCGGAGAAATTTGGTCGTAAAAAAGAAGGAAAGAAATAACTAGAAAAGAACATTTGCTTCACAGCTAATCTGTCTGATTGACTTCAAAATGAGAACAGTTTAAAATGCTACACTTCACCATTGTTTAACATAATCTAAATTTCGTGTATTAGCCTAATTTCTATAAAGTAAAATGCTATATCTTTGGTTCTTGGTTCAATGGATGTGGCCATGTCGCAAACTTATAAAAAGGAGTTCGAATGCAACTACTATCTGTAATAGTTTTGAACTTATTCAACATTTGAATTTTGTGTATTTGCCTAATTTGGATAAATTGAAGCCTACAACAAGCTATTCAAGATTTACATTTTGCATGTTCACCTAATTTTCATAAATTAAAATCTTACAACTGTAGTTTGTGGTTCATTGGATGCGGCTTTGCCACAAACCTATAAATTGAAGTTAAAATGGTATGTCAAAGTATAATAGTTTTGGAGATATACAACTTTGAAATTTTTCAAAGTCCGTTATTAGCATAATATGAAATTCTACAACTTATACTGTCCATTATATTGACAGGTGTCACAAACCTATATATGCTTATTACAATATTGAGAATCTGCAATAGTTTGGAAGATATGGAGCTTTTAAAGTTTTAATTGCACCTAATTTGCATCCTTTTAAACATCATGACTATTCCAAATGTGATGCACTGTTTCAATGTTTAGGTCAGTCACCATAGCAATTTTGGTGGTTTTTGAAAAAATAGTGCTTGAGAAAATCTCCAGACCAACTTGGTTGAGAAGAAATAAGAAAAGAAAGAAGAAGAAAGAAAGAAAGAAATTCATAAATCCAGTGTTTACTTATACAGTGAAATCTCTCTACAATGGGGACCCTTGGGACCAGAGAAAAATCACCCCTGGGACTACAGAAAAGTGCCCACTACTAAGAGGGTAAGCCCTTCTGGGCAGATTGGATGAATATGTGTGCATGTACATGTACATTTTTCATACATGCACGTACACATGTACAGTTAATACATATTATAATTCAAGGGGAGGTGTATACATGCAATTCAAAACTGTCTTTCTTCCTTTATAACTTAACAAATTTTAAGAGAAGCTATCAAGTACCTACATGTACATGTACCTGTGAACTGAGACAAACACTATACTCTTTCAGTATTCTTTGTCTTGGCTATGAATAACAGGCTTCATTCCACTAGTTGCAAGACAACAAAGACATGAAAGTGTCCACTGAGATGACACGAATCCACACACTGTTTCAAAATTCACAAGGTTGTGAAAACAATCATTGAGGGCTGGAAGACCATACTTTGATGGGTCTGGCCAAGTGGTTTATATTTAACAGAGGGTACACTCAGTCTTGCTTTGCCTAGACGTCAAGAATTTGTGTTCCCTTGGGACTGATAATCTCAGCAGACTGACATAGCGTCAGACAAAAACAGACCAGCTAATATACCAGTCTCAGTTATGGTGCACTGACAGCTCTGTGCAGCACTAGTGGGAAATAGTGCCTGCCTGGTACATATGGCAGCATGGAGCAGATCTGTTCTTGCATGAACAGAAAGAGATTTTCTGTATTTTATTGAGACCCTCATTACACAGTTGTTGGGAGTCCCCCCTCCCCCGCATATTTTACAAGACCCAAAACTTGCAGACCATACACCCAGCATGCATGGATAGAAGGTTGCCTATGACATAACTTCACGCTAATTAATTATGAATGCAAAATTGTTGCCGAGCACCATGGAGGTCAAGCAATAGGTCAACAAGCAGTTAGAAGGCCTGCAGGTGTGGATTGTTGAGAAATTTGGTGAATTTAGCATACATTAAAATTTCCCAACTTTTTTTGCATGCTATTGGATTTGCCAGTTGTCTCAAACCTATATGTGTAAGTTAGAACTTTGTGTCAATCTATATTATTTTTTGAAAATATAGAGCTTTTGACATTTTAATTGCCCTTCCTTTGCATAATTTTAATCATCATAACTATACCAAACCAGGTGCAAAATTTCATTGGTAGGCCAGTCACCACGGCAAGTTTGGTGGTTTTGGGATTAATAGTGTCTGAGAAAAAATCCAGACACATTTGGCTGCCATGGAAAGAAAGAAAGACATAAAGAACGCGAGTAAAAACAATATGTCTGGGTTGGCGCCGGGACATAAAGAAAGAAAAAAAAATTCTTGGAAAAGGAAAATGGCAGGGTGCTCACCCAGACATAAAAGTACTGGAGAAATGATTCGGAAAAGTAAAGTTTTCCAAGTGTGCCTAATTGGCGTAAATTAAATTTTACAACTTTTTTACAGCAAATCTGTCTGGGTGCCTTCAAAATGAGAACAATTTGGAAGCTATTCAGCATTTTAATTGTTTATATTCACCTAATGTGCATAACTTAAAATGCTACAACTTTGGTCCATGGATCATTGGATGCAGCTTTGTCACAAACCTATGAATTGAAATTGGAATGCCACCTGTATTTACAGTAGTTTTGGAGATATTTAGGAATTAAATTTTGTGTATTCACCTAATTTGCATAAATTGAAACATTAGAACTTCGGGTCATGGTTCATTGGATTCGGCTATGTTACAAAGCAAAATTGAAATTGGAATGGCACCTCTATCAATAATAGTTTTGGATATGAAAAACTTCAAAATTGTTCAAGTGCTCCTAATTACCGTAATTCAAAATTCTACAACTTTTGTTTACTGTCACACGTATACAATTATGTTTTCATGCCATTAGATTTGCACACAGCACAAACCCACATAATGATATGCATACAAGGAGTTTAAATATTTCCAAATTCAAAAATCTTGAACATCGTCTAATCTATAATACAAAGAGGTGTCATGCCAGCTGGTACTTGAGGAGTTAGGAATGTGGTATACATGCATATGAAGCAGATATACAAAACATGTAGCATCTAAAATGTGCTAATCAAAGACATTTCACATTTTAAAACTTGAATTACTTCAATAGTAATTACTCAGATACACAATTCCAGTGTTTATTCATACAATGAAACCTTATGACGGTGGGCGCTCTTGGGACTAGAGAAAATTTGCCCACTCCAGAGAGGGTAGGCCTTCTGAGCAGCATGCATGAGTATATGTGCATGTACATGTACATTTTTCATACATGCATATATACATGTACAATGCGTGCACATATTATAATTCAGTGGGATATGTATATGAGCAATGCAGAACTGTCTTTTTTCCTTTATTACATGAACAAATTTTAACAGACGCTGTCACAAAACTACAGGTACATGTACCTGTGAACTGAGACAAACACTTTACTGTCTCAGTATTCCTTGTCTTGGCTCTGAAGAACAGGCTTTACAATAATAATAGGCTTTATCTCATTGGTTACAAGAAAAGAAGGACGTGAAAGTGGCCATGACGATGACACAAATCCACACACTATTTCAAAATTCACAGTTTTGAAAACAGGCATTAAGGACTGGCAGACCAATACTTTGATGGTTTTAGCCTACTCAGCACTGTATGTACTCTATTAATAGTTGGTACACACACAACCTATTCAAAAGTCCCTTTCATATTTGGCAACCTCTGGAACCAGAATGAGGCTGGGGTGTAAATCAAATTAAGTCCCCATTCACTTACATGTTAAATCTCCTTACTCTTCTAGCTCATATCTATCATTTAACTCATTCCATACTATGGTCACAGGCCTTGCTCAGTGGTTCTGGCACTGCCTGGCAAGTCATGCTGCAGCTGCTGCGAGGGCAGCTGCACCATGACTTGCCAGGCAGTGCCAGAACCACTGACTTAAGACTATAGGCATGTTGGTACTGGAACGAAAGCTCTTTTCATGAAGAATTTAAATGTTCAATTGTCGTTTTAACTCTAGGTAAATATACGGAAAAATCAGGGACTGGTATGGAATGAGTTAAAATACTCTTGAATGCACCCATTGTGTTATCCTGTCAGGACAACTCTAGGACTACAAACGTCAGGGAAAAAACAGGTTTTCAGTGTTTGATCCATTGTTGAAAACGTTACTGTGATGTAGTCTGCTAATATGAAATAAGTTTTCATGGCAACATGTTTTCTATCATCTTATTACAAAATAGAACCTGTTGAATTCATATTGCAGAACCTGTCATTCATTCGGGTCTACAATTTGTACCACATGGGACAGATATATATATATATATATATATATATATATATATATATATATATATATATATATATATATATATATATATGTGTGTGTGTGTGTGTGCGTGTGCGTGTGTGTGTGTGTGTGTGTGTGTGTGTGTGTGTATGTGTGTGTGTGTGTGTATAGATAAAAAGCACGGTCCAATAGTCATATTTCATCGTATTTTTTTCTTCTTTTTTGTAGTCTTGATTGGAAAATTCGGTCTGCAGTGATCGTTTGCTCCATTAAAAAGTCATTTGAGCTTTAGAATAAATACACCTGTGACAGCTAATTATATATCCTTAAAAACGCATATTTTATTAAAATGTTACTGCCGGAAATTCGTAGAATGTGTAAAGAGTAAACTCAGTTGTTCTGGCTTTGGATCCAACTGTGCAGGGTATCAAAATTGCAGTCAGATGTTAGGAAAAGTCAAAACACTGAAGATTATTCCTAGAATAACACAATGGTTATATTCAATGTATAAAGAGTAAACTCAGTTGTTCTGGCTTTGGATCCAACTGTGCAGGGTATCAAAATTGCAGTCAGATGTTAGGAAAAGTCAAAACACTGAAGATTATTCCTAGAATAACAAAATGGTTATATTCAATGTATAAAGAGTAAACTCAGTTGTTCTGGCTTTGGATCCAACTGTGCAGGGTCTCAAAATTGCAGTCAGATGTTAGGAAAAGTCAAAACACTGAAGATTATTCCTAGAATAACACAATGGTTATATTCAAAAGTTTTTAAATAATAGATACGTGCTAGCAAAGTAAGCAAATTTAACATGTAAGTGAATGGGGAATTGAATTAGTGTCCACCTGAGTCTCATTCTGGTTTCTGTCACCAGAGGTCAGTAGTGTTCCAAATATGGCAGGGACTTTTGAATACGGTATATAACAGGCTTATTCTACCCAGAAGTGCAGTCCCTTTGCTTCATCTTCATTCGGCGACTGATGGGGGGGGGGGGGTAGCCCCTTCCTGATGCTTTCATTTTAAAGTTGAAAATAATAGTAATATGTTTGGTTGAATGTTACTACTCTGAAAGTTTTTATGGACAGGTGTCGTTGGAAGATATATCAAGGGGGACCACAGGATTGCATACTGTATGGTAAACAAAATACAAGAAACAGGACCATCGTATTTTCAACATAGAATCTATCTTAGCTATCCGCGCTACTAATTTGGATTAGATAATTAAATTATCTAATCCGAATTAGTAGCGCGGATAGCTAAGATAAATTTTGCCATCGCAATGCTAGATCAAATAGGGCGGGAACCTCGTATCGTTCCTTGGTTCTCTTGTTTGAAATTGTAGCCTTTAAAAGTGATAATTTCCTGTTAAAGTGTTAATTTCCTGTTCCATGCAAGACTTTGATTACAGGTTTTATCCCTGCGAAAGCATGAATACACATTAAGATTGAGACATAGTTCTCTGAGCAACACTATCACCTTTCCATTCGTACCAAGGTTGTAAATGCATATTCTGTCTATACGTATTGAAAAGCGACACTTGTCAAGAAATACAGGATGCAGAGAAAAATGCCGTGGGAGGTCAGGAGTGTATCCATTGACCCCGATAAAAGTGTTATTAACAATATATCCTGCATGGAAAAAACAAATGATTTCAACAAAGCTACATTAAAAATGATGGAAAAAATCAATCTGCATGTATGTACTATATCAATAGATTAAATCCATTGATTATGAAAAATTGATAGGAGTCATGTAAAATTTCTGTAAAGAAAATTCAGTCCTCCTTAGAACGACAACCGTTTGCCCTCGGGCTTTCGCAGGACCAAATATGGTCACATACAGCAGATGGTTCTCTGGGAGCTAAAGGTTCAAGTGGCGCCAATTTGTTTTTGTGTTTTGTAATTGGTCACTGAAAATAAATTGACTGTCTATCCTGCGACTACTAAATTACGCTTTTCAATGTTGAAGGGTAAACCTATCAAAATGTGATATACAGTCCTTTCTTCGTTAATGCTCGCACTATGTGGCCAATGTCTTCAACCGCAAGAAGCCTTTGAAATAACGTTTTGGCACGGCACATTTGAACCAAACTGTACAGCCCGTGCTTAACAGCAAATAGGACACGGGCGGATTGGCTGCAATATTTACACAATATAGGAGCACACTGAACACCTTTTCTTCAAATGATGGGAAACCGTGGCTCAGTTGCTTTTTTTCTGGTAAGCAGAATGAGAACTGCTGCTCATTTTTACGCAGAGCTTCCACAGGTGTGTTGACAGCGCGAACTAAACTATTTACTGAACTGATGATGGTCAGTGGGTAGCGCCGTTTCCACAAATTCATTGGTGGAACTGCCACGCAAGATTTATTATCCTCAGAAAGAGAACACTTGAAGCATCTCTCGCAGTTTTCTTTTTTTCTTTTTTTTACATGGGTTCCGGGTCCAAGATGGTCGTGACTATTGGTTGAGTTGCCACGCTCATCTTGTTGCTCACGTGACCAAGTTGAACGAGGTAGCATTCATAAACATTGCGGAGGACGTATTCAGTATGTCCCCAGCTTGCTGACATTTGATAGTTTAGTAATATTTCACGTAGTAATGCTAGAATTTCAATCATATTCTCGCCCACAGATTGACAAGTTTTGTACCAAACCGAAGCTTGTTTTCAAAACACAGAAAAACACACTGATGATCTAGATCGGCACCCAAGAACCAGTAAAGTAACTTTGAGGAAAATTGGACAAAAGTGTCTGGTATTGCTTTCTTGCAGAAAGTATTTTTCATATGTCGGTTCGTGAAGAAGACCATTTTTTTGTGTTTGAAAATGATGGATTCCAAAGATACAGAGCCCGATTAGTGTCTATTTCTTAGACTTAGATCTCCTGGCCGTGAAGTAGGTCAGCAGAATGTTTGAATGTATCACTGTACCTTCTATTCTGCACACAAAAAGCATTTTGTTTGTCGCGTTTCCTGGTGTTGTTTGTTTGTTTTCAGTTTACCACAAACTGGCCCAGGCGCTCATGTCCTTGGCACTCGTTAAACTTTTTGTATCTGTCTTCTGTGGACGTGTGTACCTGTCTATGTCTATGGACGCTGGGAAATTGCACAATAGAATGCTGACTGCCTTCGTGTGGTGTATGACCTTTCACAGACAGTAAGTCTTCAATTGAAGTCAACTCTTCTCTTCAAAAAGTATGTATAAATCTAATATATATATATATATATATATATATATATATATATATATATATATATATATATATACATATATATATATATATATATATATACATATATATATATATACAGAGAGAGAGAGAGAGAGAGAGAGAGAGAGAGAGAGAGATCCTTATCCTCATATTCTTACGTGTTGTTGGCAGTGTCCGTGTGATGCAATACCGTCAATATTCAAGAAAACAAATGGCTCGCATTGATTAATTCATGAAAGAATGCAACGGGTACTCATATGAACAACCCCAGGAATGCAGTGGCCGTATGACCACTAATCAAATTGCAAATTGATGGCAGACGGGCATTCGTTTTTCGAGGTTCAATCCCACAAGGATAGTTTTAATATTTAAAACTGGACATTTTTTGAAAATTATGTCACTTTTTTCACCTCACTTATTCGTGTTAGAATAATTGTTTGGAATGAATGGTGACATTTGCGGCAATATGGTCTTCATGAATAATGTCACTGTGCTGTGCATTTTTTCTATGAAGCACGAAACGACATCATGGAATATGTGTTCAATTGTGATCAATTTATCACGATCAAACAGTCGATATTTTTGTTTTTTTTTATCTCCGTAATGGTCCAAAAATGGATTTTATAAGTTTGATGACCTTGAAGTCTCTTTCTGCGTGTGGCTCTGGGATACGACTCTGTAGCATGAGGGTCACGATGCTACAGCAGACAATATTGATGCAGATTCTGAACATCTCATCCCTCATCTCATGAATGATGCATGCACTAAAGTAATTTTTTCTTTCAGTTGCTTTTACGTTGGTTTCAGCGGCATGTCTTTGGGGGCATTAACACAACGTGAATTGTCTGTTATGTAGTCTTCAAACAGGCGCTTAAGCTGGGGATTTTACCTTACTATTCCGGTCATCATCGTTTCTTTTTTGGCTGGCGCATGCTCTTGGTGGATGACAAAGAATGCGGTTCCTATGGGAAAGTGAATCCTCAAAATACGTAGATCTGCTGGAATGTTGGCACCGGGAAAGCCAACACCGACAACGTCATCAACACATTTCACTTTTGAGCACGGGGCAGGGGGCATGCCTCCACTCAGACATCCTTCACAGATAGTTATCGTGTTCCTGATCCATTTCCTGTGAGCATCCAAGGAGATTATCTTGACAGTTAAGGCCAAGATATCAGCACACTACCCTCTGGTATATGTGACAAGGATCTTTAACTATATGGTAGTACGTAATTCAGATTTAGTAAATATTTTGCTGGGCATGGCAGGATGATACTTTGAAAATCATGCAGCAAATCTATTTTACAATTCCTGGTGTTGCGATACTGTTCAAAATTAACATAGAAACAAAGAACAGCTGAACTCAAGATACAACATACAAGTCTGAAACCAGATTCTCTCACACGGTCAGTTTGAGGTAAGTTGCATCTGCTGAACGATAAAAGTAAACACGTAATGAAAATTCATTTTAATATGCTGAAATATGGATGCTTACACTTTTGGCTCTTGATGTCTACATTTACGCAAAACGATGATGTCGGTGGTATGAAGCACATTTATTAATCAAACCGTTCTCAACGTGTAATCAATCATGCTCAAAAGCCTGCCTATTGAAGCTGAAGTACCCCAAGGATCCATTCTGCGTCTCTTCACTTCTTGGTCTGCGCATATGATCTTGTGGATGGCCTCACATTTGATGCCCAACGTTTTGCCGCCGACACCAGCCCACTGAAAATTATTCAAAACCCACTAGAATCATCTCATCACCTTAATCACAATTTTCCTTTCATTCAAATATGCAGTAAACGTGGCGGGTTATATTTAATGACCTGAAATCCTTGTTGGTTGTATTTTCTGACAAACTGTCTTTCTGATCATTCCCCGTGTACCTTGGCTAATCAGCAATATCCCAGGTTAAAAACCACACCCGCCTTGGTATTACCAAGGAAGGTAGACGGATTGGTATTACTTTAGTGATAACCTGTCCTGCCATGCACACATCAACTGCATTACGGACAGAGCTCGCCAGAGAATTGCATCCCTTCGCAGATTCAAATATACGCTTTCCCACAAAGCAATGGGCAGACTTTACTTATATATGCTTCCACCAATTCTGGAATGTGGTTGTGCCCTCTTTGATAATTACGCTAAAGGCTTATCTGACTTACTAGAATCTGCACAATTTAAAGCAGCAAAACTTTTGCATTGGTCCTTTCAGGCACACGCCACAAATTGGCCATTCACATGAACTTGGTTGAGCAACTCTCGCTAACAGATGTAATAACGTCAACTAATTCTCTTCTAAAAGATGTACCACAGTCAAACCCGTAGCTATCTGTCCAGCTGACCCCTCCCCCCAGCACGCACACAGTTATTTGTTTAGTCGAACTTCGTGCCATTACTGCTCAGTAAACCCCATCAATTGCAAAGTTCAATATTTTGACAACTCTTTCATCCTCGATACTATAAAACTATGAAACCATCTACCATCTGATTTCAGAAGTCTATTCCGCCATTTTCAAATCTAAATTGAAAGCTACTTTGCCAGCAGTGGACAATATCCCTGATTGCTATTTCCTTGGGCATCTTTTCTTCAACATTTGTCAAACCCAGGTTCTCATGTCAACACTTTCGTTTTAACGAAGTTAACATCGTTTCACACTCTGGATGTGCTTGTTACTATCCAACTGAATATCTTCTACATTTTACTTTCTCTTGTCCTATTTTTTCTTTAGAAAAAAAAGCGAAGCTCTTTGGTAATACTATTTCCACTTCAGCCCCTGGATCTTCCCTTAATCTAATCTTAGATCTTGTTAATGAAAGGTTATTCAATGCTCTCATCTTTGGCAGCAACGAATTAAGCCTACCAGGTGTAATGGAGTATACAAATATACATATTTCAAATTGTTGAAAAATATATATATTGCCGAAACTGGACGAGTTATATTTTACTTTACCAAACCCAACAGTCAGTACATTTGAGGGGAGGGGGGCCAATGGGACTCTTACTGTTTATTTTGTACAAATGGTATTCTACCTTTCTGCCTTATTGTATGCGTTCATTATCTGTTTTTTACTAACCTAAAATTGTCTCTCAAGTTGCAATAATTCACAGAGATTATTGTTTACAAAAATTTGTCTGAAACGATTCATATACATTGTTCATGTAAGTCGCTTTTATTCATCTATTGAGTTAGAACTATAGGAAATCATTTGCCAAAATGTTCAACAAATGGTAGTCATGTTTTGAGCGTAACTCACTATGATTTTGTTTTATTATAAAATATTATCCGCTCTAATTTGTTACTGTACATTAAATGTGTATGATATGTATTGTATCAGTTTTCATAATGTCCTGTGCGCTTTTGTATATGCAGTGTATGTCTTCAGAACCCGTCTATTGTTGTCATCTTATTGTACTAATGGGTTACCTAGTGCAATAAATATTTTTAAATCAATATTTAGCATGAAAATCAATATTTAGCATGAAAATCCAGTTTTCGATTCTATAAAAATTGGATGCACAGTCATGGAATGTGCGACTGGATGTATCTGCTCAAAAAACGTACATTGATATTACGAGGATTTATTCATCGAATCTCTCCCTATACTGCAAGGACACAAATGTTTCTGGTCCGCCCAAAGGGAATCAGATAGCTGGATGGAAGGACGGACGGACAAACCTGCACATATCTGTTCTTGTACTGAAATTACATTTAATTTAAAACAATAAACACCACGGCGGCATACACACTGTACCAGCAAGTGAGGCTGGAGGTCTTGCCAGCAAGTCTCGCCTTATCTTTCATGCTTCACTCAGGAATAATTTGCTTGCGCTGTCAGATATGTCTTTAATCATGTCTGGGTGCATACTCAGATATTGTCTTACCAAACTTTTTTTTTTCTTTCTGAATTTTGTCCAAAGTTGTTCAAGGAGACTGTTACATCTAAAAATCCGAAGGTTGACACAGCCTTAGCTTTATCATTGAAATTAATCCTTTGATTTTGAATAATTAATCATTCTAAAATTATGCAAATTACAGAAAATCTAAATTTTTAATCTTCCGTACCTTCAAACTACTTTAAATAGAAGTGTCAATTCAACTTCAATCCATAGGTTTATGCAGTGATGCCCCAATGAAAAAAAAGTGAAAGTTATAGAATTTAATTCATGCTAATTAGGCACACTCCGAAAAGGTTTATGTTGAATACCTTCAATCGTATTATACATAGAGGTGTCAATCCAACTTGAACTCATAGTTTAGTACTAATGACACATGCTACGAGATTAGAATGAAAATGAAGCTAAGTTTTAATTTGTGCTCATTAAATATAGTTCCAAACTTGAAACGTCGAATGTCTTCATATGTATTCTGGGCGAATGTGTCAATCCAGCTTCAGTACATTGTTTAATGATACAGGCGCATCTAATCAAACGAAAACGGACGTTTTAGAATTTTTCTTATTCCAATAAGACACACTTAAATAGTTTAAATGCTTGACCGTTTCAGAACTATTATAGATGAAGAAGTCATTCAAATTTCAATACAAAGGATTGTGTTGAAGTTATATTCAATTATCTTTGAACAAAGGTTTTAACGTTAAAATTCTGAAAACACAGACAAATTTGCTTTCAAGCAAATCTTATTTTTCCGGTTTGTCTACTGTAATTGTAACCATAATGGCGGTGGCAGGAACACAATTTTCTCTTTGCAAAAGACGCCATAAAGGGTTGTCATTCAAAACAAAAACAAACAAAAAAGAAAAAAAACTGTCGACTTCTCTCAAAATATTTCTTTTTACATTTTAAGTATTTTTCTACTATTCCAACCTCCGAAGTGCGACTGGACAAAAACAATATCTCCTTGTCCTTTCCTAGGCATAAACACCTTGTCGGTTCTGTCAATTTTCATAGAGATGCGGGGAAATTTTACTATCGTACCTTTAATACCACCATTGCCATCGGGTATTACATAGATCTTATCTGACTGTATGTTTTTTTGTGGGGGCTTTAAAGTTTTCCGCGCCAAGTACTTTATTGTTTTATGAAAAGTGAAGGAGTTGAATTTTTAAAGCACTTTTGTGAAGAAACTTTGCCTCTGCGATGACGCAATATATGCTATATTCACTATTTCATCGTGCGGAATTTCCTCTTCGGAAAAGAAACAGCTAAAACTGAGATAAAGCTCATTCTTTTCATCGATACCACTTAGGCTTTCTCTATCGCTATCTGCCATTGAATCACACAGACTCCCTTCCGCGACGTCACGACCCAAAGCCCGCTTAATGGCAAAAAAGAAGCGCGAACTTGTCAACTTCGGGTCCGTCATGGGCAACAAAATTCTTTTGCAAACAAAGTTTCTTCACAAAAGTGCTATAACACTCCAAGTCCTTCAGTTTGAACAAAAAAAAATAAATCTTTTGGTGTTTGGAACGCCTAATCAAACCGCTCTCCCTTGCGTAAGAGACTGAGATGGTATAGTTACGTTTTTCAAAATACTGGTTCCAAAATATGATCTACGGTATTCATACTGTCATGTGCAGACAAAATATTACAGCGATAGCCTTGCAACTAATGTTTTCTCATTGGGGATTTGAAATAACAATGACCTAGAGAAGAAAAATATGTATAACCACTAGATCCTAACAATGTAAATATACGTATTCACACGTGTGTGCATTTTCACGGATTTTGCATTCCAGGCATTTTACAGAGGTGTTCATGTAAGTACTTTTCGGTTTCGTGTCAGCAGGGAAATACATGAAAATTAAATACAGCGATACTCAGTGAATCTACAGTATGGCCTCTTACCAATCACCATAACTTTTTACATTACTTTCAAAAAAATCATTCCACATCTTATTGCAAAACCTTCCGCAGTTGATACATGCGCGACATCTATGGTTTGTACTCGGCCATGAGCACCACGTCATCTGCATAAAGTAAACGTTGAACATAGTTTTATAATTACGGTGATAGGAAAATTTCTGTTATCCATGCCAGGATGAGAAGGGACTGCAACCAGCTTCATCATAATCTGTTTAGAATTGGAGTTGTTGAATCACCATCATGCTCATGTGGACCAGAATTAGAGAACATTAATCATTTTTTCTTCGATTGCAGTAGATATACGGTATTGAGAAATGAATAGCAGACTAAAATAATACCTTATGCGAGTTTTAACGCTCACACGTTACTATTTGGAACTAAAAGATAAAGAGATTTAATGAGGCAATTTTTCAAACAGTACATAATTATATTAAGAACTCAGAAACGTTTAAGATATAAATTTGTGAAACTAAATTTCGGCTACTGAAAGTAATTGTAATCTCACTACACACTACACATGCCCCCATCCCACCTATTCTGAAAGTGTGGTCCTGTATGTTGCCTATCTGTGTGTGAGTGTTTTAGCACATCAATGTTGTGTTGTGTTAAATGTACAAGAGGCCACAATATTGGCTGGTGAGCCTATCGGTCAATTGTTTCTTTTTTTTTCAATAAAATATGTTTAAACCAACATAGGTTTAGGCTTGGAGTATTCTAAAGGTGTCTGTGGTCTGTCATAGCCACTAAATCGAAAGAAAAAATGTGAAGGTATTCAGACTTGTCTCGCTCCATTCATCGCCTGAAGTAATGATCGAAGAGCGAAAAAAACCCTTCTTTTTTAAGTCACAATACAGATCCGTTGTGATTAACCTCACTTTGCCTCAACTGCCTTTCTTCCAAACTTGGCGAAATAACCCGTCTTTATAGGAGAGCTCGCAATTAGCGTTTTAATGTGCATTTGGCTGAATACGCAACCAATACACAAAATTCTAGAGGTGTGTATTCCCATAATATTCTGTTAAAATAACATTCTACAGGTTGAATAGCTCTAAGGCAAAAGTTATCAAATTTACAGGAGTACTTTAACTTTATATAACCATTTACTACAAAAACTTGGCGCTTTTAGGTAGAGCGGTTTTAAAGTTACATAGGTGCAAAGTACAATCTAAACTAATGGAAATACACATGCCTAATCCGCCTGCCTACCTGCAGAGCTCTTCACGGAGAAGCCACATGAACCGGTTGATCTTGACCTCACCTATTGACGTTGTCACATGCATTTGATATATCTAATCAAACAGGTTTCGTTTTGTACCTTCTCTTTTCTTCAACTGGAATACACTTAAAGGGCATAGTATTGATGCTCGAGTCTTATATTCTTTCTGTTGGGGGTGATTTTATATCTCCTTTCATTCACTTCATTTCTGTGTCAAATAATCCAGTGAATTGATTAAATTTATCACGGCAAAGCATTGGTAAGAATCAAAACCAGTTGGAAAATTACATCGAACAAAAATTATCGCAAAAAAATGATAATATAACTATAAATACTACAAATGTGACAAATTTAAAAATGCAACAGTCAAAAGCGTGTACCGTACCTGAAAAATCAAAATTTGTTCTGGATGACGACCGGAGAGTTTTTACAGCCCCCTACAAACGGTAATATAGCAGCAACCCATAAGATAACACTAATCTCAGAACTGGATGAACATATACACCGGGATACACTGTGAAGATTATAAGTTTGTATCTTACCATGTACAAGCTTACATTACAGTCAAATGTATCCTATAAGCTGTGGAAAAGAATTATACAGAGGTACCTCTTTTGACAGACCGCCCCTACGGCGGGTCAGAATGCGGTCTCTCAAAACAGGTGGTCTCTCATTGGAGGTACAACAACATGGAAAAAATAGTGCAGTGTTCTGAGAGAGCGGTCTTAAAAAGATATGCGGTCTCTCATTAGAGGAGTCTCTCAAAAAGGTACCTCTGTATTCCTAGTTCTATATGCAGCGCCTTCTAGGGTCTACCACCGGTACTAGCTTGCACTGGTTCTGCAGAAAGCGACACACGTAACTAAACTCTATCATATATTTTTGCTTGTTATTTATATATCTATCTATCTATCTATCTATCTATCTATCTATCTATCTATCTATCTATCTATCTATCTATCTATCTATCTATCTATATATATATATATATATATATATATATATATATATATATATATATATACATATATATATATACTCCTCTCCACTTTTTAATACCAATCACAACAAATCTGCTTACCGGATAATAATAATAGTAATAATAATAATAATAATAATAATAATAATAATAATAATAATAATAATAATAATAATAATAATAATAATAATAATGATAATAATAATAATAATAATAATAATAATAATGATGATGATGACGATGATGATAATAATAATAATAATAATAATAATAATAATAATAATAATAATAATAATAATAATAATAATAATAATAATAAGAACTAACTTTCACTCGAATGCCAGCATACCTGCAGTCGCGCAGAAGATGACACGAATCGGCGTCAACAGCTTTCCTCTGTTCGTTTTGGTGCTGGTGACTCTTTCTCCCACTCAGCGCTGGAAGGGGTAATCCACATTGAAAATGCTTTTGGCACACATTTCTAATACTTAGCATATTTCTGAGCACCACATCAAAAGAGCTTTCTAAAATGACAAGTGTCAATATTTCGTTGTGTGCAAATCTTTGCTGTGTTATTTGGCCAGTGACAGCTGAATTACCCATAGGTGTGTTTAGATTAACTCTTAGTCCAATGTAAAGCGACTTGGGTTGACACAAGTTGTTTTATATAAGAACTGTACAGGTACTTGGAATATCCAAAAGTTTTCTTGTCAGTATTTTGTTGGGCAAACTAGTTGGCGCGGGACTAAACCCCGAAGAACAGTCCTGATATTTTTGGCTGCATGACACCATTTTGATTTTCAAAAACTGCTTTTTGGCATTGTGTTTCCTTCACAACTTATTTTACCTTACGTTTTCTGTATTGTATACTTTTCTTATGCAACAAAATGTGTCATTTTGTCGATTGTATGAACGCAAGTGCTGTTTAATGCAGTTGGTGTCCCGACAGATTGTCACTTAAGTAGTCGTAGTCACATAGTCACGGTATTGTAATATTCTCAAGATGTGTGTGTGTGTGTTTTTTTCTGTATCGACAAGCATTACTGTGATCATCGACTGTAAATCTATGTAAGGGAGCGGAATTTACATAAGCTTCGGCTTGTTTTCCTATCCCATTCATTGTTTATGATGAATAAAATATGTTTAAATAAAAAAAATGACACCATTTACAAGCACGAATTATAAATCATTCATTTTGCTTGCACGTAGAATCCGTGGAGTAAATCACATGAAGGAGTTGATACACTCCTCAATATTTAGAAGAATTTTATACGCAATAAAAAGGACAACAGATAAAAGACCAACTTCTCCGATGTATTTAACTCATTTTGTATGATAATGTACGAAAGAAAAGGTTAAGTATTGACTTTAACTGTTGCACAACCGTCAAAGTTCCACTTTTTCAACGAGGATCCCAATCTGTTCACCTCAATTTTTCATAGTTACATTATTAAAAAAAAATAATTCTGTTAAAGTTAACATATATTTGGAATTGTTGCAGTGTCAAGATCGCAAATACATTTAAAATGACAGCAGCTTTAATCCGAATGAATTAAATGTTGGTGATAAATATGATTGTCGCAAATACACTTAAAATGACAGCAGCTTTAATCCGAATGAATTAAATGTGGGTGATGAATATGATTGTTCTGCAGGAATGTTTTATCAAGAAGCAAATGTAAAAACATCTTTTCAAACCACTGTTATCTCAGCAATCAGTTTCAAAGTAACTGAACAGAGGCCACCTTTATTATTTTTTTGAAACAGTACAGTAAATGGAAGCACACAACACGCATGGGAGAAGGTAGTGTCGGTCAATATTAGCCCTTCCCCCCTTAAATTAAGACTGAGTCAACAGCTTTCCTTGGCATGGGTTGGGCACTAAGTGCCCAACCCATGCCAAGGAAACCTGTTGACCTGGGGCATGTTAACTTGATAAGTCTCATGTATATTTCTCAGTCAAATTGTTTTTCAATACTGTTGAAATTAGTTGAAAACACTGAAGTAGACGACATTTGACCACCAGCCGCTTTTGGCCAGTTTAAGGGGGAAAGGAATAACCGAGGAAACATGTCAGGCTCTTTAACACTCTCGGTGCCAACTGCGACTAAAGTCGATCTACCTTAACGAACTGCTGCATGCGAATTAACGTGCCAAATTCATGTTCCTTGTCAAAAGACCATTCGTTCAAGCACCGGCATGCCTATAGTTACAAAGAATATTGTAGTCCAGGTCAACAGCTTTCTTCGGCGCGCTTTGGGTGCAATGCACCCAAAGCGCGCCGAAGAAAGCTGTTGACTCAGGCCAAAATATGACACTGAAAGAGCAAACGAGCAGAAACGTAGGGAGAAAAAAGAAGGGCAAATAAAAGAAATAAGTAAGGAACGAGATGAGAAAGGCGGGAAAGGAAGTAAGGAACGAGGTGAGACAAGAGGAGAGAAAAAAAAAGACAAAAAGAATTAAAAAAAGACCCGTGTGATCACAGAATAAAATTCAAGTGATTAACCAGATAAATACATTATCTTCAGCCGAAGCTCCCTTCATAGGACCATGTAGCGCCTGGTTGATTCTAGTCGTGTCTGCTTTCAGTTAAAAAAAGCAAATCGACCGAAGTGAAATCCAACTCGTTCTCCCCATAGCATAAAAAAATATGTCTTGTTGACATAGAGAGCGCATTTTAATCGTTAAATAACTAAAACAGTTGGATATGTACATGATGAAAACGGCAAAAGCTGTAATAGGCCTATTATATGAAGATTTCAGTGGCAATTGTCTCATTTCACACCCCCCCCCTATATGTCAATTATGGATCAATATATATTTTTTGACCGGGGACAAGAAGCGTATGGTACATTATTACTAAACAAAATAACCAAGTGCATTAACTATGTGGTACTTTAGGAACCCGCGCTGATCAGCATAACATGCCATATTATCAGCATAATATGCCATATTGTTGGTATGTCACCTTGAATGAAATGAACAGCAATATTGCGCTAAGGCCACCACCGTCTTGTTTGCCCACCTAAAGATGTATCGAGGGCCAATAAGCTTTCACAAAACAATTGACATATCCCACATGACATATGTTGATCCAAATTAACTTTCCCACGCATGATTCCAAGAAATCGTTTGGCATTAATATTTTCGGATTAAAGCCATCGAAATTTATTGAAGTAAGAGATTTCGGTAAAGCATTTCATCAGAAAAAAAGGTTAGAAACCAAGGGGTCACACAACGGTGATTGCTTGAAAATAATTGTATTGTCCGGATTATTTATGTGGCAGTTTATTTTTGCAAATGATTGCTGAATGTTTACTCATAAATATATAACAGGAACTTACATGTCAAAGACCATATATCTTAACTAAAGCACGAATAGACATTAAAAATAAGTCTTTCACGCTTTTGTCACTTAACGAGTTTTTGCAGGTCCAAGAACTGCTCCAGACGTTGTTTATGATCGATTCTTCCGGATTTTCCTACACAATATAGAACATTATGTAATTTGCCGACGCCTCCACCTACGTAACTCTCCTTTATTTCATGTACTTTAACAACGTAAGGAAAAGGAACGAGTGCAGTAACTTTTGCGTAACGTTATAAGATCCTTCATGCTGTTGTGCTGTCTTCAGGAGTGATACCGTCTACCTTTTGTAACGACAAATTTCACTGAAAGGCTTTCTCCCCCTGGAATGGAATTAAAACTTTCCAGGTCAATTCGCCGGACAAGGACCTCTCTTGTCAAAACCTTGTGCTTTCGTCACATGTTTGAAGTCGCGAGAGAGTGAAGCTCATCAGAGTAACCCTTTCCCCTTGAACTGAGACAACAGCCTTCTGGGTGCCCAATCCACGCCAGATAAAATATTGTTGAGCAGGGCTACGCTATTCTAATCGGTTTCATCTCTATTATTCCTATTATTTTTCCATATACTCTTGAAATTAGTCGAAAACAGTGAAACAGGCGCCATTTGACCACTAACCGGTTTCGGTCTCTTTAAGGGGAAAGAATTTGTTCTAAGTTATTAGCCATACCCGACATCCCTGGGTACCAAAATAAATATATCAAGTTATTTTAGAAGCAATTTTGTTTAAGAAATATCATTTTCTGGCCTGCTAAACAGACTAAAGTTTCCTTTTTTTATACTCCGCTTTGTCTGCTGCATCACTCAAGGATTTTAACTTTTTTTTTTTAGAAAATGTGACTAAAATTGCAAGGATCGAGATCCTTCGCTTCAGCGACGCCCTGATCACCACGATGATCGTTATCACCTTGACCTGAAGCTGTGTCTAGTACTTAATGTACACCTGATAGCTACCATTACTGAGCTGACTTTACAAAGGTAACCTCTGTCCAAGTGGATGCAGGAAGACGATGTGTAATGAAGAATTAATGATTGAACCTGTTCAGCATAAAACTTTCATGCATTGCCGCGATTTGGAATTCATGGACGAAAAGGCATCGGTTTGTCATTTGTACTGACAAGATCGCGATATTTACGATCTATATTCCTGTGAGCTAAATTGCTGTCAATGTGGCTTTGAAATTGTCTTATTTGTACCAACCTGAGAGTTGACAATCAACAGGTCAAAATTAATACATGGACAAGTCAGTATGTATGTATGTATGTATGTATGTATGTATGTATGTATGTATGTATGTATGTATGTATGCATGTATGTATGTATGTTTGTATGTTTGTTTGTTTGTTTGTATGCAGATAGGTAGGTAGGTAAGTAGGTAGCAATGCTTCAGCCATAAAACGATGCTCTAATTCATTTTCTTCATAAATGACATTGAAATGTTAAGAAGTTGACAAGCTACTTGTGTTCAAACTCTTGAGGATCATGATAAAAAAAGGCTAAGGTTGTGTCGTCAATATCATCGCATAATTATGTTACTACTGTCATCTGTGTTCTTGACATCTGACAACTGTTCAATGCCGGACATCCTGTGACAAAGCCAAAACAGGTCATATGCTATGACACCAGTCTGTCTAATTTAGATACTTGACTTTAAGATTACAGGTCGTTGGACCGGAGTATTGCTTCTTCGAGAGTTTAGAAGTGCTGTCAAGTGGATTATTTACCAGAAGTATAGAACATGTATTATGGATATATGGATTACTTGCAACCTTTGCCTCATAACTAATTATACTGATCGAGAAAGGAAACGCAAACACATTTATAGTCCAAATTTCAATATAGAATATGAATATGGGATAATATTTAACAGGAGGCTATGATGACTTTAGTGGAAAATAGAAGAAATGTAGGACATCTCTCAAACCTTAATTAACTCATTCCATACCAGTCCCTGATTTTTTCCGTATATTTACCTAGATTTAAGACAACAATTGCATATTTAAATTCTTCATGAAAAGAGCTTTCGTTAAAGTATCAACATGCCTATACTCATAAGTCAGTGGTTCTGGCACTGCCTGGCAAGTCATGCTGCAGCTGCCGCAATGGCAGCTGCAGCATGACTTGCCAGGCAGTGCCCGAACCACTGACCAAGGCCGGTGACCATAGTATGGAATGAGTTAACCCTAAAATCACATCAACCATTTCACAATTTTTAAGTAGTCGGTTATTTGGTATGGCCAGACATTGCACAAATCATCCGTGCTTGATCATTGCAAATAAGGAGACAATGGACTCTTAACTCTTGGAGGCGGGTTGCATTTCTGAAAGAGCGTCCCACATTTTGGACTTGGATCACTTTGGGAGATGGTTTAAACATATTCTATTTCAAAGAAACATGGATTTTGAAACAAGCTGTAAAGCTTTTATAAATACTTCTCAATAACTACAACGCGTCACTGGATAAAACCGAAACATAAGCAGTTTGTAAAGAGATGCTGTTTCGGCATGGCACTTAGTAAAATACTCTGACTTTGATGGCATACTGGTGACAGACAGTTTTGTTGTAAGATTCAAACGGATAATTCTGACTATTATCACCTTTACACTAAAATGTTCAATCCTTTCGTCGTTTTATAAAACAAGTATGAATATCAGTGTGATTGCAATGCATATACAATGCTAGCTATTTTGTAGCCTAAACAATTTTAGAATTTTCAATATATTAGATTCAACATCGTCACAAGTCATTTAAAACTGGCCATGTTAGTGGACATATTTAATTTACCAAACTGTCATCACCGAGGTATAGACTCTAACATAAGCTCATTTCTTATGCCTACGAATTGTTGGCCTCAGTGTAGAAAAGGGGAGAGGGTGTGCACAAACAAAATGAAAAATTAGGATTTACGTGGGAAAAGCTAAGGTTATCGAAAATCCAATCAGTCTATTTTGCATATGAGTCAAGACCCGAGGCAACGTCGCCAAGTCTGTTCAAAAATACGCAGATATTGGTAATCCTTAATACCTTTCTTTGTGTAATACTTAATGGTTAAGCGATAAGGCATACATGCTTGGCTTAAATTTCAATCAAGGCATTATTTTATTATCACAATAAACACGTGTAAGAATTCATGTGGGAAATCATTGACTTGGTTATCGAAGTTATGAAAAAAAACTACAATCTTGAAATCTTTGTAAACATATTCAATCATTTTTTGTGATTAATCATACTAGTGGGTGCCCCGAGTGACTGCGTCGATTGTTTTGACCTTTTGCAATCTGAATTTTGGTTTGTTGGTCCACAGCTTTTAAGATAGAGAATATAGCGGATACGAGACGTAACCACACACGTAAAGGAGCTGTAATGAGTCTTAAAACAACACGCTCCTAGGTGATCGAGAACTCATAAAAGCTGATCGGGGTTCATTGGATTATGTAACGAACTTTTACACTGAGTAACTTTCCTTGGGTGCGACTCGGTGACCAGAAGTTATAACGGGAGAAAGTATTACTGGTGTTCTTGTTAAAGGAGCTGGCGTCTGATGAGTTACTAAGGAAGAGGAAATGTTGATTTTGTAGAAACTTAACTTAGTACCCACAGTGGTGATCCTGGATTCGAGACCCCAGTCGAGACGGAAAAAAACTGATTCAAAATGACTGGGTATAAATGTACCAGCGGGCGTCTGACGGTAAGTACCTGGCAGTGAGGAACACTAAAATACCGTTATCTCTGGCTGTGTCCAGCAGTGAAAAAATGCGATACGATTAAATACAAGTTTCTTAACCCGATATAACTGATTTTTCAGTAGGCTTGCTGAATATTTCTGTCATGTTGCCTTTGTTTGGGGGATTATTTAATCTGTATATGGAAGCGTGTCTTCCAAATATCTCATTGAACCATTATATTTTTTTTCTTTGATTGTGATTAATTTGAAACAAATCACCGAAGCGATTGGTTGTAAACCTAATTTGGCGTAATTCAGCACGATTTCTCAATAGACGCCCAGTAGTGAATGCCACATCGCGAGGAAGGGGATCATGTAGGTATTGTGGAGTCAACCTATTATACATTTTAAAGAAAAGAATAAGTTTAGAGTATTTCCTTCGATTTGCGTTTCCTTTTCAAGCTCTTCGAGAAGTGAGACGCGTGGAGTGTATCAAGGCAGATCCTGGCTGCCTCATACTGCACAGCTTCTATAGATTGTGGCAGGTTTTTAGTGCAATTGTGAAACAGGAGACACCCATATTCGAGGATAGGACGAATCATATTACTATACAACGGTATGATAGTCTGGCAGAAGAGCAAGCCGTTGGCTGGCTTTATCAACGATGCGTGTTATGAGCTGGTGCCATGACAAATTGCTTGAAAGTGTAACTCCAAGATGTGTATGTTGAGTAGCCTCGGGTATCGATGTGTTTCCAAGAAGTAGGGGAGGATGATCTGGCTTGTGTCGTTTAGCTGAGAAGGTCATTAAAATAGATTTTATAGCATTAAATGTCATCCGCCAGAGCTTGCCCCAACGATGAATTTGTACAAGATTAGAATTAAGGCTTTCAGCTGTGGCCGTTGGTTCGTGGACAATTTCAAGAATACTGGTATCATCCACAAATAAACGGACGTCACAGGTAATGTTGACAGTGATGTCGTTAATATAAACGAAGAAAAGTAGCGGACCAAGGATGGAACCTTGCGGCACTCCAGCCTCTATAGGGAGCCAAGGTCAGGTCTGTCCTCCAAAAGTAACACGTTGAAATCGGTTTGAGAAATAGCTTTCTATAAAAAGGTAACACAGGATCTTCAAACCCCAATTGTTTCAGTTTAAAAAGGAGAGCAGCGTGCCAAACTCTGTCAAAGGCCTTGGGTATGTCTAGGAAAACCATACGGGCCTCATGGCCCAACTCAAGGCCACTGTAAATAGTATGAAGTATGCTAACAAGTTGATCTATGGTGGATTCGTTTTTCTTAAAACCAGAGTTTTTAGCACAAAGTAAATTGATAGAGGTTAGATACTCCTAGAAGATGTTATAAAATAGATGCTCAAGTACTTTAGAGACATTACAGAGGAGTCAAATTGGCCTATTGTTTTCCTTTGATTGTTTGTCACTTTTCTTAAAAAACGGGGCACACGTTGGACTTCTTCCAGGGATCTGGAAAATATGAGTTGGATAAGCAGAGATTGGATAGATCAGTGAGAGAACGTAAGATTGAAGGGGCACAGCATTTAAGAAGGGTGTTGCCAATATCGTCAGGACCACAGGCAGAACTAGTTTTCAGAGAATTGGATAAAACGGATGTATAGTCGACCAGAGGCTAAGTGGAAGGGTACCTTCCAAGCTTACTTTTCCAACATTAAATTAGAAGATTTACTCTCGATTAGATGCTGCTCGGACTTCGAACAAAAACATATACCATCATTTTATAAGCAGCTTTTATAAGTGTGGAAAGATTTCAAATTTTGCTATGAACAGGTCATTTTTGGTTGTTACCAAAATGTTGATAAAAAACAATACTATGTTTTGAATAATGTAATATTGCAAGGCAAATACTTTATTCACAGAGAACTGTGTAACACCGAAGAGGTAACATTCGATGGCTCTATGCATTTCATGAAATTTAAAATACAAGTAGAAAAACACATAATTTACTCACAAGGGAAAGAAGATACCTGTAATTACCGTTAGGGTCATCTGCCTTACCTACTGACAATGTAAAGACATATATATATATATATATATATATATATATATATATATATATATATATATATATATATATATATATATATATATATATATATATATATATATATATATATATAAAGTAGTTTTCAGAGACTTTAAAAATCTTTTCGCATCATGTTTTTGCACCTGAAACATAGACAGGCGGGCCTCAGTCTGGAAGGCAAAGTCGGGTAAGGGCAAAGGATTGTCATCATGTGGGGTCTTGCACTGATCAGCAAAATACTTGTTGAATGTCCCAGACTTCTCTATGTCGGAATAAATATAACTTCCATCGTCAATAAGAGTTGGAATGTTTTGATAGAGTTTGTGGCCGGGTATAGATTTACAAAGGTTCCACCATCTTTTAGGGTTTATCTCTCTTGGGTCTACTTCAAATCGGAGTTTGGTAAAGTAAAGACAGATGGAGTTTTTAATAGTGTTAACTGTAAAGTTTCGTTTCCGCTTGTATAACCTAAAGAGGCTATCAGTATTTTGAGTAGTGAGGAGCGTGTGAGGCCGAGGCTTTTGTGTCTGGCATTTATACCTATTCCACGCGCGATTGCGCTGCCTTATGAGCCTCTTGATACAACAGGTGATCCAAGGCTTGTCCCTGGGTCGAATTGTGACCTCTCGGAAAGGAATTAACTGTTTACACATGTCAATAAATTGGTCTCACCAGTATGACACAGTGTCACTTATGGAGTCAAAAACTGTAAAACCAATTTCCCAGGGAGCATGGCGGAGTACATTGTTCAAGTTGGCAAAATCGGCCCTCTTGAAGTTCCAGACAGAGTTTGAAGGGGCGATCCTTATAATGATTCACAGAGAAAGAGCAAAAAGATAACAGAATTATCAGACGAGGAGATAGGAGGGAGTATGCAGGAGTTATAGATATAACCAGGGGAGTCAGTTATCATGAGGTCCACTAAGTTTACAGAGTGCTCCGACACACGAGTAGGTTCGAATATGAGCTGATGCAGGTTGTTTTGAGCTAATAGATCAAAGAAGCGATGTCCGAGTTCACTGTCAGTGTGAGGAGAATCCCAACTTCATCTTCTAACAGGTAGACTGTCTTTTAGATACAGGGCACCCCCCTCCCCTGTTTCACGATCCTTACGTAACGGAGTTTGAAAGCCTCCAATTGCCAATAAAGCATCAGGATAGGTATTATCGAGCCATGTTTCAGATAACGAAATGACTTCCAATTTTTCAGACTCCGCCAACATACTTATTTCTTCAAGTTTACCATCAGGTTTTAAGCTACATACGTTAGCATGGCACACAGAAAACTTACTGAGAACAATATTATCAACTGGACCAGGGTTTGGATGAATACTCGTAAAGAGCACCATAAGTATAAGAACCGTTAGTTTAAACATATTTTATTAACACAATTGGCCGACAGGCTCACCAGCCTATATGAGGGCCTCTTGCACAAAGAAGACAAGACTACATAGATATTGTAAACACCAATTCACAGATAGGTCACGCACTGGACCACAAATATGAAAGCGGAAGGGAAAAGAAATGATGCGTGAGCATTGGTACAAATCGAAGGAGTCGTACTCCATGAACACAGTTACCAAAATAGGATCACGTTTTAAATCTGCCAGATAAGTTTATGTACTTATGTACTGCTTCAAAAATATCCTCATTTTGACTTTTTGAAAATCCTCTTCTTTCTATTCCGAACAATAATGTTTTCAAGTTGGAATTACCAAGAGTGAGTACTTTACATTGCAATTCGTTTCGTAGGGTTACATATTTATCACATTCAAAGAAAAAATGGTAAATAGATTCTTGACTGGCTCCGCATGAGCATGCTGGAGACTCTACAACACCTATTTTGTACAAGTCGCTGTTCAGCTGGGTGCAGTCCATTCTCATTCTAGAATGAATTAAGGCAATTTTCCTTTCTCCAAAATAGTACAATTCATAACGTTTTGGACTGTTTCTGTTAAGCTTTCGTTTAAAATCGTCTAAATAAGAACCGTTACATGTCTCAGATGGCATAGACAATCGGTAAGAAATACTGCGGCAAATACTGTGAGGAAGGTAAAGGAGAGGATGAAACTATGATCGGGGTATGTATATGTAGAAACGTTGGCAGACATGGACAGGAACGTAAACCCAACTTTGTTGTGAAATAACCTTACCACAGCCCTATATTGATCCAGACAAATGCCCATCAGGGGGTATCATACTGGAGAATGTCCGTCGCTGAATACTGCGAGACACAATGGAAAATAAATCCATTCTTGTTCACAAAGAAAAAAGTATATGACATTGTATGCTGGAGAACATAGTCTTCAAAACAAGTAAAGTATCACAATCAAAAGCACAATAGAGTACAGAAAACAAAAACTGTACAAACATAGCAACAAAAGAGAGCAAAATCATTACAAATGTAGCGATGCCCATATGGAAATGATTGTGGGTCTGGATGTAAGTTAAGTCCTTGATTGACAAGTATAAGCTGCAGTTATACCGAATATCATATCATATCTGAAAATTTAAGAGACTTTCTACTGAGTTTACACGAGGTAAGGATATGTAGAGATATATTGTCACAAACATTGAATCGACTTTGTCTGTATTGGTAAACAGAATAATCAAACCAGTTGTCATTTTAACATGTATGTTCATGCATGGGAAATTTAGAACTTAGGGTGAGAAAATAAGATAAATTAAAAAAAAAAATTAAAACAAAGGCTTGGCTAGCGGAGTAGACGCAGAGACAGTCACTCGTTACAAGGCTTGACCATCAAAGTAAGCAGTCACAAGTACATGGCATATAACAATCTGTGTGCGTCAAAAGTTAGCATGGTAAGAACTTGAAATGTATTATCAAAAGTACAGCAATGAAATTAAAAGCCTCATGGTCTACAATCGGGTGGCTTGACATAAATGAATTTGGAACGTCCTCTGGCAGATGCACCGATTCCATACAAACATAGTCGCATTCTTAAGAAATTTAGTTTACCCTGTAGTTATACAGATGATATACATGAAGAGAGTGGAGAATAATAACATTTCAATAAAATAAAGTAGAAAATGACACGCCAGAAAGTGTACGATATATTGTTTGAGGTGAGATGTACACATTAAAACTAACCAGATTGCACAGTGCACAGTAGGTCATGTGAGGTCATGCTACATAACCGTGTTTTTTCCTCAAACAGCTGATAAAAACGAAATAAAGGCAGACCAGCAATAAAGCTGTAGGACAAAAATATTAAAAAGACGAGTAAAACATAATAAATCATCATAAATCACACATTACAATATGATCAACCAGGTTAACAGATATAGTTAATAGATAGATGGATGGATAGACGAACGGACAGGCAGACAGACAGACAGATAAGATAGATAGATAGATAGATAGATAGATAGATAGATAGATAGATAGATAGATAGATAGATAGATAGATAGATAGATAGATAGATAGATAGATAGATAGATAGATAGATAGATAGATAGATAGATAGATAGATAGATAGATAGATAGATAGATAGATCTTCATGCGAACCTCTGTAAGTTCAAAAATCCACTTGATTTATCATGGAAACATCATTTTACTGATGAACTTCAACCTGCACATTCAGGCGTTTCGCAACCCATGGTTGTGTGATCAAGCTGCCCCGACAGACCGTCATAAAAATCCCCTTTTCCACTTATCAATCAAACGCTTTCGAGCCATGTGCTATTCACTCCTTAAACATAGATCTTTGAAATAATATAATTTATTGAAAAAAACAAGGTGAAACCAACAGAACGGACAATCAAGTTTTTTTTTTTTTTGTGCAATATCAGCACGTTTCCGTTAGTTGTAATGAGACTGTAACTACTTGTGTACTTTATGCATGGTAGTGGCGATTACGGGGTCATCAATCAATTGGAGTGGTTTGCTACCATGATTTGTCTTCCTTGGATAATACCTTGTGTAATGAACTCCTCTCTGTGTGCCGCGAGTGACCAATTAGGGCTATGACCGCAATGGCCATAATAAGATTTTGCTAAATGCAGCTTTTCGCACGCTTCACGTGGCAACTGCAACAAACACTAATTCTGATTTGCAAGCTTTTTGCATATTACATAGGCGCAGGCTGATCATAAACTTCGTCCACGTGGTTACAGCATACACAAAGCAAGCAACTTGCTTCAAAGTCATCAATCAATTCATTGTATCATTTTATCCTGTTTTTTTTTTCGTTCAAAATTTATATTTACTCACCTCAATGTTTAACTTCAATTTCCCACCCCTTTCAAGGCTGCGCTAAAAGCACCTGCTCATATTAACAATAGGTACAATGAGTAATTTTACAAATACCATATCCGCGTTTTTCTTGCCACGGGAGCTAATTTACTATGCACATGGTCAAGGGATGTCCCAGCTTATACTTTTCACTCAAATCCGATTAACATGTTGGGCTGATATTATGGAAAGAATGGGGGCAAGCTTGGTACAAAATGAGCCCTCGGTGCAATTTTTTCTTTTTTTAATGATTTTTTTGTATGGTTTTGCTATTTTTCACTTGTTCTCAGAACTGTCACTCAGATTAAGCTGAAATATGATGGATATGTTCTTGTGGAAGGGTCAAACAAAGTTGTTTACTAGGTGTCACTGCTTTGGATTCCTGATTTTTGAGGATTTTCAATTTGGGTACTTATCGGTCAATGCAGCTTTCCTATTGATTACCATGTAAGTCAATGGACACTCCAACGCTAATCCACAGGACAACTGACACGAAATTTACTGTTTACTTGATAACTTGAGATCTGTTTTGAGTTAGTACTGTAATGCTGCACATGTTAATGTTTCTGTATGAAGGTCATGCTTAGACAGTACATGAATGACCTTGACCTCGTTTCTGGGGACACAGTGCAACATACATGAGTTTTACTCTTCACTATAACTTGAGAACTGCTTGAACCTTGATGTTGCACATGTTAGTGTTCTTCTATAAAGGTCAGACTTACTCAGAACATGGGTGACCTTGATCCTTTCCCAAGTTCACACAGCTGCAACTGTAATGAATGTCTAGGTCAGCTGTTCACACAGCCCTCTTGCTTCATATTGGCCGAGTTTTACCTCGTATTAGCGGGTCGACAACAGAACACAGCACAGGCCAAAAAAGCGTATTGATGCTCTATTGTTCATGATCAATTAATAATGCCATGTACACACCACCCATCCATTGTTTTATACATGTTGCGACACATTCACGTGCCAGTCAGTCAAGAAGCAATGCCCATAGAAGTAAAGCTCTGTCTATCGGTATTTCCGGAAATTAAATAAACATGTGCCACGCGGAACGACCACTTTCTTGTAATTCTATGCACCGAACGAGCTAATTTTGATGTTTTTATTTAATAATTATACTATACTAAAAGTACGCCTTTGATGTCAACTTGGATGCCCGCTGCAATAACCCTGTAACACTAACACAAACGATATTCATTTCTTAATTGTCGAAGGTACATTCAGGGCTCTGTTTGCTTGGATGACGCATCTGACATGGTAATGGCGTTGTATCAACTTTTCCATAATATTTTATTTTGGACTTCTCCCAAGGAGTCAGTAGGGCTGTTGTTATTTCCTGATTTTTTAATGAGAAGTTTCGAAATTGTGCAATTATCGTTGATGGTACATGTATTGTTAGTATAATTGTAAAGGGATACTGACCAAGATGCGTCCATAAGCAGTTTTCTCAAAACCTGTTGGTCAAATCATGCCTGCTAAACAGACTTTCTCGAGGGCGATAGACTGTTGGCCCCCGGCGTCTATGGCAAGCCAACAGGGCCATAACGCATAGGTCTTACGCGTAATCGAGCCTCCACTACACGTAGTCGAGGCTCGGCAACGCGTAGTCGAGTGAACCAATCAGATTGCAGTCTCTACTACGCGTAGTCGAGCCAACAAATAAGATTACAGTTTCCACTACGCGTAGTAGAGTCTCGGCAACGCGTAGTCGAGCCAACCAATAAGATCACAGTCTCCACTACGCGTAGTCGAGGCTCGGCAACGCCTAGTCGAGCTAACCAATAAGATTACAGTCTCCACTACGCGTTGCCGAGAAAATGTTCTTCGGTGACGCGTAGTGGAGAAACTATGCCTCCCATAGCGTGTAGCCAAACTATCCAATCACTGATACTCTTGTAAACTGTATTAGACCTGTTCGACTTTTAATATCAGCAATGATTGTAAGGACGTAAATGATTGGTTTGCTTTTCTTCAGCCAAAAGGTGCCATAAGTTGCTCCACTACGCGTAGCCGAAACTCGACTACGCGTAGTGGAAAACATATTCTGGGCAACGAGTAGTGGAGACTGAAATCTGATTGGTTGGCTCGACTACGCGTACTGGAGGCTTGGCAACGCCTAAGACCAATGCGTTATGGCCCTGTTGGCTTGCCATGGGCGTCCGCTAAGGTGGCAAGGCCAAATCTTGAAATGTCAATAGGAGGCAGCAGCCTTGTTTCCCAATTGTGTGAATACAATATATGATTAAACCAAATCTTCAAACATAGAAGTGATGTACTTTAGATGCATCGTTACTTTTATACTTGTGATTTTGGAGTCCCTTTTAAGATCAGTAAGAGACATGTTATACCACAGAAGTAGAGAAATAAGATTGAAAATGCTTGTACCGGGTATATGTGCTTTGCTCAACGAAAGCTCGTCGAGTTTCTTTTAGAAACTCGATGGGGGAATTTTCTAATGCTGGTTGAAGAAAATATATAGTACAATGCAAAACGTTCTCCAAATTTGTCATGAACCTATGGTTCTGTCAGGGCGTTGTTGTTATGTGGGTCAAAAATCGAGCTTTCTTTTTAAAAATGAATCTTTGCATCAGCATCGCCAGCTCAGACCTTGGGCACCGTTAAAAAGTAATAGCCTTGTCTTTGTCTCCACAGGCAAATGCTGAACCAGCAATGGCAGTTTTTTATGTTTGTTTTGACGAACAGAAAGAATAAGAGGCAACTATGTTCTCGGACAATATTCAAACTGTACCCACGAGATGCGCGCTGTTGTAATAATGACATAGCGCTACTTGTGTGTGTCATGTCTCTTGACGTTGAATTACTCGATGATGTGTGCATGCAAACACATGCGCGTTATTGACTTCACCATTTAGTGCCTGTGGATGTGTGTTCTGTTCAGCCTTGCCTTGTTATTCGGTCAATGCCCTTGTATACAAGTTTTCAACGTCGCCTTTCCAGCTCTTGCTGACAATAGCCTTGTTTGCTGCCTGATCACTCCGACTAAAAAACTGTGAATTCACTTAATTTTCATGTATTTTTATTTTCGCTTATACGCTGGATGCACAAAACTGAAAAAAAGCACAATGAAATATTTTATTGTAGCTTTGAAACGACAATGGTCCAAAATAGTGAATTAGAAACTTCAGTTAAATACCAGAAACGAAAAAAAAAGTGTAAAAATTTATAGAAGTAAAAATAAGTACTTTTACAGTGTTTGTTTTTTTTTTTGGGGGGGGGGGGGCTACTGCCTAGATTATTGTCGTCGCACTGCATTGCAGGGTTTTTTTCTTTTTGGTTTGTTTGTTTTTTTTTTTTTTTTGTTTTTTTTTTTGTTTTTGTTTTTTTGTTTTTGTTTTTTTGTTTTTTGTTTTTTGTTCTTGTTTTTGTTTTTCTTATTTGTTTGTTTGCTTGTTTTTTTTTTATATATCGGATGCAGCCGACCTCATTTCCTTTTTGTTTTTGGCAGCTGCCAAAAACAATTACCGGCAGCAGACCAGAGTGCGGAGATTGTCCATAAATCGCCAAATACAGCAGACCAGAGTGCGGAGATTGTCCGTAAATCGCCCAATACAGTGTTGTTGTTTTTTTCAAGACACGGTAATGTTATTAGATAGAGCCATGTCAGATTTCTTGAAACACAAAGTTACTCTATTGATGTTCATGTAGGTGCATGGTCTGCCATGTCAGGTGAGAACTAGTTCAGTTTATGAGGGTGGACAAGTATGTCACCCTCCACGAGAGCACAATTTATGCACCTGTAAAAAGCTAGCATCCAGGTGTAGTTTCGTATTCGATATTTTGTCAATGATTTGTTGGTCACCGCCTGATAAAAAAAAAATCTGCAATTTTGGGAGGACTTCATCTGGACTTGATTGCAATTTGCCACATGTTAAAAGCATTTTTCTAAATAAATGCACTGAAAATAGCTACAATGAAATATAGAGGGATCTATAAATCTGGAATCCTGCCTACTATGTGGCAATCTGTGGGTCGTGTCATGAATGAATGAATGAATGAATGAACGACTTTATTACTGCACCATAAATACAATAAATGGTAATCTGTAACTCAATACACTATACAATACACTATACCAAAACAGTACAATACAACACAGTACATTACAACAATCCCTGATACGTATGCCTTAGCGGCAGCTCCCCCCCCCCCAAAAAAAAAAAAAAAACTCAAAGTATTGTAGGTTTTAAACGGCTTTGGAGTACTATAGTGTTCCCATGATTTTCACTGTTTCCGAAATAAATTTTGTCATTTGCCATATAATTTAAATTTCATTACATTTCATAAGTTTCATAAATTTGTTTTTGGGCGATAAATGGTCAAAATCTACGATAAATTTAATCAGAGTATCAAATAATCTACTTCTGGCTTCTCTAAACTTTTGGCAATTTACAACGTAATGAATTTCATCTTCGACTTCCAAACACGAATCACAAATTCTCTCATCAAATGGCCTTCTATGTCTACCTTTTTCAATGTTCAAATTATGTGTGCTTATTCGTAATCTGGTCAAGTTTTTCCTTTCATTCAAATTCTTTAATACAATTAGGTACTTTTCTAGTTTGAAATCTGATTTAAATTTCGAATAGGTTCTCAGCTTTTTATCTGGATAAGCTTGTTTAAGGAAGTCACTCTGCCATTGAAGTATAAATTTCTCTTTTCATAAGTTCTCTATTAAACTGTGTGAGAATTCCCCGTATTCATCACCGCCATTGTTCCAAATATCATTACAGCTAATTAGCGACATTGTAGTTTTGATATTGTTCAACCAGGTTTTTATGTAAATTTGCATACCTTCATCTATAACACGTTCACAGCAGTCAACAATTTGCGTCCATTATATGTGCGACGTTTGGCCTCGACTAGCAGCTTACTGTGTTTAATTGTACACAGAAGTGGAGTAATTTCATAACTTTTCTTTATACATGTAGGGCCTATGTCTTAATGTATGTTCCACAAACATTCATAATACGATCTATGCACAAGTTCACCAAGAGGGAAAACTCCGGCAGCTGTCCCATTACGAAAGCGAGGCATGTGGGCTGATTTTTTGCTACCAGATGGCGCGCTGTGCACCTTCTCAAAAGTGGTCACGATAACGCATGATTGCGGACACTAATATTGTGTCAACATGAGCAGAAACGCAGGAAATAGCCCAAATACAGGAGGTGTATGGAAGTTTACCATTACAGATCGTTGGCGGAGGAAGTACAAAAAGCATTGATAGTTAGAACGTTGAGTGACAGGGCGAATAATGTTGGTAAACCACCACTGATTGTTGTGTAGTGCTAGTGGGCAGTTATGTTGACACCAGGAAGAAACGTCAAACTGACAAATGTAAAAAAATAAAAGTGCCGCTTATTCCTGCCATCAACAGATATTCCTTTGTCTTTTAAATACTGTTTCACCATAGCAGATTCTGTTGTTTGAAGAAGTCAACGTCCGCGTTTCACTCTTCGTTCGTTGCTGTATTGCGTAGGGTTGTAGCCTGTGGGGTAGGATTGAGTGGCCGCAAATTACCCAGAAACCTATGCGCGCCTGGCTCTGACATCTGAATCTCCGCTGGGGTTTCCCCGCTTGCTCGTAACCTGCCTTTTAAACGAATACTTTTCTATATGGACGGAATGGCTGCCAACCACCCACATGCTCCGTAACCCTTTACTTCCGACAAAATTCATGTAGTTTTATACTAGGTGCAGGCTTTGCCATTTCCGCTGTCTTTGGAATGTGATGTATGAACCACATGCGCCTGTATTTCCACTGTCTTTCGAAAGCCATTTGTCGCTATGATACCATTGCTATACTCTTATATTCACTGAAATCTTGCTGTGTTCCGTTTAAAATTTCGTAAAGTCAGTACTAGTGGATAAAGTGATCACGCAAACTTGCACATATAGCTGTAGCAAAGTAATAATGCTCTGGTTCAAAGTGTTTTATATTCTGACATCTTCCCAGGGAAGATGTCAGAATATAAAACACTTTGAACCAGAGCATTATTACTGTGCTGCAATCTCAGTCTCAAACTAAAGGCTTATTTCCTCCACAGGGTATCCATGGTACTCGTTCTATTTGACACATGATCAGACTTGACATGGGCGCAAGAGAAAATCGTTGCGGACAATGTGAATGGACAAAGGGAATTAGTCTAGGGCATAGTGCAAGAAGCTGGCGTATGAAGACATGAGCTGGCGTATCAGCAAGTATGAAAAGCATATACAGTAAAACCTGGCTGACCGAACACCTCCGTATACCGAACACCTCTCTAAACTGAACACCGTTTCTCAGTCCCAAATATATACTTTCAATGCTACCAAACCTCCCTATACCGAACATCTCACTATACCCAGGGACGTGTTATCTATAACACGTCCCTGCTATACCGAACACTTTTTTCCGGTCCCAAAGGTGTTCGGTACAGCAGGGACGTGTTATAGATGGATAACACGTCCCTGGGTACAGGGAGGTTTTACTGTACACAGGGCGCGCAGCTTTATATCAACAGGCAAACAACCTTAGGTTGAAGCAGCATTAAGATAGCCACTATTTCCAATGCAGATAATGCCCGTACTGTTCTTATCGTTATTTTTCACAAGTAAACACACGAACTTCGTCAAGCTCTCTGTCATTTTGAAAATATACCACGTGTACAGTCTGTGCTTCTCGTTTTCAACACCCAATGCTAGAAATAACAATCCCCGGTCCACCATCCTGACCAACAACGATTAACAACTGTTATCATGAGGCTTGTGTATATGCTTTTCACAATTGCTGATCTCCCTATTTGTGTTGAAATTATACAACAAATGAAACCAAATGTATGAAATGTGTAAAAAGTGCTTACTGTTTAATGAACTTCGCTCTGTTCTCACTGGAATCAGCTAGAAAGATAAAATATTGGCAAAAGCGTCACTGCTACTAACAGATCTCGTCCTCACCTGATGTTGCAATGCTGAGGGATAAACAGTAAATGAAACCCATTCAAAAGGCATCAAAACTCGTACATAATACAGAGGATTCTGATGTATCCAGGAATCAATTGTGATTAATCAAAACAGAGAGATATATGGTTCCTAAAAGCGTAACAGAAACTTCAAAAAATATTTCGTTGGTTTCACCAAAACCACCACAAGAGGGTGCATCTCGTGTCCCTGTCCCAGGGGTCACTTTTAGCTTGAATTGCAACTTAATGCAAATCGAAATTTTATTTGTAAAAGCTTTAACTGCAAAACATCAAATTTTCAATTTGTATCAACTTATCAATTGAAAATCACGTCTTAAGGGAAACATTTGAATATCGTAACCGCAAAACTCATGGGAAATATTTTCAGGAACCCTGTTGTCAGTCGGACACCGTTGGATTAATAAGATATAGTTCGCTGCACAGGATGATATTATCGTATTTGTGTCTTTTTGTCCAGAACCACTTACTAGTCGTTAAACGATTTAGAAGTAATAGCAGACACAAAATTTCCTTAACATATGAGGAAGGCAAATGCTGCACATTTTGAAGACTCTTTTGTGAAAATAAACTACACAAAATTATTTAGTTAAAATATAAGTAACAAGGTATTTTATCTTGAAACAAATTCATTATGACAAACTAACTTAACAAACAAACATGATTTTGATTCAGCAATATATAGTTCTCAAATTCTAATGCAATAATCATATATTTTATTTGTTTATTTATCTATCTGTCTGTCTGTCTGTCTGTCTATCTATCTATTTATTTATTTAGCGGATATTCTACTCTTGAAGGCCACTCGTTTTGGATGCCGTCAAATATTACTTTTAATTTCTTTATTTATTTCCGGGCGGGGGGTTGTTTGCCAGTGGCGTAGATAGGTTTTGAAACTAATTTATAGCAGCATGAAAATGCCAAAATTAGGGTTTGGTACTATTATCAAACTATAGCTTGCGTAATCAATACGCTTTGATTGACATACACGACCGTTTCTTATAGAAAAGCCGTGCCTGTGCGGAAAGCCAATTGAGTGCAGAGGCGGATTTGGGGAAGAGACATCTGCTTTAGTCTGTTCTATGCTGAGTGTTAATTTCCGGGAACTGTTTTGTTTTGGCTTTGCAAAATGTAAGACTGACTACTTCTCCACCATGCACATCCTACTCAACCAGTTGACTTTTTGACAAGAGGTCATTTATTTTCAATTTTCCTGTGGACTTCGTCAGCAGCTCAGTAATTTATTTTAAACAATTTTATAGCTATATTTATTTCGTTTTACGTTATATCGTATTTCTATGTATCACATTGATATTCATTTTACCTGATGGTAATATTGTTATGGTTGAATGTCAACTTGAATTATCACTTAAGCAGTTGCTTGGCGTAGATTTTGATGAGGGGATCCAGGAAAGGCCATAACATTCATTTTGAGTTTCAAAGAGACCATAAAATAGAAGTTTATGGTTTGATTATAAATAAATGCAATACAACTAATGAGTGAGATCAGTTGTCATCTAAAAAATGCCAAAAACAGAATATAAAAGATGTGAATAATTTAGCAAATGAAAGATGAATACTTTAGGGGCCAAATAACCAAATAAAACAAAACCAAACAGAGAGAAGAGCAAACATGAAGTTGTAAGATAATAAAATCTTGTATTGACGAGCCTTGCAATACAATCTTTTCTTCGCAATACAACCCCAGGCTGGCTGAAGAACAGCCAGCCCCTTGAGGTATTTATACCAGCCATACTTGGTCATGTGACCACCTGCATCCAGTTTCTCTAATATGAAATAAAGAAGAAAATACTTAAATGGCCGAACTCTGACATTTTAGATATGCATATAAAAATATTTAAATGTGACTTTGTGTGTGTTTGCCAAAAAGTTTTACACGTAGGCCTGAAACATGAACTTGTCTCATGATTTGTATCGGAAAGTTTGCCCTCTAACTGTAAAGGACAGATGTTCTATAAACTGGATACAACTGATTTACAATGTTTTTCAATGAACATTTTTATTTGCTCTTATTTACCATTTAATCTTCTATTTCTTGAAATAAGATTGTTATTATTTTTGATCATGACATTAAACATTTTTATTCCTTTTTATTCCGCATTTAATCCTCTTTTTCTTGAATAAGATTATTCATTATTTTTAATCATAACAATATAGTCTCATTTGTTGAAGTTTGTGTGTTTGGTTTAAACGTATTTATTGAAGAGCAGTTACGAAAAATGGCTGAGGTCTGTATAAACCCCTCTTGAACATGAAAAAGGGAGGAGGAGTAGGCGCAAGACATAAGGACAAATCCGCAAAGGAACCGTTACAATGTACAAAGACTGACAGAGTGGCAAGACCACACAAGTTTGAGGGTTTATAACAAAACATAGCACCACAGACAGAATAACGTTGAAGTCTGTATCATAACCAACGTAGCTGCTCCTAATCTGCCTGTTGCTTTAATGTCACTTTGTACTGCGTCCAATATCATTTCATTTTTTTGGACGGTACACTTTTCAGAGCCATGAAGTAATGTTGCTTCTATAAACGATGCAAATGGAATAATTTTGCTGTGCAACGTACAGCATTCCGTTAAAAAAAGAGGCATTCACAAAAACAGTGGAAAACATCTTCATTCCCGTTGCCACATACACACTTAAGAGACGCTATAAGGCACATCATAAACAGATCGGAATTGCGTTTGCTGCATCCCATGCGTAGGTGCGTATGGGATACAGAAAGCCCTTTCTATAGAATAATTTACTGACACTTTTTAGTACCCCGGTTTCACTTTTACTTAAAGGTCCTCTTGATTGACGATGTTCAAATTTGATACATGGGTGACTCACGCCTTGTTCTCACCATACAGTGTGATTTTTAAAAAATGGCTGTGAAAATAATACTTTTATTCACATTTTTATTCTAAAAACTCACTGTGCCTTCAATCGTCGCTTTCCGTTCATTTCCGACACCCACAAGGCGCAAAAGGCTTGTGACGTCACAAACGCAACACCGCTGGCTGACAGGGAAGACTCCGACCATGCTAGCGAGCCATGGCTGTCAAGTGTCACTTGGTTTAAACATATCTTATTCACCCTTTATCAACAGGATTGTCTTCTTCTGACCAGAGGGGTCAATACAGGGCCTTGCATGCCCTTCTCCCCAGTTGCTTTCTTTTATGAATAAAAATGTTTAAACCAACAGGTTTAAAAATGCATGTAGAAATAGTCATTTTCGTCCCTGTTCCCGCCCAGGATGGGTTGGTGTGTTGCTGTTAGTTGTAGCAATACAAGTTCTACAGCTTGTTTACACCCTACTTATTGGTTATGTCGTTAGTCACACCACATTCCACAATAAACGCTGAGAAAATAGTTGTATTTAATGCATTCACGAGGATACTTCGACAAGTCTTCAACACATTCGATGTATATATATATATATATATATATATATATATATATATATATATATATATATATATATATATATATATATATATATATTTATATATATATATATATATATATATTGAATTAATCGCCATCAAACAAAATTAGCTATTCATGCGGGTGAGCGTTTTCATTCATCATTTGATGATTATTGTTATCGGAACATGGAAAATAATACTGAAAAGACTGCACCAAGCAGTTACGCTTCAGTTATCTGATATTACATCAGAATTAATTCCTCTCTGTATACCAGGTTTTGAAATGATATCGTTGACCATGTAGTGGTTTGAATAGGCATGAAATGATTCAGTACAAATTAGTCGAACCAAGTTCTGTCAAAACAACCTCACATAACATTTCTTGCCTTAAATATCTGTATAACAATCAATTCCTCACAGTTTAATTTGTATATAGCAACCAATTGCACACAGTTCAAACGGTTATAACAATGAATTCCTGATAGTTCACACTGTTAGAGTTCATTTCTGATCACCGTCAAGACATGGATTATTCCGCAACGACAAAGGAGAGGAGCTAAGCTTGTTTATCCCCCAGGTGGCCCTACCTGCACTTGCAGCCTACTTTATGGAAGTGTACTGTTGACTCCATCTGATGGCAACATACGCTGTTAGATGAATCGGTTACAATACCGTTTCAATGCGGAAAATAAAACCAAATGGATTAAAAAAAAAACGTGAATTTATACTCATGAAAATAAGTATATTTACATTACAATAATTCGATATATATTAAACTGACTAGAGAGCAGCAGATTTGGTGGTAAATGTCTGTCAATTCTACAATGTGTTGACAGTGTATTTTACCGCACATTCTGTGGCAATTTACAGTATATCATTCGTGTGCCTTTTTGTATATATTGCTTATTTACAAGTCTATATTTCTCAGTACTGCTCCCCACCTTGTCTTTTTATGTCACAGCATGTGCCCATTAGTCACTGAGGTATAATCATGGCAGTAATATATCGGAAAGAGTACACACTTTAGAGCAATAAGTACAGAAAATAAACACGACATCCTTTGTCTAAATCATTGCTCCGTCCAAATGCATATTTTCTGGCGGGGTGGGTGGGTGGGGGAGGGGGACGTAGATGTATATGCAAAACAACGGTCATTGTTACAAAATTGAATTTGAAGAGATCCTATCATTTCTCGAACTTGTGATAACAAGAAAATTGCCAACTACTCAAAGACTGTTTGAGCCCATGCATCTAAGTACCATAATTATGTTTAGATTTGGAGCATGTCTTACAAGTTGAAAGCGTACAACAAATGCATCATTTTCCACATGGCTAGATTACCTGAATTGGTAGCACATAGCGATTATCCAAACTTCAGTTTAACACAAGCCGTGAAAGCTCGGAGTCTTTTAGTATTGCAACGCAGTGATAAAATTTCTCCGCCGCGCTCAAATTTAAGACAGAACCTACTCCCATTATGGCGAATCTATATTACACCAGAGCCATTGAGCGTTGTCAGGCCACAAGGGGATTTGTAGGACACAGAGGGCGCAGCTCTGGTAATTATAACGCCAAAATGACAACGAAACCGAGAAAATATAAGAAACGGTTCGTGGACGAGGTAAGACAAAAGTTGATTATGGAATAATGAAGGCATATTTTGAATTGCGTTGGGTGAGATTACGCGTACGTAGATTGCGTGGAAGAAGTAACCGCGGAAAAGTAGTAAAACAGACCGTTCACCGACTTGTATTGGTAGGGACAGATATGGAGGAAATACATCTTAGACAAAAAAAGGCAGTTATTGTTGTGCAATATTTTGATAATGTGGTTATGTACATTTTGAAAAAAAGTTGAATATTGCTCTTTAAAAATAGACAATGATATGTAATATTCTAAACGTTCAGCAAGAAATCTGCTTATACAAGCAATTTTCTTTTGAGGGACAAGTTTTCAACCAAGAACAACAAATTTACTGTTTTGACTTTTGAGGGTGGTGAGATAGTAATCAAATTAAAATAAATCGTTCAAATTACTGATATCCTCTTTCATGTTCCAGGATTGCTCATCATACGTACAATACATACATTGATATTGTACAATCGAAAGATTTTTCCTCCAATATTTTAAAGGAAAATTAAAGACTCCCAGTCTGTAATTAGTGGAATACTAAGTACTTTATCAACTTTTTCTGTATTTCTACAAAGCAATTTCTGTAAGTTCAAAAGTCAAGAGTTAGTATACAATGAAGTATTTTAACATTCGCTGGTGTATGATCACCGAAAAGTATCTCAGTGTTGTGTCAGAGGGAAAAGGTCAAGACAGTGTAGTATTTCATTGTATTCCATTGAGCGTCTGCCAGTAGCCAAACCTTTCATTACGCTCATGCAGGTAGCCAGTAGCCAAACCTTTCATTACGCTCATGCAGGTATCCACCAAACACTAACCTTACCCTTTTCAGCACCAAATAGAAAACAAAGGTAAACTCAAATCCACGCAGATAAGTACAATAAAGCCAACGAAAGAAAGAAACTATACATAAAACACTTCTTTATAATGGCAAGATTAGGACATCAAGCCACTTACCACGGGGTCATGTTTTGTACTGGATGCCTCATTTGTTTGTCCACAGAAACGTACGGCAGGTGTACATGCAGTTGTGGAGAAGCTGTGGCGTTGAGCTGTGCAATACACGTTTTTTCTTTTGCTTGTGCATTTTTGTAAACTTTCGCTATGAGAATACACTGGTAAGAAGATATCAAATAGTGTCGTTTTGGTGTAACGATTGATTCATAATTTAACTATTTAAGTTTTGAATTTCGATATTTTTACATGCAACTTAGGTGAATTAACTTCCATTTTATTATCAATGCAGCTTATTTTCTATTTAATTATTTTAACCGTCCGTCGCAGAGTTAACGACCAAATGTATCCGTGTAGCTTGTATATTATTATTATCATCATCATCATCATCATCATTACTGTTATTATTATTATTATTATTATTATTATTATTATTATTATTATTATTATTATTATTATTATTATTATTATTATTATTATTATTATTATTATTATTATTATTATTATTATTACTTTGCCTGGAATTATTATTATTATTATTATTATTATTATTATTATTATTATTATTATTATTATTATTATTATTATTACTTTGCCTGGATGTCTCATCTAAATGAATCAAAGGAATTAATAAGAATGAATGACAACACACAGGAACACATTAAAATCTCCAATTACGACCATCTCCGCATAGACACCATTTTATATAGAGACAAATGCCTCGGACTGTGCCCAGGTAATAATTCAACGCATGACAAAGGAGACATTGCGGCAAAAGGG